>CM018045.1:17853355-18420855 GCA_008638375.1 Nyssa sinensis | reverse complement strand
CCCTTAAGCCTGCAATGAAACACCCGATTAAAAAAGTTTCTGGTAGTTTATCTACCCGATGAGAGAGCCTTTCAAAGGCCTCTTGATAAGTCGCAACTGTTGTAGTTTGCTTCAAACGGGACAAGGCTTCCGAGGGGTCTTCGAATTCGGTAGGACCAAAGCGAAGCAGGACTGCCTTGGTGAGTTCCTCCCAGGTAGGAGGTTCCCGAAATTTCGTATGCCAACGATGCCACTGTAGTGCAATGCCTTCCAAGTGAAAAGAGGCGAGTTGCACCCGCTGATCAGCTCTAATGCCTTGGTATTCGAAGTACTGCTCAGCCTTGTAGATCCACCCCATTGGATCTTCTCCATTGAACTTCGGGAACTGCAGCTTAAGTGAAGATGGTGGGGAATGGTTGTAGCCAGCGGCAGACGGTGTGGCATGTGGATGGTGAGAGGATCCCTCCTGAGCCATGGGATTAACTTCTGGTGGACAAGCGTGGGAGCTTCTGGTGGAGCGCAGGGCTTGTATTTCTGTCAAGACTGTCTGCAGAGTTGTGTTCACCTGATCGAAGTTTGACTCATGACGTGCTAATGCTTCATTCACTTCATTGCGGAATTCTGCATTCGTCTTCCCACGAGTATCCATGGCAAAAACCTGCTCTGATACCAAATGATAAGTTTGAATTTGGAGAGGGGGAAGAAAGAAGGAGACAGAGAAAAGAGAAGAGAGAGAGGGCAACTTGAATTAATTTGATGATGCTTTATTGGATTTCATATGGCTGTATTTATAGCCAATACAGCAACAGAAAATATAAGTGCAGCAACTAAAAGAGAGGAAATCAAGGGAATAGAAGTAAACTAGGTAATGGCTAAAGAATAGGAACAAAAAGCAGCAGACTAGGTCATTTGCTAAAGAATAGGAACTGCTTTGGACTCTTTCAACAGGTGCTTACTGGGTGGCTAGCAGCAGGTTGGAGTCTGTAACATATATATGGAGAAATAGAGACATATTAATAAAATAGAGTACAAACCGTGATAGAACGGCATAAAATGGTGTAAATTTTATACTAAATTAACAATGAAAGAAATTTAAACTCAAAATTTTTTAAAATTAGAATTCTAATATCATTTTAAATCACTACTTAATAGTAAAAAAAATTTAAGCGATTAAAGAATCCATGGACATTTTATATCAAACTAATTTAACAGAAGAAAAAAGGTCTTTAAAGAGAAAACTCAAGTACCTGTTCCATTGTCAGTGCTCTTCACTGTTCTATACATCTGCATGAAATTAAACCCATAGAAAATATTAGAAACAGTTCACAATATTGGTAAGATTATTACTCTAGATGCCCTTTTGTCCTTACCCCTTGTACTACACCACCACTATAAACTAGAATCACACGGCAATATATATATATATATATATATATATATAATACATGAAAAACGTACCAAGACAGCCATGAAAATCAGAACAAAAAATCAATCTCCTTCTTAAATTCAAAACAGAAGTGATTAAAATCAATCAGTTATAACCCCACCTGCAAGTGACTCTTCACGTGAGCTAAGGTTAGATCCTTGACATTCATTAGCTCTAAAACAGATTTTGGTGTTGCTCCTGTGACAATGTCAATAAACAAATGTATATAACTATATATATCTCTAATTATATAAAATTCAATAGATATTTACTTCTGTGTTGAACATAAAAAACAAATCAAAATCAGCAAGAATAATAGATATAATTTGAGAATATCTTTGATATATGTGATCTTTATCTTACTTTCATGTCCACCAAGAAGCTGAACTGCACGAACGAAATGGGCATGAAGAGTTGAAGTCCATCTCATTCTGGGAGCTCTAACGCTCCTTTTAACTCCATTGATCATTCTCGAATTTGATCGCTTGAACTCACGGCCATAAATTTGAGGTTGGTAATTATAATGGTGGTGATGTTGAACGTTTTTTGGTAATTGTGCAGCTGGTAGAGGATTCAAAGCTGCCATCTCAAACCCTAAACTCAAAGTGGGCTTAGGACAATGATTGAAAACCATCTCCGTGGGAAAGAATCTATTTTCATGGCTTAAATCGCTTCCGCTGCTTCCGGTATCTGTAGTGGAGCTCTGGTCACTGTAAGATGATTTTCTAATGAATCCATCATAGCCCACCTCTTTAACCTCACAATCTGAAATAGAAGGTGGGCTGATCTGTAAAGAGAGATCAGGCAAAGTTGAAGCAGTTCTCATTGCGTTTGAGCTTAGGAACATGAAATTGGAAGATACTCAGTTCAGTCAAAGATCACAAAAACTAGAGAGAGAACGAGTGAAGTTCAGAAATCGGAGATATAAAGAGTTTTTTAAAGACAAATAAGGGAAAATGGGTTGAAACTTTGAAGTCAGGGAAATGAGGAGAGCTGAAAAGGAAGGGAGTGAGTTGTGATTATATCATGAGTGCCCTATGAGTTGCATGGGTGTCTACTGTCTAGAGAGAGAGTTAGATAGGTTTTTAGTAGAATACCTCTAGAGTTGATAAAAAAATCAGAGGAAAATGTGTAGTGGGTTGAAGGGATTGCAGAGACTACTACTGCTATTCAGGCAAAATAATGCAGGAAAAGAGAGGAAGTAAACAGAGTTTTATCGGGATGAAGCTATGAAGGAAAAGTTTGTGAAAAGGGGAAGTTGTGTATTCAAGGATGCAGGGGGATCGGAGACCTTTCCACACTCACAGAGAGAGAGAGAGAGAGAGGGTGAAGGGTCGTTTTTCTTATCTATATAACAGGGAATGGAAAAGGAGGTGCAGGGAAATAAACGGTGGTTCTGCAGGGAATTACTGTATAATGGAATATTGGAACGGAATTGAGTATCTTTCTCTCTACGTTGATGGATTGTTTTATCAGATTTCAATTTCCATTTTCTATGTTTTCCTTTCTCCCAGAAATAGAAAATTCCCATGTAATTTTCTTGAAAGAGGATTGAGTCGCAGGCCAAAGTATCCCTGTTCAACCCTTCCGTTATTGGTCTCTCCTATGCATACCTGGAATCCACGTCAGCTTTAAATTGTGGAAAGTTAACCTTCACCATTCTAATTTTGACCTAACAACAGGACTTCCTTTAAAGATCAAAAATGATAAATTTTTGAAATTTTTTTCTATTTCATATATGGCTGACTCACATAACAATTTTATAGTGTTATGTTACAATTGATAATACATAAATTTTTTAGCTAATTGATAATGTATGAGTTTTTTTTTCTTTAATATTACAACAAATTATTCGTTTTGTACAAAAGATATCGGTATAAACTATTTCGACTTCTTAACCGTTTTATATAGCCTTTTCCTATGTAAGAAATAGCTTCAGACTACTCGAATCAAAAATCTCTAAAAAATATTTGCAAAACGGTATCAGTCAAACTACTTGATAGAAGTAATGTACGAGTTAATATAAATAAGTATATATATTATTATGAGTCAATATTTATCTTCGAAGGAAAGAAATGAAACTCAAATATGTATGAAAGAGTTATGTGACAAGATTGTCATTATGAAATTAAACATACCTACCCCTGTGATGGATATGGTATTTCAAAAGAAAAGAAAGAAAGAAAAAGAGTTCCGCATATACTATTTTTCTATATTTATTATTATTATATTATTCACAATTACCATGAATATTGTGAATTGCTTTCTTTTTCTTTTCTAAAATCCTACATAATTATAAATAATTATAAATTGCTATTAATTTACCTTTTGTTGATAGTTTGCATTTATTTCTCAAGTCTTATATGTAGAATCACTTAATCCTTTTATCGTTTCAGTCTTAAGAAGGAATGCAAATTCTGATATAAATTTTGACAAGGCTCAAAGCTGGCTGACAATTTAACTTCTTTTGTCTCTCTGGTGTATTAAGAATTTTAAAAAAAATACTAAAAATTTCTTAAAATAATTTTTTCAATCCAAAAAGTCTGTGATATATTTTTTTCTATCTAAAATATCTATAAAAAATTGAATATAAAAAAATCTAATTGTTAATTTTTATCTTAAAATGTTAAAAATATTATTGATTAGACCAAAATAACTTTCAAGATATATTTTTAAAAATATTAAATAATAGATACAATAAATTCTTCAATCTAAAAAAAATATAACATTTTTTATTTATGTAGAATGCTTAAAAAATTAATTTCTACTTTATAAAATGTTATGATTTTTTGGGATTGAAAAATTTATTTTATATATGTTTTTACTAAAATATATCTTAAAAGTCATTTTATTATAATTAGTAATATTTTTTAACGACATTAAGTTAGAAGTTAATAATTGAATTTTTTTGTATTAAATTATTTTTTAAACATTTTAGATAAAAAAAAAATATATATATATATCTTAAATTTTTTGGATTAAAAAATTTATTTTATAAAGTTTATAGTATCTTTCCTTAAAAATTACTAATGTTAATGAGCAATAAAACCCATTAACATTAATGACACAATAATTTGAAATATTTCCTGAGGTGTTAAGGTATTAATTATACTCATTGGAAATTAATTAAATAAGTTGTGTACATAGTTAAGTCAAAAATGAAGTAGTGAATGTTGAATCGCATGTTCTATAGCTTATATATAACCATTTTCTGATTTCAGAGACATAATTGTTGTATTATTTATAAATATCCTCACATATTTCAATTTATTTTTCTTTTAACTTTCCGAATGCCAACCAATTAATTCTAATTTAGGAAAATTTATTTTATAAAAATTATTTTAATCTCAAAATTATAAAATCCGATAATAACGAGTTTATGAAATAGCTGTCTAAATATAAACATGAATTTTAGTCTACTGTTTAGATTACGTGTGGACGTTTGCTGGACCAATTAGTATCTAGCGGTACAGGTGCGCGCCACACCAAATGCATCGGAGTTATATATAGCGAAAAAGTCAGTGTGGCTGGGGTGCCCGGCCACTCTGGGACCGCTGATCCACTCGCCAATGCCTCACTCGGGGACCGCAGATCCACTCGCCAATGCCTCACACGTGAACGTTTCTTCCTCTTTTTATAGCCAAGTTAATATTTGAGGCAGATTATTATTTATTAATACAGTAATATCAAATTATTGTTGTACTATCAAAAAAAAAATTTGATGAAATTACGGACTAAAAATAGAAGTTGCAAAAATTCAAAAGTTATTGTGTTGAAGTTTTTTTTTTTTTTAACACACCAAATTTAAGAGTAATTATTTAATGTGTTCGTCACATCACATTGTTGTGTGATAAAATAATAAAATAATGTTGTTATAAATACAAATCCCTATTTCTATGTAAGAGTATTTTAGAAAATATATGAATATCAAAAAATATTTATATAATTAGAATGGGACATATGTGCTTAAACTTATCATCTTTCTAAACTCGTGTCAGGTTTTAATTTTTAATCTCTTTTTTCTTCTCACTCGGTCTCATTTATTTTATTTCCAAATCTATTTTAATAAGTTGGAGGTAGGTTATTTTGTTATCCCTATATAACACCCTTACAAAACTTAGAATTCGTTACATGGTGAGGCCGATGACCAGTGAGTTCCATCTTTCTGGGAGGGTAATACACAAAATAGTATATAAATAAATAAATAAAAAAAAGTAGGACAAGTAGTATTACTTTTTTAAATCTCATTTTATAATCCTACTTACTGTATATTTCATTTTCAAACTCATAATTTTAGAGTTTGGGTAATATTTCCAATGTCTCATATTCAACTCCTATCCCAAGGTCGTAGTTTACCTGTATAAAATAAAAAATTTCATGATTAATACTGTAATTTTACACCAACTAATACAAGAGGCGGCGCGTGAATACAATTTTACAAAGAGTGTAGAGGTGGCGCGTGGATACAAAGAGTGTGGGAATAATTGTAAGAAGTTCAACCAAAACATTGAATTGAAGGGCTAGAATTTGTCTATTCCACGATATAACAATCAACACCAATATTCCCTCTCCGTGTCCAAATATTCGGCGGCTAAACCCACCTGTCGAGCCCCACCCTCCCTCCTCCTGGAAATCCACGACCCCAAAAAAAAAGAGATCATATTCCGCGGCGTCAACACGGTTCTGATCACGTGAGATATGGATGTGAACCTGTCGAGGCGATAGGTTCTTCTTTGTTCTCTTCTCTTGTTCTTATTTTCACCATCTTTAAAATAATCATGCTGCTTTAGCATTCTCTCTTTTGTTTTAATTCTGCTCTGTTTCCCATGCCATCGAATTGTTTAAACCATGATCACATCAAGAACAAGCTGAGAAGAAAACGTTAATCATTTCTTAATACTTTCCGAAGCCATGGTCAGCGCCTCATGCGCTCTAGATTCTCCGGGAAATTAAATTTTTCAACTTCTTCTGCTCCTTCATTTGCATGTGCATGTGTATGTCTATATATATTCTCTCTCTTGTTAGATTAGATTAGGGAATGATAAGACAGTAGTTGGCTAATATCTGGTCAACATGCCTCTATGGCTCTCTTTCATTGCTTTCCAAATGCACCATTTTTATTCATATTCCATGTGTTTATCTTATCACTCACACACACACACATATATATTTATTTTAATGTATATTTTACTTCTTTTTTCATTTTTTATTTTTGTTTTTTATTTTCCTGAAGAAGACTGGCCCATTAATTTTATTTATATATATATATATATATATATATATTACAATAGATTTATAATAGTGGCTAGGCATATATATATATATATATATATATATGTTGGCATCCATTAATTTCATGGGGCATCCAGCTAATTAGTAATTAATAACATAATCCCTATAAAATCACTGCTTGCATTCAACATTAATTAGAGACAGTGTAGATCTAGCTATAACACATGCAAACTATTTTCTAAAGAAAATTCCTCTTAGGTGACTTGTTTTCATTATTGTATGCAGAGGGTACGTGTTAATGTCATGAGTTTCAGTTCATCCCTTCTCCATTTCCCTATTCTCACAGATGACACCTACAACACACCACTAGTAGGCACACACCTATATCGATCCATCGGATATAAAAATGATAATGCTACTTAAAACTTGTTTCTATATCTAAACGGGTTTCTTATTCGTTAATATTTTTATTTTTAATTATGTTTTATTTAGAGATTTAAAATGATTGAAATAAATAAAAATAATAATCTTAAAAAATCTAACAAATAAAAGATATATAAACACGATGCAAACAAACTTTTAATAACATTATGGTATAATCAAATAAGTATTATTATAAATGAATCTTATAACTCTACCAATCCATATTAGCTCAAATTTTTATTATAAAGTTTCAGTCATCCAGCCAGTGGCTTGATGCAACTCTCTAATTTCACATTTAGAATATTTGTCCTCTTCAATGAAACTCTTAAGGCAAATTAAATGACTTCCAATGGGAAGATGGGAAAATATTCTTTCAAGGAATCTTGGCATTGTTTATTATTTTGACTACATCAGATTGGGCTCTTGTAACACGTGCAAAAGGGCAAATAATGCCAATCTTTTCCATACCAGTTTGTACATATTTTGATATTAATTCCTACCTTATCAATAGATAGACATTTTTATGGGAGATATTTATTGGATGGTTGTCATGAATTCATCTAAATATTTTTATTTGTTTTTATTTTTGAACCCGTTTTATTTCTTATGTTGTAACTCACTTATTATCTTTTAAAATTTTGACCTAAGAGAAGATAGTCGTGATTGTGAAAAAAAGAGTTTCAGGTTTTAAGAGTTTTTTGTTCTTTTAATCTCTTTGATACATAGTGAACTGATTATCGCCATCTACTAAACATAGAAATCTTGTCGAACACGTAAATCTTGTATCTTCTCTGTAAGTTTTGTTTAATTTTTGCTTATTTGAAATCGATTTATTATTTATTTAATCGCTTCTGCACAACGGTACTAATATAAGTTTACAATGAAAGCAATTTTGTTTCCCATTTAGATCCAAGAAAAGGGGTTTTGAATTTTTTAAAGGAGCACAAAGAAAAAACATTTGTCCATGCCTCAAAAGTAAAATTTAGTTTAATTCAAAAACAATTAAAATAGAATCTTAAAACTATTTTAGAATTAATATCAAAATCATAAATTTCTAATTAAAATTACAACAAAAATAGAACATTTCATTGGGGTTTCGGCCATTTCACCTCCGTTAGTATGCATTCTGATATTATCGACAATTTACCGATTAAACTGTCAACAATCTAATTAGTTCGATATGCATTTAAAATAAAAATTGGATAATCTAAGTTACTAGATTCTTGATACTACGAGTTTCAAGAAGGCGTAGATATTTTATAACTGTTGTGTGTAAGCAATAAAAATAAATAATAAATTAATTTAAAATATAAGATTTATGTGTATCTAAAATATATTTATAGTGATAATCAATTTATTATGTATCGAAGAAATTGTAAGAACAAAATACTCATAAATTCAAAATCTCTTTACACTCAATGATCGCTCACACAAAATCGAATCTCTTTTTATAAAAAGAAAAGACAATACTTGATTCCAAATTAGGTGGGAGGAACATTTTCCTATCCACATACATATCACAACTTTAGTAGACTACGCATGTGATAATTTAGTTTTAATAAAAAAAATATAATAAATCAAAAGCACGTGTATATTATATATGTAACCTACTAATGTTGTGACACGTATGTGAATTGGAGAAAATTTCTCCTATTGAGTTTAGAATTAAGCATTTCCCTAAAAAGAAATCTCAAAAATAACACTCATAAATTGCATATTGGAAAATAAGAAAGTGAGTGGGTCAAAAGACTCAAATAAAATGGATAAAAAAAATTTCACATTGTTTATTTTACAAGCCGCATCGGGCCATCAGTCTTTCATAAAAAAATTGAATGAATTTATGATAATCTCTCAACAAATACTTTATTTTCTCTATTTTTAATACGATAAAGCAAAAATTATTTTAAATATGTGCATGCATGAAACTCGAATAATGTGTATATCGCATCGGGGCTCGATTGTTTCCACAATAAATACTATATCTTCACAAGTGAAAAAGTTTGTTTTAAAGTGAAGAATCTATTTAAATCATTTGTTAAAGTTTCTAAACACTTCCAAATCAAAAAAAAAATCCAATCTTATGTGAAGTTAAAAGCAATCAAGCTTTAAGGAGTATTAATGGGTGTGCTTGACCATTTTGTAGTGGTTTTGTGCATGATCATAACTGATTTAATACTCATGCTTTTGTCTTTCAACAAAGTTATAATAATGGAAAGAATATTTGGATACATACGTGTTTGCCTGGAAATTTGTATACTATTATTACTTTCTCTCTCCTCTTTAGAGAGCAGAGAAGAGAAGGGAAGACAAAAAGGAAAGCGAGGATGAAGGAAGGAACCACCGGAATCAACGCCGTTTAGAATGACGTGAGCCACGACATTACATCACATACTACAAACATTTAACAAAAATTTACTAGTTCCCACGTATTGTTTTATTGGTTACTTAGAATTTTCTTTTTCTTTTTTTTTTTGTTTTTCATTTTTTTTTAAATTTTCTGAGAGAAGGGAATAAGGTTGTAAACGAGTTAGAATTTAGTTGAGTCTAACAGTGAGTTTGATAAGTTTGATTAATTACAGTTAATGACTAAAAAAGTGGTCAAAGAGTCAAACAAAATGTCAAATAATTGAGAAGTTAAAAACAGGCACTTGATCACTGTCGAAGAGAGACATGACAGCAACATTTCCCCAGTAGTGGCCGTGCTTAGATGCCGCCCCGGCCGGCCACTGTACGAAGTGGCCCACTGCAGCAGGAGGACAACTGGGAATGAGTGAATAATGTCAGGCCCTCCTATGCCGTGGAAATTTGATTACTTTTTCACCCTTCAGGACTTCATCTATTCCCAGAGCTTTCATTCATCTGCATCGCTGTAGCTTGGAAACTGTCAAAACTAAAAGTTACACGAAAAATTAACTCCACATTAAAGACTAAAACAAATGATTTGGCCTGCACCAAGGAACTATATCAAGTGTCATAGATATGATATTTATTTGTCCCAGGACTTCAGCATAGTCTGTTTGTCACACTGCTGTATGTTAGGTTGTTAATTTTTGTCATTGTGTGATGTTTACATTGTGTGAAGTCATTTATATTAAAAATGTGTTAATTTTAATTTGATATTATTAATTAATCGTATTAATTTTTTAAATTTAAATTTTATTTATTTATTAAACAAGTAATACATATCGATATGTTTAATTCGTTTATTTTAATTTTTAATTTTTTTAAATAAAAAAATGAGTTATCTTTTTAATATATATAAATAACTTTTAAGTTTAGTAAATTTTAAACATGAGATAAATTAAAGTAAAAATTTCTTTTATAAGTAAAAAATCTTAAAATTTTAATAAACTTTTAATATGAGACGAATTATCTTAACTCATAATATTTTTTTATAATTAAACGTGTTAAGTTGTGTTAAACGGGTTTGATACTACTAAAATTTAAACACAACATGTTTATTAATCGTGTTATACATGTCAATTCGTTTATGACCAAAACTCATTTATACTCAATCTAAATTCGTTAACATCGTATCGTATTATGTCAAGTCATGTTGTTATGTCATGTAATAAAGTGACACCCCTACCTAGTGCTAGAGTAGCTAGCTGTTCATTCCCAGATACCTTGCATGGAAGTCTCTCCTATCCCCAACCAAAAAAATAATATATATATATATATATATATATATAGATTTATTTCAAGTTTTAACTAATGTGTCGAATGCTTGTTAGTTCAGGTGCAGCATGCATTGCACCTAAACTAATGAAGTGTGAGTTGCAACTTGTAAGTAAGACTTGAAACCAATTAAACTTTTTGTATATTGGATAATTATTTTATTTCATCATCATATTCATATGATTCTTGTTGTAATTTAAATATTTATAAATTTGATTAACACTCATTATGAATAGTAGATCATACGGCTATTATAAATAAAACTTCTCTCCGTAAATGCACAAAATGAATAAAATTCTAGCTTCTTTATACGGTAGATATTAAAAAGAGAAATGTTTTTATTAAGCAGATAAAGTTCATAATGTTGAAATGTTAGCATATATATATATATATATATATATATATTCATTCAAATTGCATTGCATCTTGTGTTGAAATTTCAAATAATGCTTTCATGCAAAGGTATTCATGTAAAGCAAATAGAAAACTTGTCGTAGTCTTAATGTTGACTTCTTTGCAGCCTTGGTCTGTCCTCCATCTCTGTGTTGGTGTCCTGCTTGCTCTGGGTTGAGTGAAATGAGGGCGATGGATTTGCACGTTGACTATAATTAAGGCAGGCAATAGAACTACCCAATTAATTGAATTAAAGTGATGGACTCTCTCTCTCTCTCTCTCTCTCTGCCACTGGCTTGGTACGTTTCCTTTCTTTCGAGTACTAAAAACTGGAGTCATGAATTAGTAAAAAGAGGTAGAAACGGTTGTTATCTGTCACTGTCACGAATTCATCTACATTTTTAATTAATGTTATTATGTAATCTGCATATATATATATATATATATATATATATAAAATATCATTTCTAAGATTTTTCATATAAAAAGAAAGTCAACTTTATGTAGATTATTGGTATAAAAATAAGTTTTAAATTTGTGAGAGTTTTTTTTCTTGTAATCTGTTTAATTTATAGTACATCCGTAAATATAAATATTTTGTAAACTAAATAAATCTAATGTTTTTTTATTTTTTTATTTAAAATTATTTTATTATTTATTTTTATTATTTTCGCACAATGACAGCATGCTATGACATAGAATAATTTCACACCCGCAAATCCTGTCGGTATTGTTTTATATTTTAATTAATTCAGCAAATACTAATGTATTATTCACATAATCTAATAAAATATAGAGAATAGCACCGACAGGACTAAAGTTCTACCCTTTTGCACCTTTAATCTCTTCAGCAGCCCGTCTTCATTGAGGGTTGACTGTATCATTGTTTGGTGACCCACCTCCCTTGTATTTACAAACACATCATGTGCCCCAATCTGTTCTTGTTGGGGATCAAGAAGGGATTAGTGGTACATGGGTTTATGGTTTAAGTTTCAGAATGTGGTTTTCAAATACTGTCTGTGTGACTTTTTATCTCGAACTTAATTTCTGAGAAGTGTCTTGTGTGAAACTAGCGACTCTTATCGCACTCTCATTTTCCCATAGCTAGCTGTCCTATGGACCACAAACGTACAGGTTACAGATTTTTGGTCCAAGGAATAGGTTTCTCAATTTGACTCTTCAGCTGATAGAATGATATTTTATGCTGTGAATTGTCTTTCTCCTCGTCCATCGGCTAAACCCTTTATATGTCAATATCCAAACAATAAATCCTCCATTTCCCTGTCACGGGGGATTAAAACAATACTTTTCCCATGATTTCTAGCTTTATGGTAACGTTTTGATTTTAATATTATTATACTATCAAGTAATTTCTCATGAGGGTGACATATATGAGAATAAATCAATCAAAATTCATTGTCACCCTTTTTCATTTGGCTAGCTACTATACTTGCCTTGAAGAAAGGTTTGACGAGTCCATTTCAGTATAATATTAACAATGTTATTGTAAACTCAATGTCATACAGGAGTGTGGTCGAGTGGTAAAAACGTTGAGAATAAAATTTAAGCGTCATAAGTTTGATTCTCATCTGCGCTGATCCTTAGCTGTTAAAACTTAAAAGATAAAAGATGAATTCGATTCTCATCTGCACTGATCCTTGGCTGTTAAAGCTTAAAAGATAAAAGATGAGTTTGACTGTCACAGGGAAGGAAACTTAATTAATCTAGTGGTTGAGATACCCCTAACCAGTCTATCAAAAAAAAAAAAATCATTAGATTATTTTAAGGATTGAGTTTTCATTTATCCTAACCACGTTATATCTAATTTTTAGAATGTCCGATATTCGAGTTTATTGTAATATTACTCATATTAATATACGTATTAAAATCAGGGAAGAACATTTGTTGTTGTGAAGATTTTGTGATTGTAGTTATCCTTGCCATGGAACATTCCACCAACTAGCTAGCTAGTATATTACAGTACTATTAGTTTATTTCTACTTGGCCGATTAGATTTAAATAGTGGACATGGATGTATGTATGTGTAGCATGAGAGAAGTTCCCAACTGTAGCATGAGAGAAGAGTTCCGGCCACAGCCATGTGAGGCCATAGAGAAGATACGAAAAGGGATAAAGATACAGAAGTTGGGAGAAAAGACAGCCCTGCAATGTAACTGCTGGCGCTTCATCTCTAGTGCAAAGATCAATTGGTAATGCAGCTAGAAAAACAAGTACCTTAATTGGCTGGTTAATTCACCTAGCCTTTTTTTAACCCCATGAGATAGCTTGGTTTGGAGATGTTAGAGTAATAAGTTTTTTTTTTTTTTTTAATGAATCGATTAAGAGGTATTTTGAGTAAGTTTAGGAGCACTATACTAAGTCCCTCTCACAGTGATAGTCAAGCTCGTCATTTAAATTGTTGCTACCAAAGATCGACGCAGAAGGAACTCAAACTCGAAATCGAAATGTTTAGATTTTAATTCTGAATGTCTTTACCGCTCGGCCACACTTTTAAGTGGTCAGAGTATAAATAATATAAAGTTCGTGATTCAATATTTCACTGGTGCTCTTAGGCCACCCTCCTCACAAGCGCAATCATGTGCGAAATGGTTATTGATGCTGCACTTTTTTGATCTGTCGGGGCTCTGTTCTTCGTCGGTATGAAATTTGAGAAGAAAGGGGGTTAGAGTGCTGCCGGGATGGCTCTGGCAATACTCACTCCGATGATCAAGTTAGTAGAGAGTGAGTAAAACTGATCCGGAGATAATTGATTCTGTCTAGATGCGTACCCTAAAGGTGATAATTATAGGATGACTATCTTCTAAAGTGGGTAAGATTTAGTATCGTGAAATCTGGAATTCACTGTTGTCTGGAGGTGGCAGTCTCATTATTACCACCTGCCTCATTGTTTTGCATTGCTACCTGCTTCACTGTTCCACATCGCTATCTACCTCATCGTGCCGAGGTCGGTAGGCTAAGATGATGATAACAACGAGGTCGGTACCACCGAGAACTAATGCTTCCGAGCCTGTTGATCCAACGTCAGATCTGTATAGCTAGCTACTTCATGACCTGCACACAGCAAAGCTAGACACGTATCAAGTTCATATTAGTCCATTTATTTTTGGGGTATCAGCTACTCCCCCCCCCCCCCGAGCCTTAGTTCTAAGCACGCGTACAGAACTCAGGCTAGGATTTTTGAAGGGTCACACGTACAACAATTAATGTGTTGTTCCGTATACCACAAGGTGCCGAACCCGCCTCTGAAGCAGAAGGTGGGAGGGTTTCCTGAGAAGATGTTGGTGGGGCAGCAGGAGCAGCTGCGGTCGCTTCTGGAGGGGTTGCGGGAGCAACCTCAGACGCCCTGGTATCCGTCCTCATTTTCTTCTAAAGAAGGGGAACAACAGTAGAAGAGGACGGGCCCCCGGCCTTCTTCTTGGTACTCGGTGTATAACCAGAAAACACCGATTTCTTTAGGGCTGCAGCCCTACTTTTCACCAGATTCGCCTCCATTAGGTTATGCAGAAAGAGGATCCTGTCGTGAGGTCAGTCAAGTGGCTACAACAGTCGTTTGTACTTCTCCTGCAGCTCTGGAGTGAAGATCGGCCTCCTCCAAGCTTTCTTATCTGCGAAACAACACAAAAAACAGAAGGAAGTGGTGAATCAGTCAAAGAAAAATGAAGAAGAGTTTAACTATTACAGGTCTGAGGTCTCACCCTTGAAGCCAATATGCCGAGGAAAGAGACTCAGTCGGTCCTCAAAGTTTTCATGCTCCCAGCCTCCTTTAACAAAGAAGTACCACTTCTTCCACTTCTTGTTAAAAGTGGGTACTGAAGTTAGAGGTTTGAACCGTTTGTCGAAGGACATGTAATAAAGCCCCTCAGACCTAAGGTACTTCATATCCATATTACTCCGGATAAGGTCTAGATCCATCTCCATTCCATTCTTATGACCTAGTACTAAGAAGGCCATAAGTTGCCTCCAGCTGTTGATATTTAGTTCAGTGGGGCAAATTTTGAACCAGCTGAAGAACTTGTTCAGAAGGGGGTGCAGGGGAAACCGTACACCGATCTCGAACCACTCGAGAGAGGCACAGATCTTCCCCCTCTCGATGTCTGAAGGACGATCGGACTTCTTGGGAACCTTATAAATCACGTTTTTTGGGAACATATACTACTTCTTGAGGGTTTTTAACACCTCTGCAGTGATGGCACTCTCCCCCTCATCTCTTTGAGATCAGCCCGATGTACCGACCTCCTTGTTCCTAGACTCGAGGTGGGCTTCCACAAGCACCATGTCAGACTCACTACTAGACTTTTGACCAGACCCAGAAGAAGAAGAAGTCCTATCACTACTCATTTCTGTATTTTCTCTAATCTCCCCACTGTCGGAGTGAGTGTCGGAATCCGACATGACAAGAAACGAAAAATAAAGGAAAGGTGAAGAAAAGGAAGAAGAAGAGGAAGGAAACAGTTAAAGTAGAAAGGAAAGAGAAATCATCGGATCGTCAGAGGAAAGAAAGTCAGACAGCGGTGATCATCTAGGAAATGCTAAAAATCGCACTGAGTGCCCACTACCAAAAAACCTACTTTTAGCGACACACACTATTAGCGACGCACAAATGCCTTTTAGCGACTCACAAACAGGCATCGCTAATAATATGGAAAAAATTAAAAAAAAATTAGTTTCCCGCCTGAAAAAAAAAAGGGCGAAACTATTAGCGACGCCCACGTGGGAATTAGCAATGCACACGTGCGTCGCTAATAGTTGGTTCTATTAGCGACGCACACCTGAGCGTCGCAAATAGTTGGGTACGACAATTAGCGACGTTCATGTGGGTTATTAGCGACGCACAGTGTGCGTCGCTAATAACTCCTTATATTTACTTCCGTTTTTCGCACTCTGTCTCTCTCTCAGACGATCTCTCTCTCTCAGATGGTCTTTCTCTCTCTCTCTTAGGCGCCATTTCGATCGCTTTGTTGGGTTAAAAACTAAAAAAGGAAGGGGGGAGCACATCGGGGAGGCATACGACGCCCAGGTAGGCCACTGTCCTTTCTCTTCTCTCTCTCTCAAACTCAGATCTATTTCATTGTGCTTTGATTGTTGCTCTGGCGTGCTTGGATTTTGCTCCAGTCTAGCTAGGATGCTTTTGTTTGAATCACATATTTCATTTCCACTAGAAGAAAATGCAAACCTAATAAGATTAAAATAATTTTGGGTAGATAGATGGTCACTGCTAAATGGCTCCTTTACTTTCTGATCAAACACTGGATCCACTATATATCCATACACACACACACACACACACACACACACATATATATATGTGCTCCAGTTTGATTGTTACTGATCACAGTCCTAACAAATTCAATGTTTTGTGATGCTATCAATTGATTTCCTGAATGTTAAAAATTACTCTTTCTGATATTTTGAATGGTCAAAGGATGATTCAGATATTTTATTTAATAATCAAAATTCTCTCAATTTTATAAATTAAAAAAAAAAAAAGTTCAAAAGATTAACCTGATTTTTTTCTCAATATTTATATATATATACATATATCTTTTGATTTTTTCTCAATATATATATATATATATATATAATACAAAACCTTGATTTATATAACTTTTTAATTTGTATATTTACCCCCTATACGTCTAAAAGTTAACACTTTACGTTTAATTTAATTTTAATTTAATCCCTCAATGAAATTTTTATATATTTTTTTACTATTTTTGTATAATTTTAAGTTTTTTAAGAGTCTTTTTCTTTGATTGAACTTCATGTCTAATTTATAAATTTGTTTATATCAATAAATTTAGTTTTTTATAAAAAAAAATATTATTAATCAAAATTAAATTTATATACTTTTATTATATACAATCTTAATCTTCACCATAGAAATGCTGTCCAAACACAAAAGGAGCACAGAATTTTTTTTCAAACAATAATTTAAAAAGTAGTGAATAAGAAATTATACAATAGATCATTCTATAGTTATATATGCATGTGTATGTATTCATATTTGCGTTTGTGTGTGTATATATATGTATAGTAATTAATCCGAAAAATTTAATTAGGGGAGGCCAAGTTAAAAGTATTAAAATTCAAAAACATTCATACAAATATATTAAAAAAAAATTAAGAAGGACCAAATCCTATTTTATTAAAATTTTTTAAGAAAATTAATAATAAAAAATATAATATTAAAATTTTTGAAGAGGCCATGACCTCACTTGTCTCCCCTTGAATCCATCACAGTACGCATACCGAATAGAAAAGTACTTACAATAAATAAGAACTAAAATGTAGAGAATAAGAAACGATTCAATATTTCTGCTTTTAGAGAGTATTTCATGTGTTTTGTTACATAATATGACAAATTTTTTTATTTTAATATTTTGTGATGTATATGTGAGTTTGACTATATTACTAAAATCAAAGAGATTACTGGATCAAAGAAGAACTTCTTTTCTTTTATAACTATAGAGTAATGTTTTTTTTTAATGCATCAGTTAAAGGATATTCTGGAACAGCTTATACATACTAAACTAAATTCCTCTTTCCACAAGAAACAATAGCCCGGTTTGATTTAAAGAGCACCCTCTCTTGTACACACAAGATGCATGAAATTAAATAGGAAATCAAATTCATTGTAACATTGCTAATTAACAAAGCTAAAAATTCTTAAAATTAAATAGAAAATCTATAAAAAAATGAAAAAATTGTATTTTTTTTTTCTTTTATTATATTCTTACCTTAAGACAATTGTTTTATGTAATAATAAAATATTTCAATTTTCTAACATGAAAACCCTACTTCTATTATAAAAATAATAACTTTTAACACATATTTTGTCTTTAGCCTTTTGTTGTAGTATGCATTTGGACCTTTTTTCATGTATGTGTTCATTCAACATGTATTTTTTCATGGCTGTGTTTTTCCCCTCTTGTGTTTCATGTATGTGGATAGATGGCCACTATAATTTATCTTAAGTCGTCACCAATTAAATTTCATTTCCGATACCACTGATAGGATGTCTCTTCTTTGTTTTGATTGTCATACTTGCCAACTAGGTGAAAATATGTCTTCTTCTCCAATAGAAAGGGAGCTTCTTATTTCCAGGCATTTCTTCAAGGTCATGATGCCTGGTTTCCTTACAGAACTTGTATGTTCTCTCTTTCTCTCTCTCTCTCTATATATATATATATATATATATGTATGTATATCTGTGTTTGTGTGTGTGGTCAGTCCAAGTGTCTTTTCTCTTCTTAATTTAGCAACATTTCATAGTGACTCACACACTCTAATATAGTTTCAGCTCTAAAAAGGCTTATTTTGGGGTTTTGACAGACCAAAATGCTGGATATCGGCCTAAATATACCGAAACCCCATCACACACCTCAAAAGTGATAAAATAAACTTGCACAAACTTACGACACTCGGTTCGGATGCCCGGTTTGAAACTTATACAAGTTTCAGCTCCAAAAAGACCCATTTTGGAGTTTTGACAGACCAAAATGCCGGATATCAGCCTAAATACACCAAAACCCCATCACATACCTCAAAAATGATAAAATAAACTTACACAAACTTACGGCACTCGGTTCGGATGCCCGGTTTGAAACTTATGCAAGTTTCAGCTCCAAAAAGGCCCATTTTGGGATTTTGACTGACCAAAATACAGGATATCAGCCTAACTACACTGAAACCCCATCACACACCTCAAAAATGATAAAATAAACTTTTACGAACTTACGACACTCAGTTCAGATGCCCGGTTCGAAACTTATGCAAGTTTCAGCTCCAAAAAGGCCCATTTTGGAGTTTTGACAAACCAAAATGCAGGATGTCGGCCTAACTACACCAAAACCCCATCACACACCTCAAAAATGATAAAATAAACTTGCACGAACTTATGGCACTCGGTTCGGATGCCCGGTTTGAAACTTATGCAAGTTTCAGCTCCAAAAAGGCCCATTTTGGAGTTTTGATAGACCAAAATGCAGGATATCAGCCTAACTACACCGAAACCCCATCACACACCTCAAAAATGATAAAATAAACTTGCACGAACTTACGTCACTAGGTTCGGATGCCCGGTTTGAAACTTATGCAAGTTTCAGCTCCAAAAAAGCCCATTTTGGGGTTTTGACAGACCAAAATGCTGCATATCGGCCTAAAAACATTGAAACCCCATCACACACCTCAAAAATGATAAAATAAACTTGCACAAACTTACGGCACTCGGTTCGGATGCTCAGTTTGAGACTTATACAAGTTTCAGCTCCAAAAAGGCCCATTTTAGGGTTTTGATAGACCAAAATGCCGGATATCGGCCTAAATACACCGAAACCCCATCAAAAACCTCAAAAATGATAAAATAAACTTGCACGAACTTACAACACTCGGTTCGGATGCCCGGGTTGAAACTTATGCAAGTTTCAGCTCTAAAAAGGCCCATTTTGGGGTTTTGACTGACCAAAATTTTGGATATCGGCCTAAATACACTGAAACCCAATTACACACCTCAAAAATGATAAAATAAACTTTCACAAACTTACGGCACTCGGTTCGGATGCCCGGTTTGAAACTTATACAAGTTTCAGCTCCAAAAAGGCCCATTTTGGGGTTTTGACTGACCAAAATGCTAGATATCGGCCTAAATATACCGAAACCCTATCACACACCTCAAAAATGATAAAATAAACTTGCACGAACTTACGGCACTCGGTTCGGATGCCCGGTTTGAAACTTATGCAAGTTTCAGCTCCAAAAAAGCCCATTTTTGGGTTTTGACAGACCAAAATGCCGGATATCGGCCTAAAAACACTGAAACCCCATCACACACCTCAAAAATGATAAAATAAACTTGCACAAACTTATGGCACTCGGTTCGGATGCTCGGTTTGAAACTTATACAAGTTTCAGCTCCAAAAGGCCCATTTTGGGGTTTTGATAGACCAAAATTCCGGATATCGGCCTAAATACACCGAAACCCCATCAAAAACCTCAAAAATGATAAAATAAACTTGCACGAATTTACAGCACTCGGTTCGGATGCCCGGTTTGAAACTTATGCAAGTTTCAGCTCAAAAAATGCCCATTTTGGGGTTTTGACTGACCAAAATTTTAGATATAGGCCTAAATACACCGAAACCCCATCACACACCTCAAAAATGATAAAATAAACTTTTACAAACTTATAGCACTCGGTTCGGATGCTCGGTTTGAAACTTATACAAGTTTCAGCTCCAAAAAGGCCCATTTTGGGATTTTGACATACCAAAATGCCAGATATCGGCCTAAATATACCGAAACCCCATCACACACCTCAAAAATGATAAAATAAACTTGCACGAACTTACGGCACTCGGTTCGGATGCCCAGTTTGAAACTGATACAAGTTTCAGCTCCAAAAAGGCCCATTTTAGGGTTTTGACAGGCCAAAATGCAGGATATCGGCCTAACTACACTTAAACCCCATCACACACCTCAAAAATGATAAAATAAACTTGCACGAACTTACGGCACTCGGTTCGGATGCCTGGTTTGAAACTTATGCAAGTTTCAGCTTCAACAAGGCCCATTTTGGGGTTTTGACAGACCAAATGCTGCATATCGGCCTAAAAACACTAAAACCCCATCACACACCTCAAAAATGATAAATAAACTTGCACAAACTTACGGCACTCGGTATGGATGCTCGGTTTGAAACTTATACAAGTTTCAGCTTCAAAAAGGCCCATTTTGGGGTTTTGACAGACCAAAATGCCGGATATCGGCCTAAATACACTGAAACCCCATCACACACCTCAAAAATGATAAAATAAACTTGCACGAACTTATGGCACTCGGTTCGAATGCCCGGTTTGAAACTTATGCAAGTTTCAGCTCCAAAAAGGCCCATTTTAGAGTTTTGACAGACCAAAATGCAAGATATCGGCCTAAATACACCGAAACCCCATCACACACCTCAAAAATGATAAAATAAACTTGCACGAACTTACGGCACTCGGTTCGGATGGCCGGTTTAAAACTTATGCAAGTTTCAGCTCCAAAAAGGCCCATTTTTGGGTTTTGACAGAACAAAATGCCGGATATCGGCCTAAATACACCGAAACCCAATCACACACCTCAAAAATGATAAAATAGACTTATGCTACTTTATGACGTTCTTACTATTGATGCATGCAAAAAAAAAAATTATTCACATTCTATGTTCATATATATTTAATAATTGTTCTAATATATATCATTTGATCTTTATTTCAAATTGATCGGGATTATTGCCGCGCCGTCCTTATGTTTTGCATCCCAACTTGTTATTTTTATTTGTTTTTTTTTTCTTTTCATGGACATGTGTAGTTACATTTTTGGAGACAATTTTTAATTTTTTTATTTATTGTTAAATTGTACTTTTACAAATGTACATTTTTTGGAGACAATTGTTAATTTTTATTTTTTAGTATATTCATTTCAGAATGCTTGGATTTTATTGTATATCGGGATGGATGATTGATACAGGTTTAAACAGGAATGAAACAACAAAGAAAATAAAGCAAATATTGGTTTTTTTTTTTAAAAAAAAAAACTATTAGCGACGCACACTGAGCGTCGCTAAAAGTCACCATTAGCGACGCTCAGTGTGGGCGTCGCTAAAAATCATTATTAGCGACGCACACTGAGCGTCACAAAAGACTGCTATTAGCGACGCTCTGTGTGCGTCGCTAATGGTGACTTTTAGCGACGCTCGGTGCGTCCTTGTGTAGTTTTTGCGACGCGCATACCCAATTTTTAGCGACGCTCATTGTGCGTCGCTAAAAGTCACCATTAGCTACGCACAAAGGGATGTGCGTCGCTAATACTATTAGCGACGCTAATACTATTAGCGACGCCACTATTTGTGACGCCTTAGCGACGCACGTTTGTGCATCGCAAAAGACCTTTAGCGACACTCAAGGCCACTATTAGCAACGCATGCGTGCGTCGCTAATAGTGCCTTTTGTTGTAGTGGCCGAAAATCACCCTAAGATACTTTGAGAATATACGAAAACCAAATGACCATCTTCGCTATTTAAAAGAAGCGATGGAGATGTCATTTAATGTCTCGAAAATCGAATGACGAATGTATAATAATAGCCTCAATTGTTGAAATGGCAACGTGTGTGGTAATTATGCTATGACGGCCCTTGTCCCCTCGGAATACGGAACATCACATTAATTGTTGTACACGTGACCCTTCAAAAACCCTAACCTAAGTTCTGTACACGTGCTTAGAACTAAGGCTCGGGGGGGGGGAGTAGCTAATAGGCTAAAAATAAACGGATTAATATGAACTTGACACGTGTCTAGCTTTGCTGTGTGCAGGTCATGAAGTAGATAGCTATACAGATCTGACGTCGGATCAGCAGGCTCGAAAGCATTAGTTCTCGATGGTACCGATCTCGTCCCCATCATCATCTTAGCCTACCAACCTCGGCACAATGAGGCAGGTAGCGATGTGGAACTGTGAAGTAATGTGGAACAGTCAAGCAGGTAGCAATGCAAAACAGTGAGGCAGGTGGTAATAATGAGACTATCACCTCCGGACAATAGTGAATCTCAGATTTCACTATTGCAAATCCTACCCACTTTGGAAGACAGTCATCCTATAATTATTACCTTTAGGGAACGCATCTAGACAGAATCAATTATCTCTGGGTCAGTTTTTACTCACTCTCTACTAACTTGATCATCGGAGTGAGTACCGCCAGAGCCATCCCGGCGGCACTCTAACCCCCTTTCTTTTCAAATTTCATACCGACGAAGAATAGAGCATCGGCAAATAAAAAAAGTACAACATCAATTATAATATGGGACTGGTGAAATTTATCCGTCTGAGGCACGAGCCACCCATGAATTTCTCATCATTTTAATTTTTTATTTTTGGTTACAAACTAAGCAAAAAAAAGACACCTTTTTCACTTTTCTTATTTTGAATGGTGAAATAACTTGCTAGGTTTAATGTATTTATTTTAAAAAAAAAATTTAAAGAAAATTTTCCATCACATTAGGAGTGTGTATGTATATATATATATATATATATACACACACACACATACATAACCACACCTGTGTATATTTTTATACCTGCGAACATGTCCAATTATGGCGAACTTGTGTAAATTACAGTCTTCCACCCAGCGAGGGACAATACAAATTGGGTCTACAGTTTTAAGGAGTCCGAGTTTTGGGACGGACCGAGGCCCTAACAAAGTCGACAGAAAGCCCAACTCAGTGCCATAATGCTGAATTCGTACATGTAGTTCTGAGTTTGGCAGGCCTCCCGGCTCGTATTGGATTAAGCCCAAGAAAGACATCCCACGATTAAAACCAACGGCTCGTTTTTATGGAATGATTTGGAAAGAAATGAAAAAGATTTAAGTGGAGTGATGCTACTTTCTTTTGTTTAAAAATTTATGATTGAAAAATAGAAAGAATTGGAGAGAAAAATTTGAGTGATTAAATTATTTTCTCCAATTTCTTTAAAAGTGAAAATGTTCTTAAATACATGAATTAAGAATTAGGACAATTAGTCAAATAAAAAGGACATAAATATCAATTATTTATATATTATTTATTTTCTATTTATTATTCAAATAAGAGATTAATAATTTTCTACATTTCTCTCATAAATATTCAAATAAAGTAAAGATGAATATTTTATGTTGTTTGAATGTTAAGCAGAGAAATAAAAAGATAATCTTTATCTTCAAAGTGAGTAGAAAGAAAAAGAAAAGAAAATATAATAAATTATTTAACAATTACACCATTTTTATTTAATAATTATCTAAATGAGAATAGTAAATATATCTTCAACTCATGAGGGCACAAATAAAAAAGGTTTGTAAAGTCTCCTTAAATTTGGGAGAAAAAAAATGACAATAAAATAGTGAAAAACTCTATCATAATAAATGATGTTAGGATCGATGCAAGTGTTAATTTCTCACCCAATTGGTGTTAGTTTCATTTCTCTCTCTCATTGTTGTGTCATAGAAAAAAAAAACATAAATGATATTACAATTTAATTAGTGCTTGTTAAGGCCTTTCTAATAATTAATTAAAGTAGAACAAGGATCGTTTGTAAGATACATGTTTTCTTGAGTTCACAAGTTTGACTCTCATCATTTATATTCGTCTACATTTTTAGAGTCAGTCACCAATCAAAACTACTAATTTCGATTTTATGAGATGGTAGCCTTGCGTAGAAAAAAAAAAAAAAAAGATTAGTCAGACTCTTTCTGATTGGATATTTCCTTTGCCTGTAAAAATAAAAAAAAATATATATAGTTAATCAAATTTAGATTCAAACTTAGAGTCAAAAACTTTTAAAAAATATATTCTCTAAGTAGTAAATTCAAACACATATTAAATTTATTTTTACTCAAATTTAAATCAATACAGTAATATTTACAAACTCAAATCACTATTTAAACTAAACTTAAATTTTTTGGATATGATGAAAAAAATTGAGACAATGTGAGAATTTTTAAATAATATTTCAGTAAAAGTTAAATAAAAAAAATTATAATGAAAAAAACTAGTTAAAAATTTCTAAGCAAATACAAGATGAAATTCTTTATATTACTAACATTGTCATATAGTTCAAAAAGAGTTTATGGAAGCATATCTTGTTAACTTAGACATAAAAATGTATACAAGAGAACAAAAACAATTCACAAATTTCATATCAAAGTGGTACTCGACGATGTTTTAAAGAGTAAAAATCATCTATTATCATATCTGTACTAAAATTTAATCTAATGAAAAATTAAATTTGTAGGATTATGAAAAAAAAAACAAGGTTTATAAATTGTAATTTAAATAATTAGTAAAATAAATTTTTGTTATAATATTTTTAATAAAGAGAGATAAGAGAGTGAAGAAAACCTGGTAGCCTCAATAATCAAAAACTAAAACGGGTTTAGAAGTTAGGAGTGTTGGCCGATTGAAGGCTTCTTCAAATAATAGAGGAAGTCGTAAAAAATGCGATGATTTCAATTTCAAATCTTAATTTTTTTGTTATTGTGTAATATCATCAATTATGCATCTAAGTTTAAAAATAAAGAGTATCTTTTAATTTAGAAAGGGGGAAGTAGTAGAATTGAAACTTTTATTATTATTATTTTTTTGTAATCAGGGTTTCTGATGCTGCACTTTTTGGCCCACGTGAGATCCAAGCTCGGTTCCCTGCGAAACACTCGACACAAAAGATCAGAGGACCACCGGGTTGGCTCCGGCGGTAGCCGCTCCGATGCTTAAGTTAACAAACCGAATTGAAAGACTTGTAATGAAAGCCAAAATAATGAGCATGAAAGTAAAGCGTACCTTAAGGGTTGAATTTATAGGTGGTTGTTCTCCCAAGTTGATTAGGATTTGGAACCATGAATATAAGGATTAGATCTTCGGAGATGTCAGTTACCTTGTTGAATATGGTAACTTAATGTGGCAGTTTCCTTGTTGGAAACGGTTTCCTTATTCTCTGCTTTGGAGCCTATGGAGGCGGCGATAAGATCTGATTATTGATTTGCTGTTATTGCAGATTTGTAGGAGAGCTGCCTTGCTTTGACACTATGAGCTCGGTTTATATGGGTAATGCCTTTGACTGACCAAGGGTGAGGTATACGACCGAGCATGAACTGAATGACTGAGCATAAGTCATGTGACCGAGCATGAACCGGATGACCGAGCATATACTGAATGACCAAGCACAGATTATATGGCCGAGCGTGAACTGTATGATTGGTCGCGAGCTGATCTCGCAGTCACACGTGTCATGCAGTGGTTGGTGTGTCACATAGTGGTATATCAGTTACTCCCCCCCCCCAAGCCTTAGTTTGAGCTCGGGGCGTAACTAAGGTGTTATGTGCGTCCGAAAAGCCATGCGTTCTGTCGTCTCGTTTTTCGAGACGTCCGTTGGTACATCATTTATTGCGCAACCGTTTCTTCAGGTTTCTCAAGTCATTATTGTTGCGATACTGTCGAGACGGTTCGCCTGGGTAGCAATTACTCTCCGGATGCGTATAAAAGGGAGGAAGAGCCTTGTCCGATTCTTTTTACCATTTTCTATTCTACGAAGTGAGATATACATCCGACATTGTCGAACCAGCAAATTATCCTGTGAAGAATCCCATCCATCCGAAGTCCCTTACTTTGATTCAGGTTCGGTTTTAGTGTTTTTGTTCATCTTTTCACTTTCTCCTCCTCTCCTTTTGGTTATTTTGAAATGTCGACTTCTTCGGCATCTTCTGGTGTTGGTAATGGGTCAGAGAGCCTCCTGGAGGCTCATTCGCCTGGGTAGCAGTTCCTCGGGGATTGGATCGGAGGAGACTCACTCTAGTCCCTCAGTTAGGATTGTCGATGCCTTCTCGAAGTCTAGGGATAGAGAAGGCGAAGTCTCGGGTCGGTCTTCTCAGACAGAAAGTACTGTAGCATCCTCTTGGCTAGAGGTCATTAGGGAGAGGTATGAGATTCCTCCAAATGTTACCCTTAGGGCTCCCGATGACCTAGATTTCCCTTGGGATGTTCAGGAGGGAGAAATCTGTGTTTATACTACCTGGTTCGAGATGGGGCTGCGTCTTCCCCTCCCTAGTTTGCTTAGGAATTTTTTCTGTTGGTTTAACCTCTGCCCGGCCGACCTGCTTTTGAACAATTGGAGGCACCTGTTAGGGTTTATAGCCTTAGGTCGTCTGAATGGCGTCGAGGTTTCTTTAGATTTGATCCGTAGTAAAATGGATCTTAAGTATAGGAAGGCGGAGGGCCTCTATTACATGTCGTTCGACAAGGGTTTCCGGCCTTTGACCTATGTACCGTCCTCCAATAAATTTTGGAAGGATCGGTTCTTCTTCGTTACTGGAGAATGGGAAGTGACTGACCCCGAGGACCAGTTCTCCACGTTTCCCCGGAGCACAGGGTTTATGGGTGAGACACCATTTTCTTTTTTAATTTTGTTCTGAGCTTGTTTTTGTGTATCTGACTAACCTTTGCTCAAAATTCTTTTGTGCAGCCAAGAGCGTCAAGAAAAGGCCTCACTTCACCCCTGTTCTGAAAGACCAGTACAAAAGGCTTCTTCAAACTCCAAACAGGGACTACCGAGCCATTCTTCATTCAGGCCCTACAATGCCTCCCAAGGACAAGAACGTGGTTGATGAGGTCCTCAAATCAGTTGCTGGTAAATGGGGGTCGTCAAAAAAGAAGAGGGTGGCGAGCCAGCCTCCTCTCTGCGTCTTCTTCGAAGAAGACGAGGACGACCGACCCGTCCTCTTCGGTGCCTCCCAAGAAGGGGGCTGTCTCTTCTGTTTCTCCCTCTTCCCGACCTCCTCTGAAGGGAGTTGTGATCAGGGAGCCCTCCTCTGCCCCCCAAAAGGGGGTGGTGATCAGGGAACCCTCTTCTGCCCCTCAGAGGGGTGCGGTGGTACCCCGGCCTGCCCCTTCCTCGGCTCAAAAATCCCAACCGAGGGGTAAGGCAAAAGTAGGGGTTGAGATGCCTGATGGATACAGGGCCGTCCATCAGGCCATTGAAGATTTCTGGGCTGAGGCCCCTTGGACTGACATCCCTTCCTGCAGCACCAGGAAGGGCACTGAGAAGACTGTGGCTGGTGCCATGAGGGCGCATCTGAAAGTAACGACCGACCTTCCTTCCTTTGGTGTTTTTCTTTCTTTTCCTCTTTACTGATGTGCCTCTTGTTTTGTTTTTGCAGACTCTGCATAGCTTGGCCGCTCTAATGGAGGCCACGGTGGATCTCCAGGCTTTGGAGAGGCTGGAGGAAGAAATTGATGATGTTCGGCTACAGCTCGGCACGGCTCAGTCCCAAGCCATCTCGGCCGAGGACGAGCTCAAGGAGGCGAGGAATTGCCTCTCGATTGTGGAGTCCGAAAGGGATTCCATTAAACTTGAGAGGGATTCTTTGCAATCTGAACGGGACTCCCTTCGTCAGGACCTGTCCAAACTGAAGGAGGAGAACAGTGCCCTTCAGAACTCTATTGCTCAGAAGGTTGAGGAGGCCAAGGTAGAGGCCGAGGCCAGGCTGAAGACCGAGCTTGAGAAGATGGGAGACACAATCGCGCAGCTTGGTTACGATAACCTCAAGTCCAAGCTTCTCGCCAAGTTCCCGGATATCGACCTGTCTGGGATCGATGACGACGATGAGGACGAAGATGGTGATGAGGATGATGGACCTGCAAGCCCCTTAGTTTAGGGAAAACTTTTGTAGTCCTTTTTCATCTTCTTTGTAACCGAGCTTACATATTAATGAAAATATCTCCTCTTCAGTTTTTGTCTCTGTCCTTCTTTGATTGTTTGCAATCTTTGAGTTCTGCTCTAAAGATGTATCAATGTTTTGTTGTGTGTAAACGGACTTCGGTCTTTGATGTTTGTAGTATGACACAAGTAATCCTGCTCGGTTTCCAGAGTACTGTTTCTACCGACCATGGGTGGTCTTCTGAAATAATGTGAAGAAATAACCAACTTGTGCCGAACCCTCGATATTGGAGGGGTTTTTGAATCACGGACTTTCTTTAAGAAAGATAACTTGAATAATAATCAATCAATCTGATCACTAATCGTCAATCGTAAAAACTGGCATAAGACAGTTATTCTGACCCCTTAGAACAAGACCCGAGCTTGATTGCCGAACAAAGGGACTTGTATTTGCAAGGATATTTTGACGGTCGGTATGACTGAGCACTTAGAGTTGATTCTTTTATAACTTCTGACATAGAGCCCTTGTGTACTTGTTATCAAACATCATCCTCATATATTAAGATGGATCAGACTTAGGGATTTTGTTCATTAAGATGGAACAGACCTGAGGTCTGTGCATTGAGACGGACCAGACCTGAGTCTGTGCATTGAGATGGACCAGACCTTAAGTCTGTACATTGAGACGGACCAGACTTGAGTCTGTGCATTGAGATGGACCAGACCTTAGAGGTCTGTACATTTGAGATGGACCAGGCCTGAGCCTGTGCATTTAGATGGACCAGACCTGAGCCTGTACATTTGAGATGGACCAAACCTTAAGTCTGTACATTTGAGATGGACCAGGCCTGAGCCTGTGCATTAAGATGGACCAGACCCTAGAGGTCTGTACATTTGAGATGGACCAGACCTTAAGTCTGTACATTTGAGATGGACCAGGCCTGAGCCTGTGCATTAAGATGGACCAGACCCTAGAGGTCTGTACATTTGAGATGGACCAGACCTTAAGTGTAATACCCCGACCCAAAATGGCACGAATATCGAGGCAGTCGGGTTGGGCAACACTATATCAATTGTACTTGGAGCTGTATAATCCTATATTTTATGAATATCAAAATACATATATACATGTGTATTAAATAGGTATATATTATGTATTTATACAATATTATAAAATAGTATATATATATATATATATTGTATATAAAATGATAAAATCAAAACTACCCCACCTAACCATACCTATAGGTATGGAGAGGGGTATGGGAGAAATCAGAAAATCATGGAGGAGGGCATGGTCAGCCATGCTTGGTTGAGTGTGGATGGGGCAAAGAAATATAAATATATATTTTATATGAAAGTGTATATACATCTCTTGTGTGTGGGAGTGAGGAAATCAGAGAGAGAGAGTGTGACAGTCTCCATATCCAGGTGGCCAAGCCACTGATTATAGTCTCGGTTGAAGAAGAATTAGAGAGAGAAAGCAGTAGAGAGAGAAAGAAAAGTTTTGGAAGAGCCGAAATCTTCAACAGGTAACCAATCTATCCTTAATGCATTTGTTTTCTAGTATGTTATTGTATATGTTTGTAGAATGCATATTAGATCAAAATATGAAACAAAAACGTGAAGGAAAACCAAAAACTAGAAAACTTAGCTTCGGTCAACAATGGCAGATTTTAGTAGGTCCATTTGATCGCGATTTTAGGACTTAAAATGGGTAGCCAAGTTCACTAGGAACCCAACGGAATTTGAATCACTCAAAACGGTCGAGAAACGGCCATTTTATGGCCGATTATCCTTCGCCGGTGCAACGCCAGAAAAACCGAAAATGGGTTTTGAAAAACCGTGGCATCCGAGGTCCAAAGCTAGTTTAAATTAATTATTAAAACGTTAGGATGCTTTTGGTACAAAAACCGTAAATTTTGGACGTGAAAATGGTGTAAAACCGTGGGTTGGCCGAGATTCCGGTGACCGGAATTGACAGGGACGACCGGAGAAGACCACCGGAAAAACGGGGGGCCATGTCGGGTCAAGACGGGACCGGATCCGGGTCTGGGTCGGGTCGGGACCCGACCGGATCCAACGGGGCAATGAAACTGCACCGTTTCATTAAAGTGGTTTTAAAATTTTAAGTTAGGGCTGACGTCATCATGACGTCAGCATGACCTCTTGAACCGGTTCTCTAAGTTAGCCTGAACCGGCTGGTTCAGTGCATAACCGGTCCGGTCTAGGGTTTTGTTAAGTGAACCCTCTGGTCCAATGTTTTAATTAAAAAAACAAATAAACCAAAACTTATGATATTTACAGTTTGGCCCCAACTATTCAACCTATTGCAAATCTGACCCCGGACTTTGAAAATAAATTTCAAATGCACCCCTGATAAATAATAAAATAATAAAATAAATTATTTAAATAATTTATTAAATAGGTAAAATTACCATTTTACCCCTGAGTCACAAATAAGTCAAATGAAGTCCGAACGGGGCGAATGAATAGTCAAACTTTATTATCTCGGGCATTCCGGATCTAATGGTGGGACTCGTTTTACGAGACGGGACTCCGAACATTAAAATACAATGAGAACAAGTCTTAAAATGACCAAAATACCCCTGTGTCCTGACAAGGCAAGTTATATGGGTATTCTTACTATCTCGGACCCACTGAATCCAACGGTGAGGTAAAAATTATAAAAAGAGGTTCCGGGAATAAAAGTACCTATAAAGTACAAAAGACGGTTTTGCCCTTTTTAATCCGGACGTCCGATTTAAGCTCTGTAAAAGCCTAAACTTATTTTATTCGACGTTCCGAATACAATGACGACATCTAAATCAGTAATAGAGATACCGATAGCCAAGATTAGCAAATTTGAATATCGAGTATGGTTTGATTACAGTTATAGACTGAGTTATTTTCAATTGACAGGCACGTCAAAAGAGAAGGGGAAGGAGACTTTAATTAGTTGAACTACTGAGAATCATTTTTGAAGTAAGTAATTCTGACGCTTTAATATGGGTTATTCCCAGCCAGTCACGTTATTGTTCATATGCTGCCAATTTGTACTCCATTACTACTTGATGCACTTGATTTGAGCCAATTGACTTGTAGATATCAGTTTACCTGATTTTGGATTTGATTTGCTTGCTCACATCACTTTGAGATTGATCATTGATAATTGAATATTATTACACTATCGTACCATGACCTAGTCTTGAGATACATTCTACTGATTCCATACACTTCGTGTTTTGTTGTTTGTGATATCAAATGTTGGTACGATTGTACATCTTGTATGGGATTTTGTTGGTCATGATATTTGGTGTGTACTCGGGGTTGTGCTCAGTCACAATGACCCATCCATTCACAGATTGCGTGGGGGAAAAGACCCATTAGGGTCTGTTGTGTCCTACGGGACCTATATTGAAAAGAGCTCTAACGCTTTTCAGAGAGCCCGAGGAACTGTGGCGGATCTGAGCGTGCGTTTTAGTGGGGTATGCCGGGCCCCGGGTAATTCACGTATATCTGGGTTACTTGAACTCGATATTGACTTATTATTGTTTCCATTGTATGATCATATTTTTATACCCTGTGAAATGATCATATTGTTGCAAGCATGGTATATCTTTGATTGGCTAATGTATTGTTGTGGCAGCAATCCATCATGATAGGCCAGATCCCAATTTCATTTGGCTTAGTTATTGACTCTTGTGTTATATTGTGGGAGATGCCTTTTGGACCCTCGGGTCGATACCTTGCACATTTTTGGTGACTGGCTACGCCTTCATTATTGCCCATATTGGCTATCTGTTATTCTTTGATCTATCATTTCATCGGACAAACCCGAACCCACATTAAAGCCAAGAAATTACTTATTGGGCTATTAGCTCACTCCTCCTCCCCTAAATTTTTCAGGACAACAAGAAATCGGGGAACCCTCAGGCGCTCCAGGGATTTAGACGCTGCTAGTTACTGGTAGCTGTTTGGGCGAGTTTTGTATTAAGTTAAATATTGTCAGGTCTTAATACTCCCATGTCACCACGGTCCTGTTTGTTGGTTTTGTTTTTGAAGGATCTGTATTTAACACTTATAATTTTTTGGACATGCATCAAATGGTGAACTAACTGTGCTACTAGATATTTTAATGATTAAGAAATGCTTTTGTTAAAACTTACCCAGCATTTCAGATCCTTTTGGACGGGGAACGGCCCACGGGCCGCAGACCCGGGTCACGGACCCCTAATCCGCATAGGGTGGGTTCTGGGTCGTGACATTAAGTCTGTACATTTGAGATAGACCAGGCCTGAGCCTGTGCATTAAGATGGACCAGACCTGAGCCTGTACATTTGAGATGGACCAGACCTTAAGTCTGTACATTTGAGATGGACCAGGCCTGAGCCTGTGCATTAAGATGGACCAGACCTTAGAGGTCTGTACATTGTAATATTTCACGGAATATATTTGGAAAAAGAAATTATTTTATTGATAATACTTTCTTAAATGCTCCATATTCCATGGTCTGGGGACAGGTTTCCCATCCATGCTTTCCAACCAATAAGTGGTCGGTCTTACTGTCTTGGTAATTTTGTAGGGGCCCTCCCAGTTCGGTGATAACTTCCCCATGGTGGGATCCTTGGTGTTCTGGAAAACCCTTCTTAGGACGAGGTCCCCAACTTGGAAGCTGGCAGGCTTGAGGCCAATTTTTGAGCGGTTAACCATCCTGCGCTGATATGCTTCCATTCTGATTACGGCCTGCTCTCTCCTTTCCTCGAGCAAATCTAAATTTTCTGCTAGTTGCTTGTCATTGGTCTCTTCGTTGAAAGCCTCAGTCCTTAGGGTAGGCATGCCGATCTCAACAGGGATTACTGCCTCAGTTCCGTAGGCGAGTGAGAAGGGAGTTTCTGATGTTGGAGTTCTCCTGGTTGTTCGGTAGGCCCAGAGTGCCCCAGGAAGTTCCTCAACCCATTTCCCTTTAGCTGCCTCTAATCTTTTCTTGAGAGCGTCCAGGATCATCCGGTGAGTGACCTCAGCCTGTCCGTTTGCCTGAGGATGACCAGGGGAGGAAAAGTGCTGGTTGATGTTTAGATCTTGGCAGAATTTCTTGAATATTTTCCCAATAAACTGTGTGCCATTATCTGAGACGATCACGTGAGGTATGCCGAACCTGCAAACTATATTTCTCCAAGTAAAGCTCTGGACCTCTTTTTCAGTGATGTGAGTCAATGGTTCTGCTTCGGCCCATTTTGAGAAGTAGTCAATGGCCACCAATAGGTATCTCCTGTTCGGTTTGGCTTTAGGCAATGGTCCTATGATGTCCATTCCCCACTGTGCAAAGGGCCATGGGCTAGTGATGGGGATGAGCTCATGTCCTGGCTGGTGCTGATAAGGGGCGAACCTCTGGCACTTGTCACACTTTCGAGTGTATTCCTTTGCTTCCTTCAGCATTCCAGGCCAATAGTAGCCTTGAGTTAGAGCTCGGTGGGCTATGGTTCTCCCTCCGTTATGATTTTCACAAATTCCTTCGTGGATTTCTGCCAAGACGTACTGAGACTCTTCAGGTGCTAGGCATTTTAACAATGGCTGAGTGTAAGATCTTCGGTAGAGCTTTCCGTTAAGGACAAGCTACCGAGCTGCTCTGATGCGGATTCTTTTTGCCTTATTTCTGTCTTCTGTGAGGAGTCCTTCTTCCAGGTACTGGAGTATAGGAGTCATCCAGTTCTGAGGCTGTTCTGTGACTTGGGCGACCTGGATCTCCTCGGTGCTAGGCCTCGGCTGGTGAGAGAATTTTATCGTTGACTCCACCCCCGTTTTCATGTGAGATGCCATGTTTGCTAGGGCATCGGCTCTGCTGTTTTGACCTCTTTCTATTTTTTGGATTGAGAATGTTCGGAAGGAATGTTTCAACGAATTGACTAACTCCGAATATCGAAGCATTCTCTCATCCTTGACAGCGTATTCTCCTTGAACTTGGCTAACAACTAGTTGGGAGTCAGAAAATACCTCGAGGTTCTGCACTTCGCACTCCTGAGCTAGCTTCATCCCTAAGATAAGGGCCTCATACTCTGCTTCGTTGTTGGAGGCTTTGAACCCCAAGCTAATTGCCCTTTCGATCGTAAGTCCATCAGGAGAGTGTAGTACTAGCCCGGCTCCAGCACCTCGGTCGGTAGATGATCCATCAGTATACAACTTCCAAGTTCCCATATCGTCGGAGAGTTGCGTTTTGCTTAGTAGTGCGGGAGTGAATTCTGCGACGAAGTCTGCCAAGGCTTGCCCTTTAATTGAGACTCGTGGAACGTAGGACAGATCGAACTCTCCTAGTTCCACCGACCATTTGACCAACCGTCCTGGTACTTCTGGTTTTCTCAGGATTGTTTTCAGTGGGTAAGCAGTTGGAATCTCTATGGGATGTGCTTGGAAGTAAGGTCTCAGCTTCCGTGCAGATACTATGAGTGCAAGGGCTAGTTTTTCGATCTCGGGGTACCTCTTTTCTGTGTCCAGTAATGCCTTGCTGACATAGAAGATGGGCCTCTGCACGCTCCTGTCTTGCCTGACTAGTACCGAACTGACAGCGTTCTCAGAGACTGCAAGATAGAGAAGCAGCCTTTCTCCTTGGATCGGTTTCGATAAGAGCTCGGGCGAAGCCAAGTACCTTTTGAGTTCCTGAAAGGATTTTTCACACTCGTCAGTCCATTGCAAAGATTTGTTACCTTTTAGAGCCTTGAAGAATGGTAGACACCGATCCGTGGATTTTGAAATAAATCTGCTAAGAGCTACTATCCTGCCGTTCAGAGCTTGAATGTCTTTCCGGGTCTTTGGAGATTTCAGTCCGATCAGAGCCCTGATCTGAGTCGGGTCTGCTTCTATACCTCTTTGAGAGACTATGTACCCAAGGAATTTCCCTTTTATTACACCAAAGGTGCACTTTGAGGGATTGAGCTTCATCTTATATTGTCTGAGAATATCAAAGGTTTGTGCTAGGTGCTAGAGATGACTGCTCTTCCTTAGGCTTTTGACCAGCATATCGTCGATGTAAACTTCCATAGTGCTGCCGATTAGGGAGCTGAACATCTTATTAACAAGACGTTGGTAGGTAGCTCCAGCATTCTTCAGTCCGAACGGCATCACTCTATAACAATAGAGACCTCGTTCGGTGAAGAATGAAGTCTTCTCCTGGTCGGGGGGATGTATCTGTATTTGGTTGTACCCAGAATAAGCATCCATGAAGCTCATGAGCTCGTGCCCTGCAGTTGCATCAACTAATTGATCTATTCGTGGAAGAGGGAAGCTATCCTTCGGGCATGCTTTGTTGAGATCCGTGTAGTCAACACAGACTCTCCATTTGCCGTTCTTCTTCTTGACCAGAACAGTGTTGGCCAACCAATCAGGATAAAATACCTCTCGTATCATGTTGGCGTCGAGCAACCTTTGAACTTCGTCGTTGATGACCTGATGCCGCTCTGGAGCGAGTGGCCTTCTCTTTTGTCTCACTGGTGGATGATCCGGATCCACCATTAGTCTGTGTGTAATCAGGTCGGGATCTATCCCTTCCATGTCCCTTGTCTCCCAGGCGAATATGGAGAGGTTTTTCTTCAAAAACTCAACCAGCTCATCCTACTCGGCATGTGTCAGGTCGGGACCTATCTGTAGGAAACGTCCTTGATCCTCCGAGCTGACCAGGACTTTAATAGGTTCCCCTATAGGTTTGGCTCTGCTATCCCTTCCTCTGGGGCTTAATGGCTCGTCAATCCTGGAGGGGCAGTCTTCTGCCTCGTGATAGCAAAGGTAGATTGCATCCTTGCACTCACGGGCGTGCAGTAATTGCTATTTAGGGGCCTTAACCTTGAGTGCGAGGGCATGGCATTCTCGGGAGGTCGGTTGGCATCCTCTGATGGAATAGACTGTCTGATTGTGAACGTATTTCAAGCATTGGTGGAGAGTCGAGGTGACTGCTCCCATCTCATGTAGCCAGGGCCTTCCAATTATAACGTTGTAGGGAGATTTGGCTTTTAGGACCATGTACTCAGCTATCATGGTCTTTTGCCCGTCCCCTTCACCTGCAGTTGTGGCCAGATCGATCCTTCCTAGAGGAGTGTTGGTGTTTCCGTCGAACCCCGTCATGATTATACTTGTTGGTTTAGTGTCATTGGGGTCGAGTTTCATATGCTTGAAAGGGTCGTAGAATAGTACATTAGTTGAGCACCCAGTGTCAACGAGGACCCTTCGGATCTCGAAGTTGGCGATTTTAAGGGAGATGACCAGGGCGTCACTGTGAGGACAATGCACTCCTATAAGGTCATGATCCGTAAATTGGATTTCTGGCACGGGTTTTAACCTTTTCTCTAAGTTAGCGACCTGCATGATGTTGGGAGCAGACCTGGCCTCCCGAGCATAACGTTTCCTTGACCTGTTAGAGGTGCCTGTTGTAGGGGAATCTGCGTGTAGGACAAAGATCACCTGGTTGTTCTGTCGTGTGGGCTCGTTCCTGCCCTCCTTTTGTTCTTGCTTCTGGTCGGCCCTCCTCTGCTGGGGTCGCTCGTCACGGGGGTTCTATCCTCCATCTTGCTTGACGAACTCTTGTAGCCGTCCTCTCCTTATTAGTTGTTCGATCTCATGCTTGAGAGCCTTGCAGGTATTGGTAATATGCCCTCGGTCTTTGTGAAAATCACAGTATTTGGTTTGATCTCGGTAGCTGGGGTCTCCCTTCAAAGGTTCCAGCCATCTCAGATTTTCCCGAGATTTGACTTGCTTCAGTATGTTGTATGGAGAGGTGTTCAGTGGAGTAAAGTGGTTGAATTCTCTTAGCCCAGCATTGTAGAAGGTTCTAGGGGCCCCCCTTTTTTCTGGGCTCCTGACTCTCTTCCTGGCCGAGCTAGTGTCCTTCCTTTGGTCGTCCTTCTTCTGACTATCTTTCTTCTGATCGTCCTTCTGAGCTTGCTCTTTGACCTTTCTAGAGGTGTCCCTGGCCTCTTCCAGGTTAATGTACTTCCTTGCACGGTCCATGAGTGCCGCCATATCTACAGGGGAATTTTTGGTCAAGGAGTCTCTAAAGCCTCCTTGTGCAAGACCAGCGGCTAGAGCAGCCACTAGGAAACCAGGGCTGCAGTCTGTCACCTCGGTGAGCTCGGCGTTGAAACGTGCAATATACCCCCTGAGTGATTCTTCCCTTGTTTGCTTTATGTTCAAAAGGAATTTCGGACCCTTTCTTAGCCTCCTGCTAGTCATGAATCTGTCCAAGAACCTTCTGCCGAGCTCATAGAAGCTAGATACTGAGTTCGGCGGGAGGTGGTGGAACTACTTCAGGGCGGTACCATTGAGGCTGGTCACGAACGTTCGGCATAGAAAGGCATCAGAAGTACCGTGCAAAGCCATGGTGTGCTGATAGTGAGAGAGGTGGTCCCCCAGGTCCCCAGTCCCATCATAAGGGGTGAACTTAAGGACAATAAATTTCTTGGGTCTTTCCTCAGCCATGATAGCATTGGTAAACGGGGTGGCCGACCTCCCGAGCATCTGGCCAGCTCGTCTTGTTCCGGATACTAGGCACCTCTTATGACGGCAGTATGGTCCATTGATTCAGCAACTTCTTCGGCTCTTACTGACCCCCTTGGCAGGACGGGCTGCTGTGAGGCAGGTCTTATGACCTCAGGGCCTACATGGGTAGGCTGATCTTGGCCCATTACTGGGGGGTTGTTTTGATTCTCTGGCACTGGTGGTACAAGAACCACTCGAGGAGGTGACCCTTGTGGAACGTGGTTTACTCCCGAGGCCCCGGGGATGGGGAGTCGGGTAGTGCTTCGATAATGGACCTCCGGGACAAAGGCGGGAACTCCTTGGCCGGCTGCCATCGACGGCTGGGGATCTCCATGAATACCGGCAGCCGTAGGAGGCTGCTCCCCCTGAGTGTTTGCGACAACGGGTGGATTTTGAGGATTGGTTTCATGGTTCTGGGTGAACATTGCCAGGGTCCTGGACATAGTCAAGAGCTGTTCCCGTAGCAACTGGTTCTGCCGCCTAGTTTCGAGCAGTTCTTGTTGTACAGGATTATTCACTCGCCCTCTTCCTCGTCCAGCAGTTGGTTGAGGATGAGGGTTTTGAATATTCTTCCTGGGTCGCAAGTTGGGAGCCATGATCCTTTTGACAAACGGAAGATGAGCTTAGATTGAGTAGAGCACTTGGTGATTGTCTTTCCCACAGACGGCGTCAAACTGATGCTGCACTTTTTGGCCCACGTGAGATCCAAGCTCAGCTCCCTGCGAAACACTCAACACAAAAGATCAGAGGACCACCGGGTTGGCTTCGGCGGTAGCCGCTCCGATGCTTAAGTTAATAAACCGAATTGAAAGACTTGTAATGAAAGCCAAAATAATGAGCATGAAAGTAAAGCGTACCTTAAGGGTTGAATTTATAGGTGGTTGTTCTCCCAAGTTGATTAGGATTTGGAACCATGAATATAGGGATTAGATCTTCGGAGATGTCAGTTACCTTGTTGAATATGGTAACTTAATGTGGCAGTTTCCTTGTTGGAAACGGTTTCCTTATTCTCTGCTTTGGAGCCTATGGAGGCGGTGATAAGATCTGATTATTGATTTGCTGTTATTGCAGATTTGTAGGAGAGCTGCCTTGCTTTGACACTATGAGCTCGGTTTATATGGGTAATGCTTTTAACTGACTAAGGGTGAGGTATACGACCGAGCATGAACTGAATGACCGAGCATAAGTCATGCGACCGAGCATGAACCGGATGACCGAGCATATACTGAATGACCGAGCACAGATTATATGGTCGAGCGTGAATTGTATGATTGGTCGCGAGCCGATCTCGCAGTCACACGTGTCATGCAGTGGTTGGTGTGTCACATAGTGGTATATCAGTTTCAATTTTTTAAAATACTGACATGAAAATAAATAGAATGTAAAAATATTAAAATGCATAAGTAATGCACTATAGCCTAATATTAGAAAGGTTGAAAGAATAGAAGGTTTGGTAGGCTAATGTCTTCTAATTTGTAAATATATATTGATGAAAAGATGATTAGATTAATGATCAACTCATGAGGGACCACGTTGAGGGGCACGGCCCTGCCGGCCCCCTCCCTCCGCCCCTGACTGTAGTGAATATAAATTTAAATAAATTTTTTATTTACATTTAAATAAAGTGAATGCTTCAAATTTTATTGGAATCCGATATATGTCAAACTCAAACTGCAAGAATGGAGAAATTAGAGTAGTGGAAGTTGGAACTGTTCTAGACTTGTAATTGGGGAACCGCCCGGCTTTCTGCTCGAACTCTTCTTGCTTACGTACGGCTTCCTCTCTGGTTTTCATAGAGAGAGTGGAGTTAGAGAGAGAAAGATAGGAGAATGACGGTATTTCACTTCTTCAACTGCGCAATTCTAACGTTCGGCCCTCACGCTGTCTATTATTCCGCGACGCCCTTGTGAGTCGTCGTCTTCATTTTCGTTAATTCTTTCTCTATTCTTGTTTTTGCATTCATTATTTGCAGATCTGCTAATCAACCGAAAGACACAAAATCCATTTCACAAATTTCTGCCGCATAATCCCTAATCCTCCATAAATCTCGTTCCCATTCAATACTAATCGAATTATTATGCATCTACTTCAAAAGTGGAGCCCTGTTCATTGCTGAGACTATGAGTTACCTCAAGTATAAGGAATTGAAGGCCAATCCAAAGAAGCAGAGCAATGCGTTTTTTTTTTTTTTTATTCCAGTTGTTAATATTATCCAATTTATTTACATTTTGCTACCTTGTAAGACTGATATAATATTAAAGCTTAATTGGATCATATGAATTACAAAATCTGCTGATAATGCCTGATCTTTGATTTCATAATCTTACATTAGTTATATGGGGATCATATGATGGTAAATGAGTAGATGTAACTTCAAATAGACACACATCTTTGAATAGTTGTGAGAGATTAGTTAATACTAAGAGCAAGAAATTGTAATAGGGCAGCACTACATGACCAGTCCTTTACCAATTCTTTCAAATCATGGCACGTTGTTTAGTTTAAATCTTTATTAATGGATGGATTTACTTTGTTCTTGATGATGCATGAGAAATCAGAGAGGAGCATGGTTCACAATTTATATAATAAGTTTTGATGTCACCCATGCACTTAAATGCCATCTCAGTTAGTGATTAGTGATAACTTGATTGATTTGATGAACTATGCTATATTATTAAGTTAGAGTAAGAATGCATCTGAATGACAGTTTTTGATTTTTAGTTGCACCGACAGACCTATTACAGATGCAATGACCAATAAAATTGGCATGTTAAACCGTTTTATCTATTTTTCACTGGGGTCCTCATTCTTTACTAGTCCATCCTTGCATATCCGAATGTTGGATTTTTTTTCTGTATTTAACCATATCACATGTATTTTTAAATAATAACCATGTCAGAACATGTATGGAATTGAATTAATATGTACAATGCACATGATTTCCTTTGGAATTGAAAATTTGCTGCTGAACTTCTATATATTATTTCTCATAAAATTGAAACATTTTGTGGTTTTTACTTTATTTTAGTGTGGAAACTGAGAGGGGGGTCATTCTTTTGCAATACATCTGCTATATTTAAATCTCAAATGCTTTTGCACTAATAAGTGCTTTTGGGCAGATCGGAGTATGATACTATTGGTACTTCTGTTAAAGCTGCTTTTGTTTATCTTGGAACAGCATTAGTGAAGGTTGGTAAATTTGATTTATGTACACTGCTTCCACGAGCGTTTTCACTTGTTCCACCTTACTTTGGATTTCGGTTATAAATTTTGTCCCAAGTATCATGCTTCCAATACTTAGTCATTGACAAGCATCTTTTTTTCCGGGCAGCTTGTTTGTCTGGCAACTTTTCTTAAGGTATCTGAAAATGACAGCTTTGATCCGTATCAGGTAATTTGTGGTTGTTGGTTTTATTTATTTTTATTTTTATTTTTTGGAAATTAGGCATTTAGATTTTCTATGGAGGATTGCAAATGAAAACTCCTCGTTGTTTACAAAACCTGCTTTTAATTGCCTTAATCCCTGAAACTATGAAGTGTCAACATGTTGTATCTCATACCATTATGTATTACCCTAAGTAATATCCTGTTACTCCCTAATGAAGAAGTGCTGGGTTCAAGCCCTAGTCCGAATATGGGGGAGTGCACCATTTAAAAGATAATAACAAAAACAAAACAAAACAAAAGCACACTATTTTTTCACATTTAACTTTTATCATTTGGCTGGAAATTATCATCACTTGTAAGAAGACAAGTTGGTACATTCATCAAGGGATTACTTTGCAGAGTTTTTTAATTTTGATGACCATCATTATATACTTACATTACATATCTATGATATATGCAACTCGCTACTTATTAATTCCTTAAGATACTTAACTAGTCCACAGTTAAATTTTTTTTTCCTTATGGTTGTCAAAGCAATGACCTTGCAATTATGTTTAAAAGTGGTTTTAACAATAAAGTGTTGGTATATGAAGAGATTAAATAAAGCTGGTTCACAGATCTAACTAGTAAATTATCCTCTCTATTTGAGAATTTGAAGAAAAATTAATTATTCTCCATCTCATTTTTTTGGATAATAGGAAAAAAAATGAAAATCAATGTATTCAAAATTGATTTTAGATTTGGTCTAAGGTTTACTTGTCAAACTTGTTTGTACCATGTGTTGCCTACTAGTTGAATAAAAATCAAGTGTGTTCGTGTTAATCTTCCTTAAGATTGTCTGTGTTTGTCGACTCCATAAATTGTAAATTTGGGTATCTGTTAACTCGGTGCAAGTGTGGGTGTGGAGAGAGAGAGACAATCTGCATGAACCCTTTGAACAGGATGAATAATCTCTGGGATTTGCATGAATTATGAAATTTAAAAATGTAGATTAACATTTTAGGTAACCAAATAACGATGAAGGGACTCACTTCGGCGACTTCGCCCTTTAAGTGACAAGGGGGGTGAGGTAAGGAGTAGTATAAGAGTGGCTCGGTCATCGATAGGCCTCAATATGTTTGATATCATATATTTTGTCACTTTAGGTGTTTGTTAGCAGCAGGACTTTTACACCACTACAAAATCATTTTCTTTTCTTGTGGATAAACAGCAGCTTAGTGATGGTTTGAAAATGCTAGATTTTAAAGATAAACTGATTTGTGTGAGATGCAAATTATGAATATTATTGCCTTTTATTTTCAGGAACTGTTGAAAGCTGTGATCGGTTTTATAGATGTTGCGGGTCTTTACTTTGCCTTGACCCAATTGACTCACAGGAACATCTCTCAAAATCATAAGTTCCAAGCTGTTGGACTCGGTCAGTAAAGCTTGACCTCATTTTATATGAAATTCAGTTGCTTTTTCTTCAAATTTTAGAAAGAAAAAAAATAGCTATTCTGTTGGCAGAGTTTGATCTCTGGATTTTCGTTAATTTTTCCAAGATATTTTTGCAGAATCTGGGATCAAAACTTGATTGCTCATATTAGTTTAACTAATCTAGTTACCCTTTATTCTCTTTTGCATGTTATCACGGTGTTTGTTTTCTACCTTTTCTTTAATCTTTATGCTGTACTGTTAGAAAAGTTTATTAGTTGCATTTAAAGGTAGGACATATCACATGATCAGATAAACAAGTTTTGCCTTGAACTGTGAAAAGTTTGATATTGCCAAAGGAAGGAAAATAGAGAATGGATTTATTTTTGTTGTTTTGGGTGGGGGGGGTGTGGAGGGCACAGTTTTCCAATCGTCTTATATTTTTCCCTTCTCCAAACCAGTGGTGGTGCACGTGTGGTTTACTTTGTAATTTTCTATGGCTTATGAACATTAAGGTGTAGTTGCATGGTCATGTGGATTTAGTATAGTGGTTATGCCATTGATATTTTTGTTTATATGTTTTGTTAGGAAATAACTTGATTTATTCTTAATCTCATTTTCATTTAGAAAAGGGCAGACATTAAGGGTTGTTTGTGAATGATGACCACTCTTGAGAGATAAAGGCCTTACCTCTTTTCTCTTGATGTAGTGATGCCTGATCATAGTTGATGGACCTTGGATCCATAATTTGGTACTTTTTACCATATTTTGACAGAATGTCGTGATACTATGAATGAAAGATAACTCCACTAATTAGAATCAGAAGTTTTCTAGACAATACAGTCATCACTTAGCGAAGCATATATTAAATTTTATGTCAACATAATTCCAACTGGAAATCCAACCTAAAAATTCTTGGAACCCATTTGATCCAATTCTTGGAAGTTATTTGAAAATAAAGTAATTTATTTCCATTTACTTTTTACTACCAATATTGAATTTAGAAAATATGTTTGATAAATTTTGTTTAAAATACATACATTCATACGTGCATACATCCATATATATGTATATAGACAAGGAAACATGTGGGTGTGGCGGTGTTATCAATGGCAGTGGTGATAGGAGCGACGGTGATGGCACTTTGGAAAGGTGAAGAAAAGAGAGCTGTGGCAAAGAAGTGGTGATGCTGGTGGAGTGGTGGTTGTGGCAGCCTCATAGGCAGTCGGTTACGGTCTCAACAATAGTCAGGCTGCAATGCAATGACGGTGGCCACAGCAACGGAGGAGGATTAGACTATTTGTATGATTGTCTAATAACAAGAATGGTGGCGGCAGTGTGACTAGGCTCATGCTAAGGTTCCCACTCCCAGTAATGGTGGTGTGGCAATGTAGTTAGTGATGGAGGTGTGGTGTTTATTGGGAAACTGTTGGTGTGTGGTAAGTGGTAATGGAGATGGTAGTGATCTTATGAAGAAACAAAAGGATCTATCCATTCCGTTATCATGTATAGTTCTTTGGAATTGAATTGACAGATTGATTTGAGATGTTATTTGTGACATTGAAAAATTGTAATATATGATTTGCATAGTAATGAGTAATATATATATATGCACTCATATGTGTTGCATCCATATTTAATTTGTATCCTTACACCTGCAAGGATGCTCACTTAGCAGTGAAAATTAGAGTTGGTAAGCTTCTACTGGTATCCTTTCCTCCAGTTTCTTTGTTCAGTAGGCATAATTAATCTGGATTTTCATCTTCATTAGCACTGTATCACCATTTGTCTCTGTTGGCAGGATGGGCCTTCGCTGATTCTGTTCTGCATAGGTTGGCACCCCTTTGGGTGGGTGCTAGAGGACTGGAATTTACTTGGGATTACATTCTACAAGGCCTTGAAGCAAATGCAAACCTGGTATTGTTACTTCCTTTCATTCATAGAATTTTTATGTTCTAGACAATGCATATACAAGCTTATATTATTTAGATTTTGATAGAAATACAGTTGCGCCAGTTTATTGACATAGATATTTGGGCATAATTTCTTACTTTTTTTTTTGGTCTTCTATGATGTCTCTTCATTGATTTTAGTGTCATACTTTTTTTATGCAGCTGTTGAGTCTATCCCTTGCTGCATTGGGATCTTTGATGTGGATTCGGAAAAATAAACCCAAGACTTTGATTCCTATAATATATGCATGTGCAGGGATCGTGGCAACAATGCCGTCAATCACAAGGTCTGTTTTCCATCATGCTTTTAGTATCTATTATTTATAATTACATGCACATTTTTCATTACAGTATGCACTATTGAAAGTCTACCATACCGATCTCCCAACATTTAATTTCAAATGTGATATATGTGGTATTGAAGGGACTAACTGAGAGGTGTCTGCATCACACCCTTTTTTATCCTTTAGTAACCTATAGTTTCCTCTCATCCCATGCAAATTGAATATCAGCATGTCTACTTAATGTGTTAACATCTTTTACCACTTGGTATATGACGTAAAATAACTACAAAAATAGATGACGACTAGGCATGTCATATGTTTTAAAGCACGAATGAGATCTGGTGACTCTTGTGCTTAAACAATAGTTCTCTTCCATATTAACCCCAACCCCCGAATTCACCTTCTGCTTTGGTCATTCAGAGCTCACTAAATTATGGGTTTTGCAGCTATCTGATGCGAGGATTGGAATGGCACTTTCCAAAGGTGGTAGGCTTTGAACTATTCACCTCTTTGGTGATGGCTTTTATTAGCTGGCAACTCTTTGCTGCATGTCAGAGACCATCTACTTGAGGAAACCCAAGATGGTAATGCCCAATAGTTTGCCAGAGAGGATGTTAGGATGGCCTAATTCTGCCCGGGAGATTGAGTCTCAATTACATTTTATTCTTAGAGGCGACTGCTATAGAATTTACTGAAATCTAATTTAGATGTAGACGCTTTTTAAATATCTATGAAGTCAGCTGCCCCGGTCCTCGCTGCTGTGGAATTCCAGAGAACTGTTAAGGGGATTTTGATTAGTTTTATTTTCCATTCATTCCCCACTTTCGATGTACCTTGTTTCGTAAGGGACTACACAATTTCTGGACATAATGCTAAACTCCTCTCTTAGGAAAAAATATCTTGGAAACTAAAGGGACCTTGAGATTCTATTCCTTGGTCTCACATAAGAGAGCTGATTTTTTCCTTTGACAAGAGGCTAGTCTTTTGGATTGTCATAAAGGTACCATATTGCCATTTATGGGATTGCATGTATGACAGCATGTTGAGGAATCTTGTAATTTAACAAAATATGGTGCAACTAAATATTACACGGACTTAATCAAATTTATTTCTAAAAAGGTAATACTACTGAGTAGTGTTTTAACCATTACCCCGCCCTGGCTCATACGGGACAGTAAAGTAGTGCATGCATGAGTTAAGTGCATGACAAGATCACCTTTGTACAATGTTTTTTTTTATTTTTTTATGGGCATGGCATTTAGGTTGAAGGTCCTAAAATAGATTGTTAATTAAGATTGGGTTCAAGTTTACTCTATTTAATTTCAAGTCTCTCAATTATTTTGTGATTAAAATACTTTTCCATTCATATTTAAATAAGGTTGAGGTTCTTCCGTGAATTGTGGGATATATTTAAAGAAGTTTTTTAAATTTCAAATTTTAATAATTTATAAATTTTAAATTTATTTTTTATTAAAGTTCATATATTTAGATTCTAAAAATTAAAATTTATCAAACAATATTTATATTACATATTAAAAAATAAAGGAAAAAATTGATACGAAATTATGTCCTAGCAAAATAGTTAAATGTCAATGTTTTCAAACAATCTATTCCTGGCCTTGCCACCACCGACCTGGCGGTGACCGTCCCTGGAGAGGCAGTTGACGCCCACTGCCATTTCTAGCTGACGCACAATGGATGTAAGAAGAATTTGTATGGTTATAGAGTGAATTGAAATGGTAGAGTGGTAAGAGTGAGGACAGAGAGAGAGAACTGAGATGAATATTTTTGGTCCGCATTAAAGGGTTACCTTTCTGGCCAAGATTGTAAAGAGCTTTAAAGAAGAGAGAAATCGAGTGGCTCTTTTGTTATGGAGAGAGAATGCATTAAGGGTAGATTAATTCTGGTTGGCTGACAACGTGACAAGCAATGAGATGAGCTACATCCCCTCTTTCTCCAAGGTAGAGGACAGGACCAGTAAGTCCTCTCTCTCTCTCTCTCTCTCACACAGATTTATTTCCCTGTTACCCAAACAATCAGATTCAAGTCATATTACTATCTGATTAAACTAAAATCAATTCCACCAAATCTTTGCAAAGATCAGTGTGTAACAGGACATAAACTACACAACTATTACAGCATGAACTACTTGTTCAACATTTCTAACAATACGCTTCACTCCCAAAAGACAGCAATATATCCATATAAAATGCAGTCCAAAAATTTCCCAAACCGTGCAGTATTTCAGAAACAAGTTAATGCCAAAACATACTGCAAATTGCGAGCTCATGCACCAGCGCCCTAGTTTAATTTATCTCCCGAGTTATTTGACAGCTTCCCACGCCTTGAGGATGACACTCGGGTTGGTGGAATTACCTCTTGAATAACTCGGAAAATGCTAACATCAAAGAAAATGGCGTTGGTTGTTCCACCAGCAAGCTCAAACAGACAAACATCAGATTCTTCCAAGTTGTTTTCAACAACAAATTTCCTCCAACCACCGGCCAGTCCAGCACATTGAGCTCTGTAATAAAAACTGACTTGCCATGTGTTCTCTTTAACACGGAGTATCAACTTTTGGTGCCGAGGAGGGAGATGGCCCATCACCCATTCGGCAGGGATTGTCTGCATAAATACATGTCATAATAAAGGTACTTAGTTGAGACCAAAATTTAACATTTGAATTTCTGTGCATCTGCAAACAAAAATCTTCCCATCTTGATGTTTTTCATATTCAAAAAGAAAAAATATAACTGGAGAGATGGGGGAACAAACCCAACCAGAAGATCTAAAATCATGGAATCAACTGAAAAGTTACCATAAAAAATCCTTTGTATACATGTGAGGGTCGCATTACAACTATCAAACTATCTTTGGTTGATGCTGCCTGTGCCATTAGTAGGGCCTTATCTTTCTCTTCTTCAGTTACGGGTCTTCTATTGGATTCAAGTTGCAGAAAATAGGTCACATTTCTACTGAAGGATCTTTGTTTAGCATCTGAATCATTGATAAATCAAATAACAAAATTTAAATAAATAAGTTTCCTCTCCATGGCCACATCAAATTCACAAAATTTTAATGTCCCTAAAATGCACTTAGACAGGAATTTGCAAAAAAGATAAAAGAGGATGATGAAGAATTATAAGATATTAGCATTATAGTGTGCTTTCTAAAGCAAAGCATTAAATCAAAACTTTAAAGAGACTCACCAGGATTGACTTTTTCTTCCACTGCACAAGTGGAAAATTCTCTGCATCCCAAGTTCCGCTTGGCATGAACAGATTTGATAGGATTAGATTGCCTCCGAATCCTTCCTTTAGCTCGAGAATGCCGTCTTGATGACACTGGTGTCCCAGTGTCATCCTTCCTACGTTTCTTCAATGGATTACATCCATCAGCATCATGCAGAGAATCATGTGTAATTTCAACAGAACTGTCCACTATGTTTGTCTTTGTTTGGCATCCACCATCAGGTTCCTTGTGCTCACAGCTCCTGACAAAATATGCAGCTTCCTTCTCACATAAGCTCCGTTGGTCAAACATTAAAACATCAAAACGTGAATCGCCATTATATTTAAACATCAAGACATCATCTTTTGCTAGAGAGTGATCTTCCACAAATTCTTTCCAACCACGTTTGAAGAGCAAGGTATCCTCATTTGCCATCAATCCAACATTCCATGTAGCACCATTTGGGCCTTTAAGAGTAACAGTTTCGGGTAGTTTCTCTTTCAAATTATTGGCAAATTTTTTGGGGATAGCCTGCAATTTCATACACAATAACACTCCACATTACAGCTTCGAGAAACATAAAATGTCCTCTTGCACATGGGATGGATTGAACACAGAAAACTGATTTACAACATGGCCAGGCAATTAAGAAAGCATTATCGTTACAACTCCTGTAACTTAACAAAATTAATTTCCCATTTAAAATTGAGATAAATTGCCTGTAGCATATATTAAAATTTCATTCAAAATTATGAATTTTGCACTCTGTACTAAAGTGAGTCAAGATAGCCATTAGAGCTTATTTGGAAGTCTTAAAAACAAAAGAAAAGAAAGGATAATTTAAAATTGAAGAGAAAAGAGGAGAGAAGAATACCTTGTTTGACAGGAGAGAAAAAAGAATAAAATAAGAATAGTTAGTAGGAGAAAAAAAAAAAAAAAGGTGTATAAAATATTTGACAATTTAATCTATTTTACCATGTTTTTAACACAAACTTTTAAGTGTGTATTTGGCATTTTAAAAAAATTCATTAAAAAGATTTATTTTCTCCTTTTGGAAAGATTGGAGAAGTGATTCTTTCTCTCCAAAATCTTTTCTCTTTTCTCCTACTTAAAAATCCAAACATCTATATCAATCCATCTCAATCTTTTCTTTTCTCTCAAAATCTTTCCATCCAAACTAACTCTTAAATTTTACATTCATATTTTATATTAAAAAAAAAACTCGATTTTTTTACCCTGTTCACAAATAAAAAGACCCCAAAATTACAGATATTTCAATGGTCTAAAACAGATATAACAAATACTGATCTTAAGTGCATACCATTGACTGATGATAACACATTAATGATCAAACATACAACAGAGAAACCTTGAGAGCATCACATTATATATATATATATATATATATATATATATATATATATATATATGAAACTAGAGCAGAGCAGAAATTGATCATGTGATTAGACAAACTACGTCGTTTGGAAACTCTCCATCTCTCACACACAAATGACAAACCAATTAGCACTGAACTTACAAGCTGCTGATCAAAATCCAAAGAGAGAAACTGAAAGAAACGTAGGGATTGAAAGTGGGTCCAGTACATGTCCTCTTCCCATTTTCTACAGTCCTTGCACTTCTCTCCCATCTTTAACGCCAATTCAACTCTCTGAAATTATCAACCAAAAAGGAAAAAAAAAATTAGCCCATAAAAGAAAAAGAACTCGGCAACCTTAAGAATTTTCAGAAATCTAGAATAAAGATAGTGTTGGGTCTGTAATATCACTGAAAAAGAAAAGAGATTCTGGTCTCCAAGCCAAAACGCTCAACTTTGAGAGAAAACTGTAGGGAAACCCAAACCCATTTTTCGGAAGATCAGGGAACGGAAAAGTAAAGCATCTTGGTGCATTACACTACATTTATCGAAACGAGTGATGACTTCTCTCCAGGAGGCAAGTCATAAACACCTGTCTTCAGCACTCTGAAAGAAAATAAAATAAAACGATTATGAGGATTTTAAATGGGTCGGTCCAGTATTTAATTGTTTAAGTTTAACCTATTAAAATAAATAAATTAACGACTGTTTATTTAAAATAAATAAATTAATTAATTAATTGTAATTCCAACTTAACTAACTTTATTTTTTTTTTTTTTTTATAAAACTTAATAAATTAACAACGTATTCATTTTACAAGTTTATTTTAAACAAATTTCTAAACAAACACAAGGAAAATTCTTTAAAGGGGGTTTGAAATTTTTTGGAAAGGAAAATTCTTTTTTTCAAATAAAAAAAGTTTTACATGTAAATTTCTTTTACTCAAAGAAGAAGTTGATAAGAAGAAAAAAATTCTCAAAAAATAAAAATTTATGATAGGGGGAAATTTTTTTTCTCAAATTAAAAAAATTTTCTACATAATTTTTTTTTTTCAAAGAAGAAGATGATAAGGGAAAAATTCTAAGAGTAAAACTAACATGTTTGTATTTTCTTTTCTTATTTTTAAATTTTCTTAGTTATCAAACAAAACTAAAATGATAACATTTTAGCAAGAAAACATAAAAATCTATAAGATAAATGAGAATAGAATTTTTTTTTGTTTGGCAACTAACCAAAGTTTAAAGGATAAAATTTAAGCAAGAAAACATCAAAATTGATTAAATAAATGATAAAGAAAACTTTCTTAACATCCAAACAAAGATAAAAGGAGTTTTTTTCAAAGAAAATATAAAAATCATCAAATTCAATAGTTAAACTTTTGAATTTAAGATAGTTAACGGATTAGGCCAAAATTTTGAAATGGGAAATGATTAAAATTAAGATTATAATTTATCGATTTAAATTAATTAATTTAATTTAATTAATTAAGTTACATTATTTTTATATTATATACTTACTTAAACAAGAATTTAATCAAGTGACTCAATGGCACGGTGGTTGGCACAGGTGGGATAAGTCCCACACGCGGGCACGTCCAGGGTTCAAAACCCTTGGGCCGCAGCTTCTTATATTTTTTTATTTTCTTTGGGTGCCAAACAGTGGACAAGGCAGCAGATCAGGGATAGGGTATCCTATTTTGGCCGCGGCCATCAATTTGATTTCTTAAACTCGTTGCCAAACAGGTCTAAATTAGATTTAATTTAAAAACTAAACCTCCCAAAATGACACAGTATCACTTACCCTTACTGTGCTTGGGTCGGTTCTAACCCGAACCGAGACCAGCCCGTCACTGTTCATCGTCTTCCTTAGGACGATGAACAGTGACCCTGAAAACCCTAAAGTTTTTCTTCTTATTTCATGCATTTCTAATTTATTTTTCTTCCTGTTTTCACTCTCAATCAATCTTAAATATCCTAATTTAGGTTTCCCTGTCGGTTTCATAGTTTGAGTTGAGCTCAAAAGCTCTATCGAGCTTTCATGGCCATTTCGGATATTCCCTCAGTACATGCATGCTCAGTTTTACACCAAATGGCACTCGGCTTGAGTTGTTTTTCTCCTCTTGTCATGGGGTTCCATACCCCGTTCAAAGATTGGAGTTTTAGTGTGATTTCGTGAGATTCGGTTTCAAAACCGAAACCTGCAACTCGTTCGTTGGAGGTCATTTTTGAGCTTTTACATTGTGGGAAAGTGGTTTCTTGGCCCTCATGAAACCTAGTTTCATCCCAAGCAACCAATCCCCCCTTTGTTTCAACTTGATTAAGACTCAAGGATTCTTCGAGATTCTTCAATAGCGGGTCTAATTATTTGGGCTTGTTTTCAGTTCTACACTATTAGTTATAGACATAGAATCTCGTATAGTTTTAAATTGAAATAACCAAGCAACATGAAAAACTTCCATTGTGAGGGAATAACCAAGCAACATGAAAAACTTCCATATTTTTTTTAAATTGATGTCAAAGTACTCTATAAATAAATTTTTTTTATTAGAAGTACATATTTTACTCATGGGTTATTAGGATGCATTGAACAATTATTTTTGAATATGAAAATTTAATTTTTTATTTTAGCTTACAGTTATGATTTGGTCTTGACAGTTGTTTTTCTTTTTTCTTTTTCTTTTTTTCCTTTTTCAAGATTTACCGACGAGAGACATTTTGTCGGGAATGAATTTTTTTTTCCTTTTTTTTCAGTAGAAAGTCATAAGTCTTATAATTGATAATACCTCGCTCAAATTTGAATATTCTGCAGGATTCACGTGAGTCCTACATAAACAATCAAATTTGAAATGGATATAAATCTCACCGTAAAGAAAATGCACATTTTTTTTTTTTTTTTGTACCAAATCATATACATGCAAAAGACACTTTTTTAGGTAACAAAAGTATGAGAATTCAATAATTAGAATGGGATCCACAAATATATTGTTAATTAGGAAGTGTTAAAATCTATTTTTTTAAACCTAAAAAATCTCCCAATATTTATACGACTAAAATATCTTTTATTATATAAAATTTTCATCACCATAACAACCTCCAAAAAATTAAGGAAGCATTTAAAAAAATCATCTTCAAATCTCAAAATTAAATAATTTATAAATTATAAATTCATTTTTTAAAAAAATTTCTATATTTAAACTCTAAAAATCAAGATCTATCAAACAAGATTCATATTACATATAAAAATTTAAAAAAAAAAATAGTTTTGAAATAGTAAAACTTAACTGTTTTGAGAAGATAGTTAAATTTAACTATTTCAATTTCACTATTATATTTTTAAAATTTATTTTAAATGAAGAGGATTTTCATTTCGTAAATTTCAACCGCATAACTCATATGAAAGAATAAATTTATTAAGAAGTTATAAATATGATCAACTAACAATAAAATTTTATATTTTTATTGTCCAGACAAATAGTTAAATTTAATTATTTGTTTGGATAAACTATTCAGAGTTATAACTGAGTAATAAAGACATTAAAGATAAAATTTAAACGTTTCGAGTTCGAGTTTACTCTGTGTCAATTTTTTATGGTTAGTGCTTAAAAAATAAACCTAATTATCCCCCTATCATGGAAACAAAAAAATAATAATAATAATTTGCCTGGACTATAAAATTTCACAAGATTGCAGGTATTCTGACTTTATTTGGGTGGGGAAGGGGGAGAGGAAATGCATTCAAGTTATTTTCCACTTTAGATTATGATGGATCATGGATCACAAAAGACAAACAACCTAGACAAAAACAACCTCTCCGTATAATCAATGGTGTTCACTGAACCTACCTCATGTAGTAGGGGGGTTAACAAGAATTATGGAAATTTCTCAAACCCCAATTCATTCAAACGTATTAAACTTTAAAAATGATGGAAATTTCAGGGATCAGACCATGAAATCTGATGGTTTTTTAGAAACACGTTCTCCTTCTCTACAACTGAAAATAGAGATAAATTAAGCACTGAATTTCATCAGTTTGTGCAGATTTAGGGCTTCCTCCAAATACACAGTCTAAGCTCAATCTCACCTTCAAAGAGATCCCTTCTTCCACACACAGCCTTCTCTCTCTCTTCTTGAAACCCTTGAGGGTCGGTGGTCTCTGATAAAGCAAATAATTGAATGCTTGGGCAGCCATAAAGGAGAAGGCGCTGTGAGAGAATGGAGGAGGAAGGAGCAAAAAAGAGAGAGCCGGTGGAGACCTGATGGAAAGGAGCATATTGTCATCCCTAACAGGCTGATACTAGGTTTTCCATTCCCCTTCCCCCCTGCCTGGGTCTTCCAGGGGAGATAAGAGAAAGGCAGAGACTTTAAGCTTCTAAACAAGGCCATCTTGTTCATTCTTTTCCTGGCTTTGCCGCCACAGATAATGACAGCACAGCTGTGACCGGCCCGGTGAGAGGGCAGTTGAGGCCAGTTGCCATTTCTAGCTGACCCACAATCTATAAGCTAAGAAGAATATGGATGGCAAACAATATATCTAATTATAGCTGAAGAAAGTGAATTGAAATGGTAGACTGGTAGGAGAAAAAACTGACACAGAACAAAATGAACATCTTTAGTCCGACGTTAAAGTCTTACCTTTCTGGCCAAGATTGTAAAGAGCTTCAAAGAAGACTTAAATCAAGTGGCTATTTCGTATGGAGGGAGAACGCTTAAGGGTAGATGGATTCTGGTTGGCTGACAAAGTGACAAGAAATGAAATGAGAAAGATCCACTCACTCTCTCTCTCTCTCTCTCTCTCTCTCTCTCAGACACACACAGGTGAGGAACAGGAACAGTGAGGTTTCACTTTCTCTCGCTTACCCTCCGTTCTTGCGATTAACTCAGGTTTTTTCCCTGTTACCCAAACAATCTGATTGTAATTGAAGGATAGGTTATAAAAGTAAGATGATTTTTAGTACACTTATAACTGATTCTTCTCGGATGAACAACCAGCTCTGGAAATATAGGCAAGCTTCAAACAGCTTATAAGGAATCCCCCCGAGTAGTTTAACTTTCTGTGTCCACCAAGTAAGCATACAAGCTATAAAGCATGAACACGTTATTTTAGTTCACGTACCTAAATTAGACAACGACACTCTCGGACACTTGCCGGACAAACGAAAAAAAGTATCCAATTTTTTCACACACACACACATATGTTCCATGATGCATCAAGAAATACACATGATATAGACAGTAAATTTGTTTTTAAAACTTGATTATTAAATGAAAAAAATTCTTAAATTTTTATTTAATAACTTTATTCTTTTAAAATAATATTTTGTTATTTGTGTGATTTTTAATTGAAATAACACGATATTTTTATTATATGATTATATAAAAAATTTATATATATTAAACGTGTCCGTGTCCGTGTCCTACTTTTTAAAAAAAATAACATGTCTACATGTCCGTGTCCGTGCTTCTTAGCATACAAGTTAAGTTATATTACAATCTGATTAATCTAAAATCAATTCCAACATAGTAAAACTCAACTGAATAATTGACCCCTAACAACCACAATCCAGAATTTTTCCAGCCCAGGGTCTGTGCCACGCATTTTTAGAGAGCAAAAAAACAGAGGCCACCAAAAAGTTGCAAAGATCATAGCATGTAACATAAACTACTTGTTCAACATACTAATAATGTGCTTCACTCCCAAAAAACAGCAATAATATCCATCTAAATTGAAGGCCCAAAACTTTCCCAAACCGTGCAGTATTTAAGAAAAGTTAATACCAAAACGCACTGCAAATTGCAAGCTCGCACACCAGCACCCCAGTTTAATCTCTCTATAGAGATTTTGACGGCTTCCCGCGCCTTAATGTCGGAGAGGTCACTCGGGTTAGTGGAATTACCTCTTGAATAACTCGGAAGATGCTAACATCAAAGACAATGGTGTTGGTTGTCCCACCAGCAAGCTCAAACAGACAAACATCGGATTCTTCTAAGTTGTTTTCAAAAACAAATTTCTTCCACCCACCAGCCAGTCCAGCGACATGATTTCTGTAATAAAATCTGGCTTTCCATGTATTCTCTTTAACACGGAGTGTCAAATCCTGGTGCCGAGGAGGGAGATGGCGGGTCGCCCAGTGGGAAGGGATCGTCTGCATAAATAAATGTCATAATACATGTACTTAGTTGATTCAAAAATTCAACATTTGAACTTTTGGGCATCTACAAACAAAAATCTTCCCGTCTGGATGTTTTTCATGATGATAAAAGTAAGGTAGACGTGGAGGAATAAACCCAACCGGAAGATCTATAACATGATCAAATCACGGAGTCAATTGAAAAATTACCATAAAAAATCCTTTGTATACATGTGACGGTCGCATTACAACTATGAAACTATCTTTGGTTGATGCTGTATGTGCCATTCGTAGGGCCTTCTCTTTCTCCTCTTTAGTTACAGGTCTTCTATTGGATTCAAATTCCAGAGCATAGATCACATTTCTACTAAAGGATCTTTGTTCAGCATCTGAATCGTTGATAAATCAAACAACAATATTTAAAGTTAGTAAAAAAATAAATTTCCTCTCCTGAGCCAAAAAACATGGCAACATCAAACTCCCAAAATTTTAATGTCTCTAAAATGCACTTCATTCATAAAATGTGTTAGACAGGAATTTGCAAAAAAGATAAAAGACGATAAAGAATTATAAGATATTAGCATTATAGTGTGCTTTCTAAAGCAAAGCATTAAAATTAAAATTTAAAACCTTAAAGAGACACACCAGGATTGACTTTTTCTTCCACTACACAAGTGGAAAGTTCTTTGCATCCCAAGTTCCGCTTGGCACGAACTTCCCTCTTAATCCTTCCTTTAGCTTGAGAATGCCGTCTTGATGACACTGGTGTCCAGGTATCATCCTTCCTAGGTTTCTTCAATGGATTACATCCATCAGCATGATGCGAAGAATCGTGTGTAATTTCAACAGAACTGTCCACTGTGTTTGTCTTTGTTTGGCATCCACCATCAGCTTCCTTATGCCCACAGGTCCTGACAAAATATGTAGCTTCCTTCTCACATAAGCTCTGTTGGTCAAACATTAAAACATCAAAACGTGAATCGCCATTATATTTAAACATCAAGACATCGTCTTCTGCTAGAGAGTGATCTTCCACAAATTCTTTCCAACCACGTTTGAAGAACAAGGTATCCTCATTTGACATCAATCCAACATTCCACGTAGCACCACTTGGGCCTTTAAGAGTAACAGTTTCAGGTAGTTTCTCTTTCAAATTGTTGGCAAATTTTTTGGGGATAGCCTGCAATTTCATACACAATAACACTCCACATTACAGCTTTCAGAAACATAAAACGTCCTCTTGCACATGTGATGCATTGAACACAGAACACTGATTTACCACATGGCCAAGTGATTAAGAAAGCATTATTTTTACAACTCCTTTAACTTTAAAAAATTAATTTCCCATTTAAAATTGAGATAAATTTCCTGTAACTTATATTAATTTTTCATTTAAAATTATGAATTTTGCACTCTATAATTGAGTAGGCCTTGTAAATGCTAAAATAACAACTGAACCTATGAAATCATCCAATCTTCCAAACTACTTGCGTGTAAAATTGTATTAAGTACCTAAAGTGAGTCATGAAAGCCATTAGAGGTTATTTGGAAGTCTTAAAAAGAAAAGAAAGTAAAAGAAAAGATAATTGAAAAGAGAAGAGACAAGAGAAGAATACCTTGTTTGACAGCAGAGAAATGGCAATAAAATAAGAATAGTTAGTAGGAGTAAAAAAAAAGTGGACAAAATATTTGACAATTTAATCTATTTTGTTAGAATAACCCATATTTTTAACACAAACATTTACGAGTATAATTGACATTTTAAAAAAATTCATTAAAAAGGTTTCTTTTTTCCTTTTAGAGAGATTGGAGAATTGATTCTTACTCTCCAAATTTTTTGTGTTTCCTTCTACTTAAAAATCCAAAGGAGATGTTTGTGTATCACTCCATCTCAATCTATTCTTCTCTCTCCAAATCTCTCCATCTAAACTAACTCTTAAATTTTACATTCATATTTTATATAAAAATAGGTCAAATATATCATAAGTGAGGGTTAAGTCCCAATTGCAGCACAGTGAGTATGTGTCTCTTACCTATATAAATAAAAATAAAAAATAAAATAAAAAAGAAATAGGCCGAATATGTAGTTTGACAGAGAGAGAGAGAGAGCGAGAGAGAGAGAGAGAGAGAGAGAGAGAGATTGCTTGAGAAATTAATGCATACCATTGACTGATGATAACACGATATGGATCAAACATACAACAGAGAAACCATGAGAGCATCACATTATATATATATATATATATATATATAACACATACGAAACTAGAGCAGAGCAGAAATTGATCATGTGATTAGACAAACGACGTCGTCTGGAAACTCTCCATTTCTGATCTCTAACACACACATACACACAAATGATTTAGCGCTGAACTTACAAGTTGCTGATCAAAATCTAGAGAGAGAAACTGAAAGAAATGTAGGGATTGGAAGTGGGTCCAGTACATGTCCTCTTCCCATTTTCTACAATCCTTGCACTTCTCTCCCATCTTTAACGCCAATTCAACTCCCTGAAATTATCACCCAAAAAGGAGAAAAATATTAGCCCATAAAAAAAAAAAAAAAAAATTGGCAATGTGAAGAAATTCTCAGAAATATAGAATAAGGATAGTGTTGGGTCTGTAATATTTTCACCGAAACTAGAATTCTGAACTATGTTACTTACTGAAAAATGAGAAGAGATTCTAGTCTACGAGCCAAACGCTCAACTTTGAGAGGGAAGTCTAGAGAATCCCAAAACCCATTTTTCGGAAGATCAAGGAACAGAAAGGTAAGGCATTTTGGTGCACTACATTTATTGAAACAAGTGCTCACTTCTTTCCATGAGGCAAGTAATAAACACCTGTCTTGTCTTCAGCTGATCAGCACCGTAAAAGAAGTAGAATCAACGATTGGATTTTTTTTCCCCATTTTGGGCTAAAATGAGATTATTTAAAAAAAAAATACTAAAAAAATATTAAAATAATTTTTCTAATCTAGAAAATTTAAAATATATTTTTCTACTTTTAATAAAAAAAATTAATTATTAACTTTAATCCTAATATTATTAAAAAATATTATTAATTAAATTACAATAACATCCAAGATACATTTTAAAAAAATATTAAATGATAAATATAACAAATTCTTTAATTAAAAAAAAACATAATATTTTTTATTTATCTAAGATATCTAAAAAATAAAATTTAATTTTATAAAATATTATACTTTTTTTAGATTTAAAAAATTTATTTTATATATTTTTTTAATCTTTTTTAAAAAATGTATCTTCAAAGTCATTTTAAGTATAATATTTTTTAATGATGTTAAAATAAAAATTAACAATTAAAATTTTTTATATTAAATTTTTTTTTTTGGACTTTTAGATAAATAAAATGTATTATGAATTTTTAAATAAAAAAATTTATTTTAAAAATTTTTTAATATGTAATATTTTTTCATTATTTTATTATTATTTATTAAAATAGGGTTGTTTTAGGAAAACTTATCATCTTTTTCAATTTTTTTAGCTTTATATAAGACCATCGCTATATAACATTGTATAATATTCGAGTTACTAATTTTGAGTTACTAATTTTGACGAATGACTGATTTCAAGAATATGTACCATCTTAAAAAAATAAGTCGTATAATATTTAAGTTATTAATTTTAATCAATAGAATCCAAAAATGTGAACAATGAAAATCAAATATCCAAACTGAAAAAACAAATCCCTTCGCAAAATTTAGACACTTGTTACAAACTCAAAAAGATAAGTCGTATAATATGTAAATTGCTAATTTTAATGGATAGAATCTAAAAATGTAAATAATAAGAATCGAATATGCAAAATGAAAAAATAAATCCCTTCACCAAAATTTAGACACTTATTGATATTTAAAACTTTCTTTCATTCATACTGTCACAATTAACTCCATAGTATTGAGAGAGTGTGGCTCCCATGTAGCCAAAGCGGTACCTAGGTGAAAAAAATAGAACAATATTACATTTAACACAAATTTCAGAAAACAAATTATAAGTAAATTCAATAATTTAAAAAAAAAACTCTTCTTTACCTGAGAAGAAAAGAAAATTAAAATTATTGATAAATTACTCTTAAGATCATGTTTTATACCCAATAATAGAATAATCATTCATTTTATCATTCAATAAAATGAATGAAAATAACATAAAATAAAATAAAAATTACTCATCATGATCAAATGAATACTTGAAATAATTTTTAATAAAATATTAATTTCATAAAATAAATAGAATTAGAAATGTTCTAATGGTATGAAATCGCCTAATCACCTAATGGTATGAAATCACCTAATCATGAAGACTATTCTGCTAAGTAAAATGGAATGCTGTATGTTCCAGGTATATATGTTTATGAGCCTATACTTCAGGTTGTTAGTTATGAATCACCAATCTCAGGTGGTTTATCTGCCATTCACAGAAAACAAGCATCCAGCTTCTCATCTGCCACCTCAAAGTCATTTGCTTAGTTACAAACCATCTACTGTATATTTTTATTCCTCTTCTGCTTTTTTCTCAAGTTGATGTTTGTGTCGCCGGCAAGTGTGCATACATACGTGTATAATCACAAACACCAAAGTTTGAGAAAGATTTAAACTATAAGCTAGGAATAAATTGCATGTACAAAAATAGTTCGACAACAACCGACAGGTGATGAGCATTTTCTTTTATAGGTAGCGTTTCTGCCAGTTGATGATCATTCAAACACAGATTTCGACAACACACTTCAGCATGATGCATGACAGAAGATAAAACCAAACAGATACCAGGATGCATCCAACCTGATATTTTAATCACTGGCTACTTGTTCCAAAAAAAAATATATGCACAGACATTTCCCATAGCACTATGAACATGAATATGCATATGCAAGTACCGTGTCCTTCGCTCTCACCATCCCAATGAAGAAAGCCTGCCCCTGCAGATATAAACATTATTAGTTACCATGAAGCTTCATTCGCCAGCAGGAGAAACACAACCATACACATACAGAAATGCGTCAAGCTATTCGAACAGGCAGTCATGATAAGTGAGTGCCAAATCAGAGAGAACAAAATGCTGCATCCACTTATGAGTTTGCATTAAATCAGGTCTTAGAAAGTGAATGGCAAACAAGGTATCAAACAATGATGTACTGCCAAACCACTTTGAATATTTAAATGCCAAAAGCTTATGTTCTCTGCTAATGTTTCTGCTTCTGTGTTTGCAGATCTACCCACTCTGACGGAAAGAACAATCAATAGCATTGGAGATGTCAGAAGCTTAATCTAAAAGACTAGATAGTCTCCTAAGTGAGAAATTATTAAATAGACCGATCCCAATGGTCTCAACGGCCAGATTATAAGCCACATGTACATGTACAGTACACTATTACATACGGCTCTCAATCTGACCGTTGGGACCATGGTCCGTTGGTCCCAACAGACCACTGAATAATTGCTCTAAGTGACTTCCCCCGACCACTCATGGTCCCAACGGACCACTGAATAATTGCTCTAAGTGACTTCCCCCGACCACTGAATAATTTCTCTAAGTGACTTCCCCCACCTCCTTGTTCCCCACTTAATGGCATCTCCTTAAAAGGACTACAACAAAGTTTAATTTTCCCTTCATTAACCAGATAAGTTATGGACATCCATTAAAATGAATTTAACAACATTAAGAGGAAGTAGCAGATTTTCTTACCTTATTACATGCGTCATTATTTTGTCAATAATAGTTTAGTCAAGTTAAACTTACTAAAAAACTACTTTCCATTTACAGCCAAACAGTGACAATCATAGCACATTTCCACAACTAGTTGAACCTCTAAACATGGGTGATGGGAAAAACCAATACCGTGCTTTGTATTGTTGCAAAAAATATATTTCCATTAGCACAAATAGTGAGGTAGTTTTATGCAAGTCAGCGTTCAATAAAATTGTAACAGTAAACCGGCTCAAATTCTGTATCATCAGTAACCAACAATAAAAAACAAAGAATGAATCATCTGCTCTGTTACCCATAACAAGCATATGGGATGGATTGGTCAATAGATGATGGGACAGAGAACTTGGTAGCCTATAGTCTATGCTTCTGTAGAGCCCAAACTAAAATTAAAATGAGAAAGCATATGTTTTGAAATTTGAATGGAAAAATAAAGTTGGGATAAGAAAACTCACCACTATATATGGTTAGCAAGACTTAGACTTCATGCATTTCATGACAGGGGGAAGTTGCTGATAGAAGACCCAAGAGCTAATTCATTAGAAGCTGCCTTTCCAGTTTGATAGTCTAGCCCTTTCTTTCCAACCCCAGATATGTGTACACGCATTTCACATTTGCCAATGAGTTCAAAAATGCATATATCTCCCATTTGTATGTCATTACCACGAACAAAGGCCATCCACCCTCCACAGAAAGTATGCAGTGTTTGCACTTTTGTAGTTGGGATTGAATTCACAGTCCAACTTTCTCCTCTTAGATTACGAAGGACAATCTCTGTTCTGCAGTTGGGAAGGTGTGCCATAGAAAACAGATATGGGATTTTCTGTACAATAGAAAGTGACAACCAGTCAATAAATGAAAATTGATGGTAAAAACAGTTTGAACAAAAACAAGAGATCGTTACGGCAGATTGAGCTGGCACCAAGAGAAGGAGAAAAGAACCCCTTAAAACCCTCAATTGGGCTACCCTTGACAAGGGAAAAATAAAAAGGTTCATCCCATAAATGCTGTTATCCACCACATCTCTACTAGATTAGGGGAAGTTCATTGTGAGCCATTGCTGATTGGACCCATCATAAGGACCCACTGGTTCCAGATTACATAGAATACCCTACAAGTACACTAATTCCCTGAAGGCAGTGGGTCCGCCCCTTTATCCTCTGTTGAACATGTCCAGTCAACCCTTAATATTCATTAATAATATACATTAACAATCTTTACCAACTTTTCATTGAACAAGATTTGATTCTATAATGATTGATGGATGAGAAATAATTCTCTTCCTTAATAAATAATATTTTCTCTGTAATTTAGTAATTATTACAACAGAGAGATGTTAAAAACCTTCTATACATTTTTTTTTTTATTTTGATAGGTAAAACTTCTATACATATGGATGGAATAATTTTACTATTCATACAAAAGTAATGGAATATCTTGATCACTGAAATCCATTGAGGGAGACTATCTCACTAAAAACTAAGCAAATTGTTCCAATCATGATGTCATAGGTAGAGAAAGATCTTTATGCTACACTTTACACCTTGTTAAATATGCAAAACAAACAAAAGGTCTCAACATTTATATATGTTTGATATGAAATGTTATCCCTTTGCAACGCTGGAAGCTAAGTAAACGTAATAAACTGGCTGACTACACTCAAGCATGCTCAGTGCTGCAGGTGGTAATTGAACTCGCTCTCCACTGGTAAGTGGCTAGAGGGCAAGTTTCTGGATTTTAAAATTCAAAGAAATTCAAAAATCAATCTATCACTTAATATAACTAGAGTCCCCCAAAATAATCAAATGATCAACTGCAGAAATGCCAGGGTTGTGGTAGGCTAAGAGAGGTTAAGGAACAACCAACAAAGTCTGCCCCATAATTAAAGAAGAGATGTGTAGCTTTGCAAATAGGTAAGGTGGAATAAGTGGAAACAAAAGGAATAAATCTGTTGGGTAGAAGTTTTGTCAAGAGACTAGAATGAATGGGGAGCATCTTAAAGCCGTTGCTGCACATGTATTTTGGCCAAGAGAACTCCTATGCTAATTTAACACCCACTTTTAATTACTTCTAACTTATAAGTCATGCTTTCAATAAATTTGTCAGTTGTTCAATATGTCTGTTTTTAGTTGAGCATCATTAAGTGGCTACAGTGAATGCACAGCCATATTTTATCATGGAAATTGGAGTTTATTAGATATGCAAACCATCTTAAATGAAAAAAAAAATTCAATCCAAAATCAATAGGAAAAGAATGCGACAAAGGAAACCACTTACCAGAGTATATGAACCACTGATGTTGAACTTTTTCATGATTCTCACAAAATGGGGAAAACTGGAAATGAAAGACTGAGCTGCTCTTTTCTCTTCAGGTGCTGACTTCATTGACACACAGCCTTTAGTATGAGAACCCTGTTTGCCATCTAAGCTGGTTTTGTTTGGGATCACTGTTTCAGTTTTGTAGTTGAGAAACTCATTTGAGTTAGGAAGTGCAACCTGTTAGAATGAGTCACATAAATAATAGTTGCCTCAATGGAGAATAGTCGGAACCTTACCCAGTTTTGCATTGCAAGCTTTTGATTGAGAGCATGCAGAACTCTTTGATGCACTACCACCATCAGATCCTTTCTTATCAGATATTTCAGCCTTATTTATTTGTTGTAAATGAGCTTTACGAGAATTTCCTCTCATTTTCTTTGGCAACCGTTCAGATATTTTATGTGAAGCAGCACCATACCCATTAGTTAACCCCTTCAAATCTTCTTTACCAGTAGAACAATCTAACCCCTCCTTTCCAACCCTGAGAATATGCACACGCATTTCATACTTGTTCACTAGTTCAAAAATGCAGACGTCTCCAATGTCAACGTTATTATCACGAACAAAGGCCATCCACCCTCCACATAGAGTATGAGATGTTTGCACTTTTGTAGTTGGGACTGAATTAACAGTCCAACTTTCTCCTTTTAGATTACGAAGCACAATCTTTACTTTGCATTTGGGAAGATATCCCATAGAGAACTGATATGGGATATTCTGCATGAAGGAAACCAGTCAGTAATTGACAGTTAACGGTGAACACAGTTTGCAGAAGAAAGAAAACAACAATAAGCTTATAGAGCCTAGTGAGTTCATCCCAATTTGAGGAAATAAATAACTCTTAAAACCCTAAAGTCAGCCAGCCTATATACCAGAGGAAGCTTCATAAGAATGAGAAAACGTGGGTATACTGAATCCTATCAGCCTATATTTCAACAAGGCTGGAAGGAAATCGTTCTAATCATAACAAGAGACTAAATGGTTCCACATCTCTATGGGAAACCCTACAAGTACTCTCATACCTTCAAGGGTAGCACCACCTTACAAGATGCTAACGGCCAACAGTGCAGGTAAAAGGTAAATGGGTTGGGGAATTTGTTGGACAGCAGCTATACAAAAAAAAAATTATCAAGGAAGAACTCTTGAAGTGAGGATACAAGGGAACTCAAAAAAGTAGGTCAATTGAACAGCTCCACCTATTTAACTCTTCAAATCGGTTGACTTTACAGTCATGATCTAATTTAGAATGGAAATTGATTTTAATGTGGAAGTTATTTGATGCACAACATAAAGACCTTATAAGAAATGTTTAAGTCAAAATCCAAAGAGAACAAAAAACGGAAACTACTCACCAGAGTATATGAACTACTAACGTTAAACCTTTTCATAATTTTTGTAAAATGAGGAAAAGAGGAAGTAAATGAACGAGCTATTCTGTCGGCTTCAGGTGCAGACAACATTGGCATACAACCTCTAACATATGAGCCTAGTGCATTGTCCTTGCCGATTCCGTCCTGAATGGTTGCCTCTGTTATAATTCAAGAGCCCATTTTAGGTTATGAATTGGAAGGTGAAAAAATCATGCAAAATCAAAGTTATATGAAATTATTTCAGAAATTTCAAGGAAGAATATACAGCAAAAATCTAAATGAAACATAAAATTACTCCATGCCCACAAACAGAATTTAAGTTTCCTATGCACTTGGATTAACTGTAAATGTATTAGTAAGGAAAAGTAACATGATACATATTGAGGATCATGTTAGGGAGCAGAGGCGACCAAAATTAACTTTGGTAAAGATAGTTAAAAAATATATGATAATATGTGGTCTAACTAAGAGAATGGTTTTCCATAGAGAACAATGGCAAGACATGATTCATATAACCGACCTCAAATAATTGGGATGATGCTTAGTTGAATTGAGTTGAGTTTATGCACTTGGATTAACTCCATTTTTTTTTCCAACTACAAATAGTTACACCCTTTACAAGCGTTGGTTACAGGAAATGGTAAAACAGAATTCTTTGGTGGCTTAAAACACTGCTTTTATATTTGTGAATGGAGAAGAAAATTCTTGTCTGCAATATAAAAGTTTACATTTTTACCCGAGTTTTCACTGAGAACTCTTGATTGCAAGGGTATAGCTAAAGTAACAGTATTCTTTGATACACTGCTGCAGTTTTCTGTTTCATCAGAAAAGACAGCTGCTTGACCTCTCATTTTCTTTGGCACACCTTCGAAAATGCCATCCAAACAGGAAACTGTGTTTTCCCTTTCCCTCTTCTTTCCCATATGTTTGTCAAAGTCACTTGAATCTTGACTGCATACTGCCCAAAAAGCAGCTTCTTTCTCACATGCACTTTGATCAAAAACTTGCACTGTGAAATGCAAATTACCATCGTATCTGAAAACCAAAGAGTCACCATGTTCTATAAAGTGATCTCTCACAAATGCCGCCCATCCATCATGGAAGAATAAACCATCATTCCTCTGAATCAAGTCAACATGCCAAGTACTCCCACTTGGACCCACTAATAAAACTGATCCAGATGTCCTGCCCTCCATATGTTTAATGAATTTTGATGGAACTTTCTGCAACAGAAAGATTAAATTGTGTCACCATCCAACAGTACAATAGAAATTTCATCAATAAACTCGTAAGGAGACTCTAAAGTCATGTAATCAACTGCCAGGCAGACATCAAGAAGACCAATAATCTTCAAGCAGACTATGAAAGATATGAGATGACAGTTCCCATAGATACTGTATTATTGGCAGCAACATTGAAGAAAAGTAAATTCCAATGATCAGTAGACTGATTCCTATGGATCTATTCACATCAAGAATCAGCGAAAGTTATTTTATCACTTAAGAGTTTAGCATTCCACATTGCTTATTTTTTTATTTATAAGCAATCTTTAGATAAGGGTGGGCAGCCTATTTCTAGCAGCATATTTATAAACATAGCATGCCATACTGCTTTGAGAAAAGCTATTTCAACAGTAGTCTTCATGGAATGATGAACTGGCAAACATTGTGTGATTTCAACTTTGGTTTCTGACTTAAGTATCTGGTCATAGTATTCAAGTGCTCTCCTTAACTGCTGAAACAATGGAGGACACGACCTAAACACTTAAGAATGATAAACAGCATGGTATTGGAGAGTTTGTGTTATAATTCCAACTTTTTTTCCTCTTATGTTTTCTCCACAGTATGACAAAGAAAAGGTAGCTGATAGTCATGCAATTTGAGAACAACACACAAAAATCAAACACAAAACAAAGAAGCAACCTACTTTTTGCACATGAGTAAAATTAAAAGATTCAGGTCTACAAAGAAATTGGTCCTGCCATAAAAATTTCAAATTTTTATCATCAAACGCAATATAATGATTAATAGTTTCGCATTCAAATCAAATTAGTGATGTGATAATTCTAACTTAGCCATTTCGCAAATAATTCCATCATGATGAATTCTCGCGCTCAGGTTTTCCTTACTTTAAATGGTTTACTATGGGTGTAAAGGCTATGGTTGCAAGTGCGGGGCAATAGTGCCGCCTATTAACAGCCAAAATACGTATATAATCAATCCCCAAATGTCTTTTCCATCCATTGTCAATCTATGCTTAAAAGCAAAGAAAAATTTCTCGCAATAACCCTGATACTTGTTTGTATCATAGGAGAGTTAAAATAGACGAGAAAGAAAAGTAAATAACCCCCTCCACCAAGAAAGAAAAAAAAAAGGGAAGAAGTTTACCAGTAGTTCAGAGCTTGTAGCGGGCTTAAAACCCTCAAAGAAGTGAGGCCTCTTCTCATTCAACATCTCTTGATGATTCTATCTCTTGTGTCAACACTCTCTACTCAAAACTGATTTTTGCACAAAACCCTAACAAACCAAGAAAACATGAACATTTTTCTCGGAATCACATCTGAAAGATTTGGCTCTCCCAAGGAATAATTCTTCAAAGGGAGTGAAGAAAAAATTACAAATAAATCTAAACGGAGTCAGTGATTTAGAAGGTAAGAAGAGAGAGTAACACACACAGTATATGTGTGTATACATATATAGGAACGACACTCCTAATAGTAACCCAAAGGGGCAAACAACAGCTTCTGTTGGATTTAACCCGCGCCTGAATGGCAGGTCCATGTCGATGCAGACGAGCTGATTTTCCCAGAAATACCATTAATACCCTTGGAAGGAAACTCCAACCCTATGTGCACGTGGGATGCGTGTAATTCAAGCTGGAGCAACTAGGTTTGTGTAATGGGTTGTGATTTCACGGTTCTTCAAAAGCGCGTGAGTATGACACTGACAATTATCCTTACACGGATGTAATGGATATAATGTATATTTAGAGAGGAGTTGGATCCAACTGGATCGACATCTCTTTGAATCCGACTCGGCCATTACTGCTCTAAATCCTACTCGGCCACTCGGAACCAGGTGGGTACTGAGTCGTTCAAGTTTCAGGCTCTAAAATAAAAGAGTTTTAGTACTCATGGGTTGATGAGATGAGTAAAAATATAATTTGAGTTAAGTTATAATTTGAACAAATGAAAAAATATTATTTGAGTTGGATTATTTAATGTTTGAATAAATATATTTAATAAGTGTTTAAATAATATTATAGTGTTTGAATTATTTATTAATAAGTATTACATGTTATTTTCGAAAAAGTTCGTTTTAAATTAAGTTCTACCAATAAATTAAATTAAACACCTAACAAATTAAAAAAAAAATCGCTTTAAACTTGAAAAAAATATTAGATACGGTCTATAAATTTGCCTTACTAATTTTTTGAATAAGTTTTTTTATCATACTGTTCATAAATAGGATTTCAGTAACTTATTTTTTTATATAATATTAAATTATTTATTAATTTATCAAAATAAATCTCAAAATATATTTAAATTTGACTTATTTATTTTACGAGTCAAACTCAAATGAAATTGAAACTGAACGAATAGTAATCCGAGCTCAAATAACTTGATTTATTTCACATACCTTTAGCCACTTTGTGAGTTAAATGGAATTTACTACTACTTTCTAATAATCAATAATCTTGAAAGCTAAGATATAAATTATGGCAATGGCAAGTTTGAAGAGGTAGACTTTCTTCAAAAAAAATTACTAAATAAGAGGGGGATTGATGTAGATATTTATTGTGATTTATGTCTAAATAAGATAGAAAATCATAATCACATTTTTTTACATTGTAAAGATACTAAATATGTATGGAATTTGATTGCCAAGGCTTGCGAAATTCTAGGTGATATACCACAAGCAGACACACCAATCACCTTGAGACACGTATGCTTACAGAGCTGATAATCTCGATCATACATAACTGATAATCTCGATCATACCGAGCAGCCGCAGCTTTCGGGGCATTCTCATATATATAATATATAGAGCCGATAAACTCAATCATACAGAACAGTGACAACTTTCAAGGCATTCTCATATATATATCCTACAGAGCCGACAAACTCGGTCATACAGTGCAGGCGGAGCCTCCAAGGCATTCTTGTGCACATATCTTCCAGACCTTATGCTCAGGCCAATATTCACTCAGTATTTCATATGGTTCCGACCTTATGGTTTTCTTAACAACTGCCAAGCAGGGAATAAGGAAACAGTCTTCAACACGAAAACAGTCTTCAGCAAAGAAGCTACTATCTATGATTATGATCTCTATCTACGACACAATACTCCACAAGGTAACTGCAATCTCCGATGATCAAATCCCTATATTCATGGCATCGAATCCTAATCAACTTAGGAAGGCCACGACCTATAAATTAAACCTTAAAGGTACGCTTTATTTTCATGCTCATTTTTTGGCTTTTAATACAGTCTTTCAATTTCGTTTACTTACTTAAGCATCAGAGCGGCTACCGCCGGAGCCAATCTGGTGGTCCTCTGATCGTCTTTCTAAGTATTCTGTAGGTCACGGAACCTATACTTATTGCGAGTCGAAAAGTGCAGCATCACTAGGTAAAGATGAGATTAATATTATTGAATAATTAAAAAAGATTCATTTGAAAAAAAGATGTAAAAAAATATCAAAGAAAAACTGGTTAATATTTTATGACAAGTTTACTACACGAAATGATAGGTTATTTAGAAATGATAAGTTTAATCAATATAAATTATAAAAAAAGCAACCAATATGTTCAGAAATCATTATTTGATTGATGATTGTTTTAATTATCATCCCGCCATTAAGGATAAAAGTAAAAGGGCGAAATTTATTAGGTGGATTCTGCCTTTTGGAGTAAAGAAGATGAATTTTGATGACTCCAAAATGAAAAATAGTCGATTAGGTGGGGTTGGAGTTATTGTTAGAGATGAAGGAGGGAATATATGTTAGGCTCTGCCTCGTTGGTATAATGGGAAATTTTCAGTTCTTTAATTGAAAGTATTAGCACTTCGGAAAAGTTTAATAAGGCTTGATGTTCGAGATGGTAAACATATTAGTATTGAAGATGATTCTAAGATTATTATTAATACGTTGTTAGGCAAGCAGATATGTCCGTGAAAGATTTATAATATTTTAAAAAATTGTGCTAATATTATTAAGGATAAAAAATCACATGTCCCTTTTCTTACATATTTATAAGGAGACTGACTTAGTTGCGGTTAACAAAGAAAGCTCCTGTTGTAAAATATAAAATAGGGTGATTACAACGATTTCCTAAAAGATTATGTAACATTGCCTTGGATACCATTAGAGACTGAGCATTAGAACGAATGGTTTAATTTTAAACCAAAAATATATATATATATATATAAATTATCAAAATTAATTTTTATTAAAATAATTCTTTATAATTATACTACTTTTTTTATTAAGAAATAATATATATATATATATATATATCCCTATTTACAAAGGTGATAAATACTTTTTAAAATGATGTATATTATATTTAATTCAAATTATAAAAGTGTATATGTATTCACTTAACATTTATTTTTATCTTTGAAGAATCACTTTAATAAGTTTTCCAAAAAATTAAAATGTAAATCATTTTTATTTTTATTTTTAGAGATATCTATCAAATGCACTTTTACTTTTAAGTAAAAAAAAAAATCACAGTTATGTTTTTTACTTATTAAGATTGCTTTAAAAAAAAAATTCAAGTAATACCTTCAATGGTAAATTTGTGTAGTAATTATTTAAAAATATGGGAAGAAATTTTACTTATATTTGATTGAAAGCGATAAAATTGAACAATTAAAATTCACGCATCCCTCTCCTTAAAATACATGTCAACATTAATTACTAATAGAACATGATAAATGAAATGAAAATTGAATGTCATAAGAAATCGGAAGCAATTAGTTTTTAGAAATTTTTCTAAAAATCTGAAAATATTAATTTTAGAAAATATAATTATGAAATTTAAAAAAATATATATTATCATTGAAAAATAACATTAAAAGTAAAGAAAAATAAAAATAAAATTAGAAGGTCGCATTTCTAGTAATTCTTTCAACATTTTCTAGAGTTTTTACTAGTTTCTCTAAAATAATACAATACTTAATAAATTTAATGAAAATAAGAACTTCAAAATCAAAATATCAATTTATATAAAATTAAATAAACACACCGAAATGTTGCACTATCAAATTAAAGCAGATATATGAAAAATTTTAAAGGAAATAATCAATGTCTTACTCGTAATTTGAAAGCATGAAGTGCAAGCTCAAATTCCATCATGAAGTGCTAATTTTTAAAATTACACTTCTTTAGTTATAATTTACATATATCAATTTATATCAACTCATCCAACCGAATGCTTAGATTGATGATCAGTATATCTCTACCTCATATACCATATCCAACTGCCACAACTGCAGTTGATTGATGGCCTAATTGTGACTCTTCTACCTCCTTCAACTTGTACAGAAAGAAAAAAGAATACCCATGGTTGAGAGGAACACTATGTAGATAAAGAACAGAAAGACTAATTAAATTACAGCTTGGCAACTGCCAACATTTATAACCATTTTCACAACCAAATTTCAAAACTGAAAAAAAAAAAAAAAAAGGGAACAATCACAGAACCAAATATGACTGAATCAAGTATCAAATAGGATTATTGCTTAGATTTGGCTGTGGAAAGATATGTACATCCATCACAACAGTTTTAGATCTTCTTGTAGAATGATTGAGCTCAAAGAGGCAAACATCTCCTTTCTTTAGCTTGTTGGAATCATAAAACTCATACCAACCATTTGCTATGAATGTGCGAATATTGCAGCTCAGTGAATTAGTATTTCGGGATTTAAGTTCCGCAGACCATAATTTTCCCGAAGGATCTCTGAGAGTAATGCTGCTTGTCTGACCGAGATTATTTGATTTCAGAAATTCTGCAGGAATGTTCTGTCATGCACAAAACAAGCGAAAACACAGTTACTTATATTATTGCTGTTAAGAAATATATATATATATATATAAACATTTTATGTGTTGTACGCATTTGGTTCCAAAAAGCAAGTTTGAGCAGTTGATGGAAATCGTCGTATTAGTTGTACAAACAAGTTATTTCTAACTATCCTCATTTTGATGGACAAGTGGGATATATAACTATGATGGGAAATTGATCCTCTCTTTATCTATAAAAGATATACGACGTGCAGAAAGAAAAGGCGTGAGAAAGTTAGAGAAAAATCAGTTTCCTCTTTCAATAGGCAATTTATGAATCTAGGTATGATTTTATGAAAATCATGAAAGCTTAAAATCTTGAAATTTCTGTAGAAAGAGCATTATGATCATTTTTACTGAGAGCCTATTGAAGAATGAGTAAAGATATATTGCATATGGGGAAAGCTTGAGGTAAAATCTCACCAGATAAGGAGAAGCAGGTTTCCCATTGCTTGCTTTGATTGTCGTTACAAAATGGGGTCTCTCAGGAGAGTAAGATGCAGCTGCCTTGAGTGACCATTCTCCTACAGAGTACAATTACACACCAGCCCACCATTAGACACACAATGAATAAGATTGAAATTTTATTTTCTTGGTTTGAAGGAATAAGATAAAGATTAAATATAACAACAACAACAACAGTAACATATATATATATATATATATTATTCAAGTCCTGGGTTAGGAATTTTTTTTTTTGGTATGAAGAGAATCCCACGTCAATTTTTGACTATACGTAAACCTTCCACCCCGCACAAGACTTTCCTGAAGAAGGGTGATATAATTCTTCAATGAGGTGACACTATCCTGGGTTAGGAGGGGTTTGGGGTGTCTCAATTCCAATAAAAATGGACAATTTTCATTTTTCTTGCAAGAACTACTTTCACTATTTGAAAAATATTACAATTTTAACATGTGAGAGAAACAAAGACGGTCTATTTCTGTTGAAATGAAGATACTCCAGACTTGGTACGGTGGGTTTGGAGCAAGTTTTGTAATCTCTTACTCACTTCATTTGCAAAGATAAGTAGCCTCTTGGCATATTTGTATATTGAGATACAAAAATAATGAAGTGACTCTTGCAATTCATCTAATTACAGATCCTTTACATGGAATATGAATCAATATTGGCAACCCATATATCTAATAAAGCATCCAGGTTCTCTAAGCAATCCTTATTTATAACTTAATTTCTACAAACATGCTGATTAGATCACTTCAACTCATTGAAGATCACACCATCAACATGTACAGTCTTTCTGAAGAAGTTTCATGGAAAAACTCTCATAATCAAGGACAACAAGACTGAGGAATATGTAATTTCCATTTTCATTGGTTTAGAGATGAAAAAAAAAACTAAAACTAGACTAATCTCCCTTGGAACCCATGAGAATTGCAAACAATTGCCTCCTTGTTTGCACCTCTTATACTGTTGTTGCGAACACCGTTAAACAAAAAATTGTAGAAGAACAAAATTATCCGTGATTTTTTGGTCAAAAGTTAAGGACAAAATTAACATTTGATAAGTAATTTCAAATGATATCATCAAAAATACTCATTGCCACTAGTGGTCTAGAAGGCAGAAAAATCTATTATGACGTTGAAACCAAAAAGAGATACAAGCTAAAACAAGAGATATACTATTTGCAATTATCAAAAACATCAAAGGAGATCAAGAGCATAAGCACTCATGGAAAATGAATGAGACATTTGACTACATTTGAATAGAATAGAACTTACTCTTAATGTGCTTGACATTTTCATGGATATTTACTCCGCGGGGTTCTTTCTTTATCTCATACGCTACGCGGGATTCCTTCTTTATCTCATACGCTACGTAGGGTTCCCTCTTTATCTCATGCGCTACTTGGGGTTCCCTTTTTATCTCACGAGCTAACTTCAGTGGAAACTCTTTCTCGCAAGCACTTGAATCAAACACATACACATTAAAATGCATGTCTCCTATATGCTCAAATACTGCAAAATCTCCGAGACAGAGGCCATGGTGTTGCACAAAATTATCCCAACCTTCTCGGAAGTAAATAAATCCTTTGTCACGTTTACCAATTTTAATATGCCATGACCCTTTACGACTTGTTAGAATTGCTTCTTCCGATTTTACTTCACCTAGTTGTCCACAGAAAGCCGGTGGAATGTACTGTGCAAATTTGAAATTCAGAAAACTATATTAGAATGATTGAGTCACTATAAAATGTTGCTACATTAAGAAGAGAAAAGACACTTGGACTGACCACATCATGTGTCCCATTCACTAGATAAGTGTAACAAGAATTACTTAGTTTGATGATTAAGCATCAACAATCCAAAACATTCACAGGAGCTTTCCATTAGAATTCTCAATTTTTTTCTTCTACTTAAATGATTAAAATCATGAAAATAAAGCTAAAAAGTCATGGCACAAACAAATGGTTCATGACTTCATGTTCACTGCTTGAAGGCATCACACACACACATAAACACAGATATACATAAATATATATATATATAGAGAGAGAGAGAGGGGACATACAAGTTCTGTAAGAAAACCAGGCATCATGACCTTGAAGAAATGCTTGGCAATGGGAAGCTTCCTTTCCATCCGAGAAGAAGACATATTCTCACCTAGTTGGCAAGTATGACAGTCAAAATTGAGAAGAGAATTGGAAGTCCTTTCATTGTCCAAACAATCCTGATCTTATACATAACAAGCTACCATTATAGGGTAATGTTGATGATCAAAATACCAATCAAATTCAAACTAGGAATATGGATAGGATCCAGATGATCAAGCAATTTCTATTCATTTAAAAAGGGTAGGCCAAGGGTTCTTACTGGTTTCAAGGCACCCAAATAACTGATAATTTTTTATTTAATATCCCATTAGTCTAAAGCCAGAGAAATTGTCTCCTAAATCATGGGAAGTTAACTTCCTCAAAAGTGAGGAGTTCACGGGATAATTACTCACCCTTATGCATCCCTGGAATATCAAAACAACCAACACCCTTCATTTTTCATGATTGCTGGAAATCATATCAAGACCGTCCATCAAGAGAAATTTCTCAGTAACAACTTCTTCCAATTCTGTACAAATTGATATTTTCTTGCAAAGGGTATGCGAATTCACTAATGTTGCTTTGATGAATTTCTAATTAGAAGAAAGCATAAAAATTGGAATTCCTCATAATTATTCTGATTCGGTACTTCTAACGAATATATATATATATATATATATATATATGCAAAAATACATTTAAATTCAATAATGTATAGAAATAGCTTGAAATATGTCAAATAATATATTATCTCAGAGAAATTTTTAGAATCGGAACTTTTCAGTTAGCATTGAAACAAGTCAGTTGCTTCCTTACAATGCTATCTTGCAAAATTTTGTATAAAGGAATGTTGTGGACGGCTTCTGACCAAATCAGGGGGTTGTAGAGATCCACAATCCTGTAGAAGAACAAAGAGTAAAGGTAATCAAAGGTTCCAAAAATGGCTACACCGAGAATCAAATCAGAAAATATATATATATATATATATATTTTCCCTTACTTCTGCTTTTATAGGCAATATATATATACGGATTCCCTTACTTCTGCTTTTATAGGCAGTATATATATATATATATATATATATATATATATATATATATATATATGAAGTATTCAAAACGGATTCCCTTACTTCTGCTTTTATAGGCAGGACTCTGATTATTTGAATGAGATCTTTGAGAGAAAAATTTAGAATCAGGTTTTGTTTAAAGAGGGAAGTTTTTTTATTTGACTCTTTAACTTCTAGTTAACCCTAATATCATAATAATACATAATTAATTTTAATATTGTTAAACAAGAAAGATTAATATTTTAATATCCAGCTTTTTGTATCTATCCTCTCGCAAACTCTTTCTAGCAACCTAACTTTAAAAAAAAAAAAATAATCACTCCTAAAATATTTCCGATAAAAATTCTTGTCCTCCTTAAAAAAATAAAAATAAAAAATAAAAAACTCTCGCTTTGAGTATGCACGACATGGGCCATTTAAGCAAGGTTTATTAGTGTGAATGGCCTAGAGTGGGCTAGCCCATATGTGATCTGGGCTGTGCCTTGCAAAACTACCACCAAAAGCAGCTAATCGGCCAGTGGGCACGGTCCGAGCCTTGCATAGACCTTGATGGGCTTTAATAGATCGTTTCCTTGAGATGGGAAGGAGAGGCCAACACAGCCTACAAGTTAGGTTCAGACTCCAACACCACTTTACACCATTGTATATACATTCCCATCCATAGATGAGACAAAGAAACACAAAAAAAAAATGTTCTATTTAGAGCAAGTTTAGGGTAGCAGGTAGCGTAGTACCCTAAATCATGACCGTACCGTGTTGCGATTTTACTCTCACTCCAAATACCTCTGTTAAAAAATGATGAGAACACCCACGATTCTCCTCTCTCAGACCTGCCAAACTAGCACTTAGTGGGCGTGCCTTATCTGTACTGTGAAGTGCGATAAAGTAAAAGGCAGCACTTGATAAATAATGGCTGAGATGGCCCATCATAGTACAAATCAAGTTTAAAGTCCATCAATTTGTAATCCTATGATAACGATAGAAATGCAAAAGCCGGTCCCTTGTCAAGCAGACGCCCATGACTGTTTTACCATTAGGATTAGCCTCTTTATTCTTTCGAGGAGAGTTGGTCGGTGCCTACGTGGTCACCAAGACCTTTCTGGTTCCGTGGTTTTATTAGAACCAGTGACCTTATCTTTGGTGGGGCAATCTCTCTGTGATGCCCAGAAGATGAATAGTCAAATCCCCCTCCCCCCCCTCTCTCTCTCTCTCTATATATATATATATATAGCGCTGTTTCAATATATGCAACATTTTCTTACTATCAGCGTGATGGGTATCTAATTGCATTCAGCACCGTACAGTGGTGAATCATGAAATTTTGATGGGGATGTGTGTAGAAAATTTCAAATTGAAATATTATTAATAAAGTAATTAATATGATGCCCAAGAGATGAATAGTCAAATCCCCCTCCCCCCCTCTCTCTCTCTCTATATATATAGCGCTGTTTCAATATATGCAACATTTTCTTACATATCAGCGTGATGGGTATGTAATTGCATTCAGCACTATACAGAGGTGAATCATGAAATTTTGATAGGGATATGTGTTGAAAATTTCAAATTTTTAAATTGAAATATTATTAATAAAGTAATTAATATGATGCCCATAAGATGAATAGTCAAATCCCCCTCCCCCCTCTCTCTCTATATATATACATAGCGCTGTTTCAATATATGCAACATTTTCTTACATATCAGCGTGATGGGTATGTAATTGCATTCAGCACTGTACACAGGTGAATCATGAAATTTTGATAGGGATATGTGTTGAAAATTTCAAATTGAAATATTATTAATAAAGTAATTAATAAGAATTGATAACATTATATTTATAAGATAAGAAACTACTAATTCGAATAAGAACTTACTAATTTTTTAAGTTAAACTTATTATAATTTAAAAACTAAAATATCTCAAAAATATAAAAAATTTGAAATAAATAAAAATTGTGATGTTTAAAAAACTAAAAACTAAATCAAATAAGAAAAATATTGTCGTAAACAAAATTCAATTCGAACTTTTTTAGATAAAGTAATTACAAATCTAAAACTCAAATATAAATAATAAAAACATGAATATAACCACAATAATTACTTATGTTTTTTTGAGTAATTGCAAATCTAAAACTTCTTTTAGGTATGTACTATTTTGTGAGACTAGTCAGTCAACTTAGCTTGCTCAGCGACAGGAATTACAACATACAGTTATAAATAGATATATAGTTTTAGGAACTAATGTAACCACATCTTTTTGAGGGCATGTTTACTTGATTGGGTGTTTTTTGACGCAGGATTAGTGTAATCTCTCATCTTTTTTAAGATAATGAGAATTAGTTTTTGCATTTGATTCATGCCCTATAAGTTTTTTTTTTTTTTTTTTTTTTTTTTGTATTTAGTGACCCTTATAAGTTTTAATTTGTCATTTTATAAATAATTTTTTATTTTATTAAAATAATAAGGGAGAAAACAATAAGATATCTCAACTTTTTCTTTCTTTTTTTTTTCTTTAATAAATTCACTAGAAAGGATTATATATTGAAAATTGGAAAGTGCTATATTCCTAATTTATATCTTCAATTGTATCTCTAATATTATGCATTGGGATATAATAATTTTGAGTCGCATGAAATGTAATTTTTAAAATCACACAATTGAAAATATCTAACACTAATTATTATGGATGCGAAGTTTTTGAGTCCTATACTTGGATAAAAGAGTTAGACTAATTTTTCTTAAAGCTTTTGGCAATTACAAATATTTTTTTTTGATATTTTTAAAATTACATTGTCATATCTTATTTAACCTAACAAATTATACATACTTTCTCTTTTGATCTTTTTTATTTTTTAAAAATGACAAAATTTTCTTTTATTTTGCATTTATTTTAATTTTCAACAATTTTTTCAACTTTATTTATTATTTTAAAATAAATATTGATATACCATAAAAGAACATGCCAATCAACACTTGACACGTGTGACCACAGTCCGACTTATGCTCGGCCAACATGATTCTCATTCAGCCAATGACTAAAAGCTCAAGCATCCAGATCATCATATAAGGTCGGAAGTGGCCGAACATATATATATCCAGAACAGATCACAGGGTCCAGACCAACACTCCAGAACTCGTCACCGCCTTAGCGGGTGCCGAGCAGGGAATAAGGAAGCTGTCTTCAACAAGGAAGCAGTCTTCAACAAGGAAACTACCATCTATGGTTATCTCTATGCAAGGTAGCTGCAATCTCCGATGATCAAATCCCTATATTCATGGCGTTGAATCCTAATCAACTTAGGAAAGCTACGACTTATAAATTAAACCCTAGAGGTACGCCTTATTTCTTATGCTCATTCTTTGGCTTTCAATACAGTCTTTCAATTCTTTTACTTACTTAAGCATCAGAGCGGCTACCGCCGGAGCCAATCCGGTGGTCCTCTGATCATCTTTCTGAGTGTTCTACAGGTCGCGGAGTCCATACTTATTGCGAGCCGAAAAGTGCAGCATCAAATATTAATTAAAAATAAAAATATAAGTTATTTATTTGTATATAAAATAAAAAATTATTATAAAAAATAAAAATATTTAGTTAAAATTAAAAAAATATAAAAATAAGCAAATAGTATAATTTATAAATTTAAAATGGTTAGAAATTTTGAAAAGTGAGTATAATTTATTCAAAAATTAAAAATTATAAAATTGTTGAAACATGCAATATGATTAATACGTCACACAATCATACACACGTGTAATGCAAATCACAAATAATAATTATTCGCGAGTGAGATTAGCATTTCCTCTGTCATTGAATTATGCTGATCTTCCTCAGGTAATCGTACTCGAACAAAAATCATTAAAAATGCGCCACTTATTTTTGAAATTAGAAAGCGATGCTGCGCAGAAATTGGGTTCTTTGACTAGAGGAACACTGGGTTGCGAACTTGCGTGTAATTGAGAGACGGGGCAGAGCTTGAAAGCGACATGAGAGAAACAGAGACAGACTCAGATTAGACTGAGCAGTGACATGTCCTGCCTCTGCGATGGATGGTGGTTGAAGTCGCGCGCATGCCTCAGACCAATCTCTGTCACAGACACGTGTCGCCTCCGCACCACCACCTAGTACCTGCTCCTCTTCCTGTTCCTGCACCAACACTAACATCAACATAGTAAGAAACAGTCTCTCAGAAAAATTGAGTGATAACAGGCATTCTATCATTTCTGATCATGTTTTTCGAGATATACACGAAAAGAGTTGTCTTCCATTTCCATTGCAGTTTTAGGTGAAGCAGAGAAGAGGAGGAAAGAGCGGAATCACGAGTACAGAGATCACGGAGAAGAGAAGAGAAGAGGAAACAGAGAAATCATGAATACAGAGATCATGAAAAAGAGAAGGAAAAACAGGGGAATACAGAGATCAAGGAGAAGAGGAGAGGGAAGAGGGGAATCATCATGAGTACAGGGATCACGACGACCGAAAAATCCGGCATAGTGGGCAGCGAAAACGTACGACGTAGAAAGAGAAACTGCGGTCTCGACGCGTGTTTGCAGAGAACGAAAGGGAACTCCAATTATTGCTTCCCACGCTGCCCGACAAGAATGATGCTGTCGGTTCTCTCTTTGTTACACATGCCCACTTCTCTCTCGATCGGTCACCTTCGTCAAGCCAATTGTTCAACCCCATTCAGGAAGCTTCGGACCTTCTTGTGATTAACAATAGTTTGGTTAATTTAAACATCTTTGGTTTTTTCAATTAAACACGCAACGATGCAAATTAGATGAGACTTTAATTCAAATTAAGAGTCAAACCTCACTACGTACTACTTTGCAACAGCTGTTAAGAGAGAACGCATAATAATTGATATAGAAATTGAGGCGGAGAATGTGAAAATTATGGGAGAAGAAAGTGAAGGGTAAGAGAGTTTCATTCCTTATTCCCCAAGTAAAAGAAGTTATCCTTTCAAATTATTCCTCTTTTAATTTTTCTTAAATTTTAGAATACTTTCTGTCACATAATCGGTCAAGAAACTGTTGTTAACTGAGAATAACACAAGTGTTTGGCTAATCTAACAAATAAACTGTTACTTAGAGTTTTAAAACATTCTTTTGTTGCTGAGGTGGCAGCTTCCTAGTGGATATTAGATGTTCTCTCTCAATCCCACTCACTCTCCTTCAATATAAACACCTCTCAACTTTAGAACATAGGCCCTTTTCTCCTCTCTCTCTTCCTAGTATCTGTCTCTTTCCTACTCACTTCTTTTTGCACTTTCATTCACCTGAACGCAAACAAATTGAACCAGAAAAAAACTATACACAAAAATGGCATCAGAATCCGGCGACGGACGACCGGCGAGACACCAAAACATGGGCACGCGCCCGCCTGAGCCGGAGAACCTCCCGTGTCCGCGATGCGACTCGACCAACACCAAGTTTTGCTACTACAACAACTACAATTTTTCTCAGCCCCGACACTTCTGCAAGTCCTGCCGCCGGTACTGGACTCGCGGTGGGACCCTCCGCAACGTTCCCGTCGGAGGGGGGACCCGCAAGAGCTCCTATAAGCGCTCTCGCACCACCTCGACTTCTTCTTCTTCATCTTCTTCATCTACAGTAACCTACGACCCAATACTCGCCAATCCGGTTACGATGATGCCCGAAATTAAACCTGAAATCGCGTCGCCGTTATGTGGTGATTTGAATCTGAACGAGTCCTCGCCTGGGAGTTTCACTTCGTTGTTGAACGCGCAGGGGTCTGGGTTCTTGGCGTTGGGTGGGTTCGGGCTTGGGTGTGAATCGGGGTTTCATGATGTGGGTTATGGGCTCGGTACAGGGGTGTGGCCCATGGAGGAAGAAGGTGAAGGCAATGTCGGCGGCGTTGGTGGTGGCTGTGGCGGTGGTGAAGGAAGTTTTCCTGGGACTGCCTCTGGTTGCAACACGTGGCAGATAGCCGGCGTCGAAGGAGGGTTGGACGATGGGGAATGCTTTGGTTGGCCGGAACTTGCTATTTCCACACTAGGCAATGGTCTCAACTAATACTACTACTCTCTTTCTAGCTCCAAGGTGGGAAAAGGAAAGGGTTTTCTTTCTCCTTCCTCTTCAGAGTTTTTTTGTTACTTTGTTGTTGGTCATATATATATATATTTATATATATTGGGTTAAGAACTCTTTGTAGTTCTGGTTCTGGTTCTTTGTTCAATGGGTATAGACCATATGGTTTAAGAACAGAAGAAGGGAAGTTATTGGCAAGCTATTTTTAGTATTTCAGTGTTGCAGGGTTTTATTTTTTCAGCTTTATGTAAATGTTTTGGGGTCAGTTGTGGAACATGGGTTCGTCATCAAAGTGAAAGAAAAAAACTAATCTTCTCTTTATACACTCACACACACACACACACACACACACACACATATATATATATATATTTGTAGGGTTTGATCTCATATGGGTTTGATTGGTTGCCCTACATAACTGAGCAAATGCACCCTATTGTTTTAGCTCTGAATTGGTGTTCATTCAAGGCCCTGTATTGATTTTGAGTAATATTTGAATGCCCGTCCATATATATATATATTTGTCCGTATATATATATATATATTTTTATAGGGTTTGATCACATATGGGTTTGATTGGCTGCCCTACATAATTGAGCAAGTGCACCCTATTGTTTTGGCTCTGAATTGGGGTTCATTCAAGGCCTTGTATTGTTTTTGAGTAATATTTGAATGGTCGAGTGTTTTTCATGCATTCAGATGGGATGAAATTTGTTTATGAAATTTATGTTGATGGGTTCACTTCTATGTGAGGGAGGCACAATACGTGGAACAAATATTTTGTGATCTGAGTTAGATAGATAGTCACATTATGTGGAACAAATATTCAATAGTTTTGGTTAAATAGATAATCACATTAGTAAAATATTATTGTATATGTATACATGTACTTGTATGATTATCAAATTTTTTGTAAAATTAAATTATAAAAACTTATTTAGTCATGTCACCTATATATATATATATATATAACATGTTTATAAGTAACATTAGTCTTAGTATTTGTTTGGATGAGTTGAGAAAAAAATACGATTTGAGTTAAATTGTAATTTGAATAAGTAATTGAAAAAAATATTGTTTGAGTTAAGTTATTTAATATTTAAATAAATGTATTTGTTAAGTATTTAAATGATATTGTAGTATTTAGATTAATTATTAATAAGTTATTTTGTAAACTTTTTTTATTGAAATTATATTTTAAAAAATTTATTTTAAATTAAATATAAATTTATTAATTGTGATATTAATAAACTAAATCAAATATCTAATAAATATGACAAACCTATATATATATATATATATATATATATATATATTTTGGCCCTTTAGTTGACTTGTGACTCGGTGTGGAAATTGAAACACGAGGTAGCTAAAAGGAAAGAAAAAGAACAAAGGAGTGGGCCTAGCAAGCATGACCTAACATTAATAAGGGACCATATAGTCTCATAGGAGTAATGAATGTCTCAAAACAAGGCGGTGCACCAAGAAATTGAAGAAGACTAGAATGGTGCGACCCACCCCTCAATTTCCGGTTCAAAGGCGCTACAGTTGACAATGTCGAGGTTGATATAATGCACCCGTTGTCTTCCACAAACGGTAGCTCATCAATGACTGTCCACCGACCCTGGGCCCATTTGATTGACCCTCCTGTTCAATTATTAATAATGTTAGGTTTATTTTAAAAATTTTATCAAAAATATTTATCTTTATAAGTTGACAGTGTAGTATTGGTTGAATATCATATCATGATATGATATCATGTAATATTCAATTAATATAACACTATCAACTCATGAAAATAAATACTTTTGATAAAATATAAAAGAAAAACTAGCATTACTCGTTCAATTATATGTGCTCATTCAATTAACTATCCCTACATGACATGTAATTTTTCTTGCTTCAAAGGGTTATTTTGGAACATACATTTTATTTTTTATTATAAAGTGTTCTTGACAGCTTGCTCGTAGTTAGATTATCTTCCTTTCTATTTCCACTAATCTTTATGTCCTCCTGCTTTGGGATTCGGTTGAAGTGGCCCAATGTGACAGGAATTCAAATTTACAAGTTCAGAAGATAGATATAATATTAAAATTACGCTATTCAAATTTAGGAGTTAACTGAATTGAAAAAGTCTAAAATTTTAGATATAAAATCTTTTTTTTACCAGATTTTTGGGGAGCTGCAGTTTATTCCTAGATCCATGCTTGGTAATTTCTATATTTTAGTAGGCAACGTGACTGAATAAGTTGTTGTAATTTAATATTATAAAAAGTTATGTCAGATATGGCATGAAGAACAACAAATGCTATTTAAATTTTACAACCTATATTTTTTAACAACTTTACAATTTAATGGTTGAAAATTATTTAACAATATGAAAAAAAATTGTGTCAAGAAATAACATTTTAGTATTGAAATAAAATACAATAATACTAAAATTTAGGTTTACTTAGTATTTGAGATGTTCAAAACTGATATAATGTCTAATGTTTAAACTTCCGATCACAAGTGAGGAAGTGTGTCAAAAGATATAAATGTCAGGACAAGGCGATCCTAAACGATGAACTCGGTTTTAGTGCCTAGGTAGTTGTTTGAGTGGTTGTCCATCTAAAATACATGGTATAAAAGTGATTTGATTATTATTTTAATTTAAAATTTTATACAATTCATATTATTTATATGAAAAATACTTGAATGGAAGTTAATTCATTCAAATAATAAAACTTGATGATAATTTAAAAAATAACATTGAACATACATGAGAAAATATAAGAGAATGACTATTAAACAGGTTAATTAATTTTTTTGTTTTAGAGTTAAAAGTTGGAGAGATTACATGACATTAATATAATTCTCTAGGAAGATTAGCTTTAATTATTTCATGTAAATAGCAAGTAAATAAAATAAGAGGTTACTTTATATATGAGAGTTTCGAGCACAAATGGTCACTGTTTAGATTATTTTTAATCTGTCAATTAATTTCACATCATTTATGTCAATGTTTAGATTATTTTTAATGTGTCCATTAATTTCACCTCATTTATTCACAAATTCAAAGTTTATCGATATATATATATATATATATATATATTCAACTCCGACAAAACAAAGAAGAACAAAATAAATATAATTTTAAAGTAAAAAGTTAATTACGTATTAAAATATGAAGAAGTTTGGTTAATAAAAAATGTTTGTTGCTCCATTGATTTTGATGTCTTGGCTCTCGGTCGACCGCCTAATTAGATAAATAACAACCCAACTATTTAGGTCCAAGCGATCATCACCTAAGCAGTTTTCTTGTATTGGACCGTTAGAAGCTCAAGCAATCGCTCGTAACAACTATGCTCTTATTAACTATGAAAGCAAACCCTAAGAGGTTAGTTGAGATGGCGTTGGACTGCTAGTTTAGGGGCATATCACCCCAAGTTTTTGGCTTCGATTTCTCTCGCTAACAATTCTTGAGATTACCTTACCCTCACGCGCAAGTATGTGAAACGACTGTGTAAGAAACTGTAGGGACTTAGTCTGGTATGCGCAAGCTGTCTCAAAATATCCAGCATTACAAAAAAAAATAAAAGCACAGGTTCGATTCCTCTCACTAGCAACTCTTGGGATCACCTCACCTCACGCACAAGCGTGTGAAACAACTGTGTAAGAAACTGTAGGAACTTAGTCTGGTGCGTGCAAGCGTGTGAAACTATTGTGTAAGAAATTGTAAGAACTTAATCTGGTACGTGCAAGCTACCAAATAACTATGTAAGAAACTGTAAAGACTTAATTTGGTACGCACAAACTGCACCAAAATAACCATCATTACAACAAAAAAAAAAAAAAACAAAAGCCTATGAAAGCAGAAATTTCATGTGCTATGCATGTTGAATCCATCCCACGCAACCATTGGTTTGAAAAATTGGCATAGTGAGCTCTATAATGAGAAATAGTTGGGATTGGTTTTACCATTCCTCAAATAAAACTCCCACTTTCTTCAATCACAATTGACATGTGGGGCATGTTGTAAGTGGTAACACATAATAAATATGGAACTTGTGTGCTGAAAGGACATGTTGCCCACAGAGTTGCTCAATCCATCACTAATGCATATTTATGTTTGGAGCTGACCTTGAATCGTGTTTTTAATCAAATTAATCATGAGTTAAGTTTGAGTATTTTAAATTTTTTTATAGTCAAATTTAAATAGATTAATAAATTTTAAAATATATTTAAAATTGACATTTTTGTTTCACCATATACTTTTACTTAACTAATCATAATTAAATTTGAGAAGCTTAGTTCGTTTTAGAGTCATACTCAATGCTAAATCTTACCATTATTTTGAAGAAATTATTTTATTGCCCATTGCATCTATAATGATTATTATGATTCTATCATTCAAGCTAAGTCCTAATATAATTTATAAATATTCAAATTAAATGATAGCATACACAAGATCGTATTTGGCCTTTAAATACTGACATGTGAACTTAATAAAGTTACATAAAAAATAGATGATGGTATACATAAGATTGTACTTGACTTTTAAATACTAACACGTGGACATAATAAAGTTGCCTCTGAGTACTTAAACTTAGCTCGAGTACTAAATTATCCCAATATTTTCTCCATCTTCATCTTATCAAAGTAGCATATGCAACACCTTATAAAAGGTCACAAGAGTACGCATCAAAGTATGACCTAACTCTTGATTAAGTTACAGTTTTCATTATTTCAATTCCTAACTGACTTGATTATGGAGAGTTCTTCATCGGACGTCCTCTGGTTATTGGTTATTCTTATAAACAATGGAGAATGGGCACCAACAAATAGGTCCCGTCACAGTTGACCCACCTCTTGATTTTGAATCATCAATTTTATAATGTTGTTTTGGATAGTTAAAAAAAAAAAGATGCTCAATGTGTTTAATATTATGGACTCAACCCGACACTCTGATCCTCCTTCCCAAATTTAAGAAAGAAGATACACCATGGCAGGTGAATTCAGAGGACTGCTCTCTGCTCTCAATTTGAGGGAGATTTTTTTATTTTTTTTGCATTTGGTGTGAAAACTGTTGCCAATCGGGACTAACATGATTAATAACTCATGACTTCTCACAAAGAGGTGATCGTAAATTCTACTTCCCTTCCCCCGCTAGGAGGATGTGGGTTCAGTCAATTTGGATGAAAGAAACACTATTATAATATTTTCAATTGTTTATTCGTCATTTCCAGGAGTAGTATAGTGGCAAGAAAATTCATAGAGAAATCAAGTGCCCAAGACATGGGAAAACTATATAAGCAATTTAGAATAAACTCACCATCCAACTGTGCAATACATGTAAAAGATGCATACATTAACTAGAGAGTTTTCAACTTATACAAAAACCACAACATAGTAACATGTATATTATTTCTAGATAGCTTAAAATCCACCTCATAGATACTCAACCTTAACCGAGGTTTCAGTTTGGCTTAAAGAATTTCAGCTTAAGTCCACTGTTCACCATACTCCAAATACCCCCAATGGAAAATGCCAAGCTAAAGGCAATGCCCAACCATCCCAGGATCCAATTAAAGTACCAATTGAAGCTGTACTTTGTTGGCTTTTTTATGAGAACCCACATGAAGCAGGGGTAAGCAAATGTGACTGGAAGAGTGAGTCCTCCTAATAAGCCAGCAAGACTGGAGAGGAAAGGGAGTGCCACCCCTATGAAGAAGGAGATGAATCCATAGAAGACTCGGAAACCAGACCGGACCCAGATTGAGCAAGGGCGGTTGGTACGGCTTGTGTAGCTGGCTTCAAAACTGTCAAAAACAGGCATCGAGTATATTTGGAAACTACTCAGACAGTTGAACACAACTAGAAGGAATGTCACTGCAAGAAGTCCTCTTGGGAGGTCATGATTGTGAAATGCAAACAAGGCATTGAGGATCCCTCCTGAAGGCATCTGCAAGAAAGAAAGAAAGAAACAATACCAAATTCAATCATCAACAAGATACTGGTATGAGCAATTTGCAAGACTATCAAAATTTACAGTTCACATTGTTTAACAAAATAAAAAAGGGTTTATGTTGATAACATAAAAATCAAATATTAATGACATGTATGGGGTTATAGTAATTGACAAGGAAACCAACATTTTGCATAACTCTACTGTTCTATTAATTATAATATTTTTGTCAACTACTTCAATAAAATGGGGATCAAAACTACCTTAAATAAAGTGATTCTGACAAGACAGTTTCATAGTTAACAAACAACATTTAAAGTGGTACTGACATCTCTCATTAATCTGATTCCAACTAAGAAAGGTAGAGCTGACTTTAGAAGGTCAAATGCCCCCCAAGAATCAAATACTTCTTTTGGTTAGCTGGGTACTCATGAATATTGTTGAAAGTGATATTGGTTAGCTCACAACTTGCTACTAACTAACTTGGTCTTTAGCTTTTGAGCCATAAAAATATTGTGGGCTCTTACAAGTTATTGGATCAGCGGGTTTGGGGCGTTATAAGTGGTATCAAAGCAGACCCTAGTCCTGTGCGGGGCGTAGTGATGGTATGATGGGTCCTACATCGCTAGCTAAGGGAAAGTTACTGGACCTTGTAGGCCATGTCATGCAAAAAGGAAGTCGCATAATTAAGGGGGTAGGTTGTAATACCCCAACCTACATCAATTAGGTGTGAGGAGTTGATTAACTTATAAGGCACTACAAGTTTTGCTACTAACAGCTTGGACTTAAGCTTCTAAGCCTTAATGTTATGGACTCTTTCTACAAGTTGTTGGGACAATGGGTGTTATAGGTCTATGACAAGAATTCAATAAAGAAGCTTTACCATCACAGCAATATATACTACAAAGTAGAATTTAGAATTGAGAAGAAACAACAAAAACACAAACACAATTGTCTCCATGCTTACACCTCATCAGATTTTTGATAGTTTACATTGGGAAGACTCCAGCATAGACTATCCCTATCCCAAAGATAATAAATGTAATTAGACGTAAGTAAAACCCCGCAATCTAAACTACAAACAGCGGTGGACCAAACCAATTTGCCATATCACAAAGGTTGCATATAAGCAGACTTGTCTTCTTCAAAACTCAGCCCACTCTCTAAATTCAAGATAGTGAAAACAAAACCGGATCCAAATATCTCCTAAAAGAGTTCACACTAATTGCTAAACATTGTTCTTTTTGGATGGTTTTACATTTTCATTTCTCTGACTTAGACAAGGAATGGCTTTGTGATACTAGGAAGCTTTTTATACTCTTTGAATGTTAAGATTCTCACAAGTTAATTCCATTTTTTTTTTTTCCAAAAAAAGATTAGTCTTGCTTGTTGGTTCTAGCACATAAAAAGTTAATGTTGGAGAATATTGTTCCCATTTTTATACGTTATTTTTTTTAATTCATCGTGAACACATCTTGATTAGAATTAAAGAATGCCACACTTGGTACACTTACAAGGTTTCCATAAGCCCAAAACCCTCCAATGGCAACAGGGAACAAGCACATGGCAATGAAGAAATAAGCAACTTTGGCTCCTTTCCACATGGGCACATGAGCAGGGTGCTTGAAGGTTGATGGCATTGTTGCCTGAAAGATACCACATGAAATTCTTCTTAATTAATAACAAAAATGCACATATCTAATTATAAATGATTGTGGATGTTGTTTCGTATACATTCATACATACATATATGTGTGTGTATATATACCTAAGAGGGCATACCTGAATCTCAAGGACTAGATTATGGCCTCTGAACGCAAAGGCTACAATTCCAAGTGCATTCAAGACTGAGAAGACAGTGGCAGAAGAGGAAGGCAATGAAAGGGGTTTGTAAGATATTGAGGGTGGCCTTTGTTGGCTCACTGATTGTACCCACACCATAGTGGAGTAAGTAATGGCTGTCACTGCCCCTACGAGAGAAAGTCCTGCAATTGAGTTGAGGTTCGGGAGCTGAGATAGTACAATACAAAGGGATGTGAACACCAAATACCACTCCACTGTTGTTAGAGGATTCGATGAGCAGAGGGGCCCACAAACTATCTGGAAGAATAGTTTCATGGTCTCCCCTCCTATAAGAATCAAAGCTGTTGCAGTCCCTGCTGACAAGTAAACAGTAGGGAAGAGAGCAAGCCAGACTCCTAGTCTTTCCCCTGAAAAGGAAGATTTAATGTCAATGCAACATCAGCAAGAATAAATAGCATGTTAAACATAACAAATTCTAAGGTCTTTCCTAAGGAGTCACCATTCTCGTGTTCATTATGCCGTTGGATTAGCTATATAGAAGAATGTATTGAGATTGCACACAATGAAATGGCAAGTACTTGTTGGGTTCTAATTTCTTAAAGGTTACAAAATGGAAGAAACAGAGTATACTTGTGAGTTATTGTCAACGTCAAATGCAATACTATAAAGCACATGGCTGTTATACATGACATACATGAGGAACAAGTACATTGGATGAATATCTTTCATATGCCAAGATACTTCTCTATAAAACATTCACCAGATTGTTTAAAACCCAGTATAATATGTCTATGACATTTTAATTTCTTATCACCATGGTAAATGGGAGAGAAATGATGACCAATAACTCTGCTGGCCAATTTAAGCAGAAATGTATATGTATATATATGCCCAATGTAGGATGTTGAACTATTTCAATTTGTCCCAAAAAAAGAAAAGAAAAGAAAAGAAAAGAAGAGGTGGGATATGCAATCTCACCAAATGCTGCTTGTGCAAGTTCCACATATCTGTTGTACCTCTTCCCAGGAACTGCTTCATGTAGCTGAACTAGAATCCACAATGTATAAAGTTGCCAGAAGTAGGCTATGGTTAAGGAAAGTATCCCCCAACTCCTGCAGTTCATTAGACGAATAATATAAAGACAAAGAAAGTTAAGTTGCTAGAAGTAGGCTACTAGGCTGTGGTTAAGGAAAGTATTCCCAGATCCTGCAGCACATTAGAAGAACAATCAAAGAAGAAAAACCAAGCTAATTAAGATTTTTTTTTCTTCGCTCCCCTTATGAGCACCATGATTGAATTCACTGTTGCTGCATATAAATTTTTTAAATTAATGCTTCAAATATACATAACAGTGACCCCAGATTGTTTGCATTTTTTTATAATTATTTCTCCATTTCATACCAGTATGCTTCATAATTGGAAAAACGAGCACCGTGGAAATACATGCCACTCAGCCAAAGAAAGATGATGGAGAGTTGACCGAAATGGCTACTAAATACTTTTCAAGAGATCTCCTCCAAATCACTGGTATGGCTAACGAAATCGTGATTATCCTCCCAAAGGTAAAAGCAATACTTTTTTCAAAGTATTGGGAAAAGATAAAGGTTTGTTCTAAAAAGTCCATTTGTGCAACGCTAGCAACTAGAGGTAGAAATGAATACATAGAGCTAGCAGATTCTCTGAGCAGGTCAATCATGCAATTGTGCTGGTTTGCAAGCTTTGATGCACAAAGGGTGGAGGTCCTAACCAAAGTAAACTCTTCTGGCACAGCGTATCTAGTTTCAGCCCCGTGATCCGACTCCATATGGCAAAAAACAAACCTTTTTTGTCCAACCAAACATTTAATCTGGAAATTTTAACATTCACATCAAAAGTTGCACGTGGTAGAAGAGGTTCCACAAATAGGATACGGGGTTGAAATTGAATCACGACTCAACCATCCCTTCACATGGCCTATAGAAAGGGTCTCATCCACAACAGAATATTGACTAATTTCCAAAAATATGTGTGTGTAAAGTGGTCTATTTGTTAACAGAAATGTAAACAGATGCATCCCTTACTGGTCTATTTAAATTGATGGTTAATGGGTGTTATTTACAAACAAGTGCTATGCCTTTCATGCAAGTTTTTTACAGCCACAAAATACTAGTTTAGCAATAGGATGAGAAAGTTACATTGTGAATGTCTTAATTTTAGATTAAACTCTTAAGCAGCTAAGATTAAAGTCTATGTCAAAACATCGAGATAGCATCAAGACTCTTTAATATTGAAAGGAATAAAAATTAATTTTTTTGAATTGAAATAGTCTCTTGTGAAAAAATAGATTTCAGGGGAACAGAAGGTACCCAATCAAAGGTATCGTAAATTTGTTTTGCAAAGTGCACCTCGGTTACTTTCTACATCATGAGAAACTGATATTATGAATGGAAAAAAGCAACCTCTGTAACAAACAAGTATAATGCATAAAGCATAAAGCAAAAAGCATAGGGCCTCTGTCCTAATACTCATTAGAGAAAAACAAAATTATGAGTGGCCCCAGAATGGATGAGATTTCTCTGGAATGATTGAAGTAATGGGAAAAGGGCGAAGGGGGAAAAAGATACAAGGAATGGAATGACTTGCTTGCCTCAAGTATGTGTCTTTTTGCATTCAAATCAAACCGTTTGATAAAATTTTGAAGAAGAATAAAGAATACCAGGTGGACCCACAAACCACAAACTATGGTTAAAGCTTCAAAAAGAACCATTTAGAAATAGAACATCAATCTACCAGCAGCATCATCATCTTCCTTTTTTTTCCTTCTTTTTGATTAATATGACTATCGTCCCAAGAACAGAGAATAATATATATATTTTTTTAAATAAGGTATGTTTACTGCACAAAAGAGGTGTAACTGCTCATAATCAGATGAAAACCCACTTATGTCAAAAGTAGCTATCAAAAAGAGCTTATCTTCTAACAATTTGAACGAAATAGATTACAATAAAAATGTGTCATGCCTCAGGACACAAAGAACCTTAAGCCAATATTAGAATGCATAATTTTAAATGCCAGAAGCAGTGCAGCTGTGCAGGTCTTAACCAGCTCAAACTCTACCAGTACGACAAGTTTCAGCCTAAATCCTATCACATATGGATGAAAAAAAGAAAAAAACAATTTTCCACCTAATATCTTTTTCTAAATAGCAACTACAATGAATGCTATACATTGTATTGTTCTAGAGGAGACTGACACGTTAGGGATTTAGGATACAGGCTGAAAGAGGAACCTCTAAACTCAGATGAATCAAATGAAGAATCTGATTAGCCTGGCCATATCTAGGTCCCATCCAAAACAGATAGAACCCATCTACTGGCCATGCGACCATCTAGCAGTGGGCTATGTCCCACGAAAATAGGTGGGACATAATCACATGGCATCCTACCACTAATTGTAACTCTTAGCCTGGTAACGTTGACCTTATATTAGAGTACCAACATCTCATACAGTGTTGCATGTAACATCTGGGTTCTAACAAAAGTATGAAAGTCACATGTTCTATGTAACAAAAAACAGAATGATTCAGTATACACAAAATTCAATGGAAACCAGAAGGGGAAGTATTAATGGTAGCAGAATTACTTTCACAAAGTTATTTTCAGTTACTCATGACTCATGAGAACTGGATACGGTGAAATGCTAAAGCAACAAAGTAGCAAGTACTAATCAAGTATAAAGCAAAGGCCAACTGTCACAATTCTGCTAAAGAAAAAGAGAATTATGAGAGGCCCCCCCAGTCTCAATGGCATTTCTGTAGAATTATGGAAATTGTGAGAAAAAAAAGCAGAAGATAAAAAGGAATGAAATGACTTTCCTTCAGGATGTTTCTTTCTTCCATTCTAATCAAATCCATGATGACATTTGATAAAAGGAAAGAAAAAATCACCAGGTTGACCCACAAAGCATCAGCTTTATTCAAATAAAGAGAGAGGCCGATCCAAACGGTCTAAAACATTTAAAGAAATAATTTAATAGATAAAAATTCGTTAATATTTCGGAAATCGAATTAAACTCAAACTCAAATTTAAATTTAAATTTAAATTTAAATAATTTTTTTTTTTAATTCTCTAAATTCAAATCCATATTAGACTATTTTTATTCAAACTTAACTTTGTGTGTATCAAAACTTTTAGGACATGTTAAGAATTTTCTTTTCAACAATGCGAGATTTTTCTTTTAAAAAAAAATATTAGAATAAAAATTTAGTAACTGTCTGAAAACATTAAACTCAAATATTTACTCAAATTTGAGTCAATGGTGAGAGATTGATAATTAAGGGAACCAATACATATAAGTAATGATTCTGAATATTATGAACTCACTAAAAACAGTACACAAAATAATTAAACCAAACCAAAGAGTGCAATTTTAGGAATAACAAGTCTGATTATACACACACACACACACACATATATATATAGCAATTAAATGAAGTGAGACTAGCTAGGTAAGATATATATACCAGCCGAGGAAAGCGAAGGCAACGGGCAAGACCAATGCCTGAAAGCCAACACCGGCATTGAGGTTATGGAAAGCGGCGTAATGGGCATTGCCGTTGCGAGACTCAGTGATGGGAAGCCAAGCGTCCTGAGGGTTGAGCTTAGTGAGGTGGCCCATCTCCTCCAAGTATCCCTTCATGTTTATCAGCACCCTCTTCATCGGCGTCCCTATCGGGCTCAAGAATCGAGGCGATATGAACGACGTCGGCGTCCACCCCGTCGAGGACTTGGCCTCCTTCGACGCCGGCCTCGGCGACCTCTGCCCCGACGGCGTCAGAATCTCTGGCGTCGACGCTCGTGGAGTCGCCGGTATCGATATCAGCTCCGTCTCTGGTCTCTCCTCCATTACTTCCACCTCTTCTCTCTCCCTAAAAGTTCCCACTCTCTCTCTCTATATATGCAGTACTCACTCTGTCTCTGCCAGGGCAAGAGAGGAAATAACTGAGAATTATTTGTTCTTTCCTTTTCGTTGTTTCTACTTTTTTATGTCAGACATGTATCAGAGTGTGGGACTGAAATTTGACTGAAATCTGAAGAATGTGGACTGGCCATTCGAATTTGATTCGTATATATAAATGTGTATATATATATATATATGAACGCAAGGACGTTAAAAGCAAAAAAGGATGGTGAGTATTATGAAAGTTTGTGCGTTTGTAATCTCACCGTTGGTTACGTGTTGCTTTCGCGAATCTCAAGACTGTCGACGGGCTTGACGTGGCTTCACCCGTTTCACGGTAACGCCGGGGCTTATGAATTTGATTAATGCGTTTCGTTAGTGCTTTAAGTATGGACATATTTATACGGAACGCGGGAGAGGGGGTTGTAATTCTGTGGGCAGGGGAATACCACTAGTTATGGTGTGGATTAGAAGGCTTGTAACCTGGATGATGATGGAGAAAGATGTTGGTGGGTCCACACTCTACTGGTCCATTGATCAAAATCGAAAGGGATCATTTGAATACCAAAGGTGGGTCCACAACACGTATCCGGAAATCAGGTTGTTTGATGGTAGGGACTGCGTCACGCGATTGTGCGCTCGTTGAGTTAACGCGGGGGCAATTTTTCAAACTAATGATGTTGACGTAGAAATCGATGTTTTATGTTTACGAGACAATTCGGTAATTTATTGATTTGGCCACGTATACATAAAAAGTTATTTTAACATGCTGTTACATGGATATGATATCTTTATAATTTTTGTATTAAAGTGAGTTTGACATGAGTCTTTAAAATTATTAAATTATAAAGACTAAAATATTAAATTATAGAGACTAAACATCATATAACGGTCACATATAATAACTTTTCATATATAAATGAAAAGTTTGGATATGAACGGAATTATAACAATTGATAATAAGAATTAAGTCACGTGTGACATAAAATTTTTTGAATAAAATTAATTTGTTATTATAATTATATGTACTTTTAATAATAACATCATATTATATGTAATATAACTTATATCTTTTTAATGCTGTTACATAGTGATCCAATCTCAACCCAAAAAAAAAAAACCTTTGTACAACTATAATGGTCATAACTAAATTTGACATGCAGCAGATTATAGGCAAACACATGATGAAACCTGTGAAAGCCCTTTGTAGCAAATGCCGGTAGGTATCAGCATATTTGTCTAAAAATTGGGGTTGTCAACTGCAATACCTTAATAACATGCACAAATTAATGTCAACAATAATGGTCAATGTTGATTGATTCAGCAAATCCTTGAATGGTTGAGAGTGACATTACATGATCTGCCTCTGCGACAAATATAGATGCTTAGAGCATCTACAGTAATGCTAATTAAAATGCACATGCTGCTAATTTATCAACGTGAACATGTTAGTTTATGTTAATTACTTTTTTTTTTTTTTTTATAGCTAGTGAGAAGTTCTCTGACGAACATGTTAACTCTATCGTCTCATATTTTTTTTTCCTTTCTCCTTTCTTTCTCTCTTTCTTTTCTCTCATTACTTTCCCACATAAAATATTAAAATAATATATTTTTTTATCACAGTTAGCAAATGACTTATTATCTAACACTTATTGAATGCCTGATAGCAAATCTGTTGAAGAACTTAAAATCTTCTTTTCATTGAAGTTTGACACAAGTGTTTGAGATAATATATAGCAAGTGTTTGACCTTATAAACCTTTAGTCAAAAGCTGTTGTGGTACTTATTGATAGTGTTTTAATTTGGTAGACAATTTGAAAGAAATTTTGACCTATTGAAACAGATAAAAAAAAGTCTACTGTAATGTATTATTTTTGTAAATTTATATGAATCTTATTACAATACTCATATTACGGTAACATTAACATAATATTATCGTACCATTAAAGTTTTTTCTCTTTGAAACCATCACGCCTAGGTGAACACTAAATAGAGAATAGTAGATTAATTATCATATCAAGTTCATAATTACATTATTAAAATGTGGGGGGGAAAAGTGGATATATGGAACACATATGTCCTACAGCATAATATTCATCATTTTTTGACGCCGAAAGTGAGTCTCTCCAGTCTCCAGTTTCAGCGGCGCCAACTCCTTTTCGCCCCCAACTCAAACTCTCAAAAAATTGTAAACTAGAGATGCCCTTTGGCGTGCCACAATTCATGGCATGCACCACCGTCAACCATAATTCACATGTGAAAGTGGAGAGAGAGGGAAGCCCATTCTAACTAAGGGTGTAACTCGGGTGGGTTAATTTGGGCCCAACCCAATTTCTTTCAAACTTGATCAATAATTTTTATATATTTTAAATTATGTTTGGACAAAAAAAAAATTCAAGCCCAATTTTAATTTGGACTGGACTTAGGCAAAAACTTCATAAACCCTAGCCCAACTTATAATACACGTTCAACGTGTAGCCTATCTCTTTGTCTCTACAAAGGAAGAGACATCTCTTCCCCATCTCTAATTTAATAGTTGTATGTGTTAAACAATATGAAAAATAAAAAAATATTTATTATTATATAATAAATTTAGGGATTCAAAGTTCAAATGAATATATAAAAATTTAGAGGTTTAACTTCAATTTCGTTAAAAAATTATAACAAAATTAATTGTAAAAAATATAGTATTTAAATTTTTTAGAGAGTCAAATAGAAAATATTAAAATTTATGAGGGTTCATATGAATATAAACAAAAAATAAATTGAGGGACAAGTCCTATTTTGTTAACAAAATTTATCGAAATTAAGAATAAAAAATATAATATTTAAATTTTTTTAAGAATAAAAAATACAATATCACAATAACAATATAGTTAGCATTAATATGACAAACCCCCCTCCAAAACTTTGAGAAAAAAAATTCTACTAAAAATTTATTATAATTTAGAAATGGCCCTTAGAAATTTTGATATTTCTATTACAATCCTTATATATATTTTTCCCCCTACGCATAACCTGTCTGTCACTGATCAAGAGGCAACTTATTGGAGTAATATCAAAATTTTTTGTTAAATACTAGTTGTAAAATGGTAGTTGATAACAGAAATGGTGTGATTGTACTAAAAATGATATTTAAAAAAATTACTTTATTAAAGCAAAAATTTGAGTCATAGTACCAAAAATAATATTTTCAAAAAATATTTATTAAAGTAGAAATGTTAAAATATAATATTAAGGGTTAATTACATTTCAGTAACATGAAGTTTTATCTCGATTTCGAATAAGACCTTTGATTATTAATTATAACAATTAAGTCTTTTAATTTGTAATTTCATTTCAATTGAGGTTAATTACAAACAACCGTCTCAAATTGATTACATTTTAGTACTTTATAATTTTATATGGGTTTCAAAATAGTACCCTGTAATTTTATACAAGTTTCAAATAAAACGTTATAATTTTATATGAGTTTTTAAATAAAATCCTGTAATTTTAATGCATAAAAACTATAATTAAGAATTTAAGCTGACCGTTAATGACTATTTGTATTTCATCTCGATTGAAATAAAATTAAAAATCAAGAATTGAATTGTTACATAATCAAATCTTTTATTTAAAATTGAAATAAAGCTTCATAATAATAACATGTAATTAATTTTAATATTAAATTAAAAGAATAACATAAATGGGAGGTGCTCTAAGGTAAGGAGACTGACTCTTTTTCCATGTTGTTTCTTCCATATATAATATAATAAATACCAGTGGACCCAAAATCCCCTCCCACTCCAAGACCTTTTATATATATATACACACACACATACATATAGGGTAACTATGAAACCATACAACTCATAGCGCTGCCCAAATCATTAACCTAAGCAAATGATAAATTATTATCCATCGATTATTTGGCAGAAGATGGAGAGATGTGCATTCAGCAATTACAAAATTGTTGGTCAAGTGAAGTCAGAAGTTAAAACATTCATTCACCATTTCAACTACTTAAACGGCTGATGTATGCGCTTACGTCACTAACTTCCCTTAACACCTGGCGTGCTTTATTGTGATAACGACTATTATAACTTACACTTGGACGTTTTATGCAATCTTTTGAAATTATGTATGTATATGATCAATTATTTTCATTAATACAGTGATTATGAAAGAAGAAGTGAGGTATCGGATTACGTGTTATATATGGCTTTGTTTGGATGGCCAGTTCAATTACGGTACAATGCCGTTTGAGGTTCAATTAGGTTTATTTGATTAAGTTGTTTGGAATGTAATTTCAAATTATATTTATTGGTCATTATTTTTCTCTTTTAACTGTAGTTTGAGTTAAATTGATAAGTTTAACTTTTTTTTATTAAGTTGCTCAAATTTATTATAAATTTCTCAAGGAATGTTTGGTCTCATTTGAAGTTCAGATTCATGATCTATCAATGTAATTTTAGATTAAGTTGAATTATTAGGTTGTGTGAATGAGTTTGAACGATCGGTTACAATTCATAATTTTTTTTGTCAAAACAAAATATTGGATGAAGCTAAAAAAAGTAGCTTCCAAGAACTTCGTTTCTATACCGAATTTAATTTAAATAAATTAAACTTATAATTTAAAATAATTACAGATAGATGTCATGCACACAAAAGATATTTTAAGTCATATTATAATTCTTTTATTATATAAGTCTTATTAAACGGACATATGTTTGCAATTAGGATCCTAAATAATAATCATTCATGAAATTATTTCATTTTATTACTTGGTGCACGTTACATAAAAAAATTTAATTGTTTATATTACATGAATATAAACAATTAAAGATATTTATTATGTAATTATAATATATATAATTATAAATTCTATATTTTATATTAAATATATACATATATTGAATATCTATATTTTAATATTTTTAATTATATAAATAGAATATAGTAAAAATAAGTTCTTTTAATTATATCATTTATAAAATATTATAAATTACTTTTGAATTTTTTTACCAAATCTCCAATTAATCACTTGTGTCATCATAATCAATTTTAACATGTATTCATTCAAATACCAAACTAACTTTATATTAATCAACTAACTTAGAATCAATTCTCTGTTAAGTTCAGCGATACCAAACGGGCACTTATTTGATACATGTTGATTACTTTTCAACAACTCATCCAAACACTCAATTGTTTAACTCAAATAAAATTGTTGAAGTTAAATAACACTTTTCTACTGCTCATCCAAACGAGCACCACGATGAGAATATCACTCCCATGTTTATTAACCTTCCAAATTAAGATGAAAGTGGGGGAATCAATTCGAAGTTTATGGTACAAATTCTAAGAGATTTTACTAAGTTAGCCAGCTAACATATTCTCTATGAAAATTGGATGTTGATCAAGAGATTGGAGCATTTAAATGGCATGGTACATTGTAACACAATCTTTCAATACCAAAACTTGTTAAGTAAATGAATCCAACATGCAAAATCATAGCACTAAAAGCACCAAGCAAGATCCATGCATTTGATCAAGTTAATGGCAAAAGGCCAATACTCTAATGCTAAAAACTTATACATAAAAATGTTGCATACATGATAAAATTATAATGACAAAATTCATCTACTCACCTAGTGAAATGTTATGGGAAAGTTTTTCATAAACCCGGTTTATAGACCACGCTAATAATATACTATTATTTTGATATTATACTATATTTTTAAGAGATACAAAAGTAATAATTTATTTACATCGCAAAATATTATTAATTAGATTCATAAATCAAGTCAAGATACCTCGTTAATGACAAAATTTCTCAATGTTCTTAGGGTGACAAACCTTTAATGGATATTAACTTAATTCCGTAAACTTAAATAAGGTCAATTATTTTTTTTTTTTTGATAACTCTCGAAGCTTTTATGATAAATGGAGATTCGAATTAGAAAACATTCCATAAACAAACACTTTACAAGAAATCCCAAAACTAATTCATCACTACTTGGAGTTAACTGTTCTAACTTAAAAATGATTGATTTAACAAAGAAAGGAAAAAATATATATATATATATATATTTAAATAAAAAACAACATAGAAAGGAGTTGACTTAGTGTGGTGAAGTAAGAACTGATCAAAGATTCATTTCTTAAGTGATGGAACTTCTGCATCATATTTTATGATGGGTACTTTTTTATTATTTTATTCTATGTTTAATTTAATATACAATAATATAATCTTTTATATGTATTTAATTAATATTACATAACATGCCGGATTGGTGGTTCTGGTTCCAGACTCATATGGTAGATCTCACAAAATCTACTGTATGTGTGTGTGTGTGTGTGTATATATATATATTTACGTTAGCATAATAAAATTCATAACATTAATACTCATTATGAATTGGCTTGAACACTTTGTTTTAAATTTTGATATGAAATTTTATATTTCAGATAATGTGACATTAAATTATTAATGATATTTTAAATGTATTATATATATTTTATGTGAAAATTATATATATATATATGTATGTATTGCCCATTTAGACTGATATTTGAATTTGATTTTAAAAAACCCAATAATAATCAAATGAAGAAAAAAAATAGTCTATCTAAATTAGTTTGATTGAACTCAATTACAATATTACTATCTAAAATATGTCCCACACTTAAAAAAAATTAAATTAAATTTCATTCTTGTATCTTGGTATATGATTAAATTCGAATTTAAATCTGGTGAAATCTACATGAAATCTCAGCCGTTGATTATCTCTGAACCACCCATGATATCCTCCTGTTATGGAACATCTAGATCATGTGTACCAAATATAATGTTAATTTTTTTTTTTTATAGGCTTAATTACCCATGATATCCTCAGGCTATCACACTAACACAGTTCATGTATGCGTTTGAATTGTGGGGTTCTCCGTGTCCCTTTGACATATGAGTTTGATAATCCACCTTCCCAATTTGTTTGGATAGATGACGGAGAAAAGGGAAGGTTGGATGCAGGAAACAGGAAAAACAAACCTCCCTGCATGGGATCTAACGACGAAAAGTTAAAATGAGAGCACCGTTATTTTTGGTCAAAGTCAACCCAAGTAATTGGAATAGACTCAGACTTTAAATTGCCCTCAATATGGTCAGTTAATTACCATTTTGTACCAGACGGCGAGTATGTTCTGAGGCGCGTAAGTAGGAATGGCAACGGGAACTATTTTCCCCAATTCCATTTTAAAAAAAAACAATATATATATGTGTATATATATATACATACATATATTTCACTTCAAATTCGTTTAAATTTTGTGATATACAGAATCAGATTCTCATAAAGTTTTTTATTTATTTTTAAATTTTTATTTATGTTATTATATTAATTATAATTAATGTATTTCAAATTAAATGATACATTATTAAAATTAAAAATTTACATATTAATAAAAAATTAAAATAACATTATTTTTTTATTCAAACATATAACTCTATCAAATTTGTATAGACTTTTAATAAGTAACTAAAAAAATATCATTATAAATGGTTATGTAATATAAAAATATATTATTATTTTGTTTTATATAATTGGAACGGAAGTGAGGCAAGGTGCCTTCTTCCCAAACTCACTCCAAATTCTAACGGGGTAAAAATATATTCTCCTATACCGTCCCATTAGGGATAGGGTTTGCGGGTTCTCAACAAAATGGGTTAAATTGCAATCCCTACACGTAAGAGAGTTTTTGGGATGACAGGACTTTGTTTGAGTGATGTAAATATCAGTTTGTTTGAATGGAGAGAGTCAAAGAAAAAAGAAAAAATTAAGGTGGAGAAATAACTAAATTTTTTATTTGAAACTTTTTAATGGATAGAAAATAAAAGATTAGAAGAAAATAAGAGAGAAAGTTTGGGAGTTTTACCTCCATTGCTCCAATCCCTCCAAAATTATAATTAAAGAATTTTTTAAAATAGCAAAATATTCATAAATGAAAGAATTAAAAATTTTAAATATAAAGAAAAAAAGGGTATAACTGTGACGGAAGATTGTACGCTTGGCCTTACTAAGGGTGTTAATGCCACCATAGAGCAAAGAGCTATAGCTGCTAGTTCTGGCACTGAATTAGTTGTTCCTTCAGCCGAAGGGGCCAGAGATTAGACTGATACTTTGCTTCTTCTTTTTTTTGTAACCTTCCTGATAAGGAATCTTTTTTTTTTTGCTTATGATATGAAACTTTTCTTTTTTTTCTTAACATCTAGAAATAGGCTTATAATCTAAAATTTTTTTGTGAGGCTTCTTATAAGTTTTTTGGTGTTTAGCCTTTTTGTTTTCTAAAACATTAGCCCTTTTTCGAACTTTAAGATAGTCTTATACTTTCCACCGGAGTGGAAAGTATGAAAGTTCCCATAATATTGTGAGACACGGTGGCTAGAATGGACTCCAATAGTGTGCTAGGGCAGGCCTAACAATTTTTTTTTGTGGAATTCCTTTTAAGGGTGGACATTGTTCATGCTTAAGGGCGGACCTTAGTCACGCTTTCTTTGAGTAATGTAATCATTATTTCCTGAGCGGACTCATGGAAAATCCAAAAAAATATATTTTTGGCGAAGTTTTGTTTTGGTCGGAGCCCAGGTGGCTTTCTCCTGGATTTGTGCTTCAAGGAATAGTCGTGTCTTGGGCTGGAGCCCGGGTATGGTGTTGTTCCTGTATTGGTGCTCCAAGGAGTAGCCGTGTCTTGGGCCGGAACTCTGGTAAGGTGCAGTTCCTGTATTGGTGCTCTAAGGAATAACTGTGTCCTAAGTCAGAGCCCGATAGGGTGTTGTTTCTGTCCGAAAGTCTGTGCGCCATTCTTATAGAATGGTGCTTGAGAAACAATTGTGTCCCGTACCGAAGTTTGGAATAGTTGGAGCTCAGAGGCTCTTGCATTTTTTGCCTTGTTTGGAGTTTTCTAAGGCTCATAGTAACCTGGACAAGGGGAAGATCATTGATCCGTCTCTGTTCATTTGACGTCATATTTTGTGCCGCTGTTTTGCTATTTTTTTTAACGGAGATGGTCGGTATGCCCCCACATTCCCTAGGATATTTATTGCAGCAGGGAGTGTATTATTTTTTATCGACACGACCCGAAACCCGGCTTATGCGGATTGGGGGTTCGGGATCGGCCACCGAAGCCTATTTCAATAATCACAATGCTTTTCTAAATACCATTTACGCAACGGAATAATTTTTTTTTTTCTTATCATCCACAAAATAAGCTACATCACTTCATTAGTTAATTCAAATACCATCATCAAATATCATAGTCTGCAAGTCAAGAGTAGCATAATATTACATAACTTAATACATAAGATCCCAAAAATATCTAATCTATCTTCGGTTAAGGACTCATCAAAAAGAACTTGCTTCGTCACTTAAGCACTTATCCTGCATCACCTGAAAGCAAGTTGTCTAGTCCTTACCTGAAAAATGTTAATAGAATGGGGTGAGCTTCAACAAGCCCAATGAGTACTTCCATAACATGCCAAGGGTTTCAAAACTACTATGTAGTACAGTCTGAAATGTATATACTCATATAGATTTAAAATACGTCATATCAAGTATTACAGATCAGAAATTAGTATCAAAGTCATTTTCAATAAATCTCAATTCAATCACAGTCGTAAATCAAAATCGATAACATAACACAGTCAAAATAATGATCCAATAACATAGTTGGTAACGATGATTTGTATTGTAATTCAATCAGGGTTCGAAGTCGTTTTCAATATCAATAGTCACAGTCAAATCAACATCGTAGTATAATATTGTAACTCAATCATAGTTATGGTTCAAAGTCATTTTCAATATCAATAGTCATAATCAAATCAACATCATAGTTTAGTGTTGTAACTCTATCATAGTTACGGTTCAAAGTCATTTTCAAATTCAATGGTCATAGTTCAAAATCAACCTCATGGTTCGGTAACATAGTTTGATAACAAATTTCATAATCTGATAATCAAAATCATAGATCAATAGTTCTCAATTCAGTGATTCAAAGTTCAATCATAGTTCACATTCAATATTTATATAAGTTCAAATCATCAAAAATTACTCTTCTATGGCCAGCAAATTAGCACCTCGCTGACTGAGATCACATTCAAAAATACCACCAATATACCCCGTGGTTAGGGTTCAAATGTCAGCAAATTAGAACCTCGCTGACTGAGATCAAATTCAATAGTACCACTTGTATACGCCGTGGTTAGAGTTCAATAAAGTCACAATCTATTCGATAATGACAGATCATAGAAGATTCTATTATTCAAAGCATCAAAATCATTTTCCAAATCAATAACATCAATAACCATATCAATTATTCAATTAAGAATACCATATTTAGCTTTAATCAAAACAGTTCAAAGATTGGTGAGAAAAACTGTTATAGTGTCATAAGCATTTTACAAACTATCAGGAAATGGCAATGTCAATAAGTCATTTAAATCGATTTCAAACAGAAGGATCTATTTTCAAATTATACAAGAGTTCGATATTTATATTTATAATAAAAATCCACCTCAACATGGTATGAAAATACTCACCTGAAGTCCCAAAAGCAATTTCCAAAAATCCTTCCTTAACGGGGGTCCCTATAATCACAATTCAAAACCTTATTACTTTCTTGTTCAAAGTATCACATAATTTAACAGTCAATCTAGAGCCCTCTCTATCCCAATTTCCTCATAAGGATGTCACCGATTGGTTTAGAGCGTCGAAAATAATTAGTTTAGACTTTTCTAACCTAAATTTGCTCTCCCATAGTTTATTTTAAGTCTAAGGGTATTTTTGTAATTTTATATTTTTACGTGTCATATTTTTCGGTACTTCGTTTGCCAAAATAGACTCTACCGTTGAGTCCAGATTGCCCGAAATAGTCAAGATAGACTACCTTTTATGTTCAATTGGCCCTGGGTATTATTAGGGGTAAAATGATAATTTTACATTTCACGCGTCTTAATTTTTGGGACTTAATTTCAAAAATCGGACTTCACCGTTGAGTCCGGAATGCCCAAAAACATTGGGTTACACTATTCTTTTATTTTATTTAGACTTCGTTTGATCTATTTTTGACCTAGGGGTAAATTGATAATTTTACATGATTAATGAAATAACTAAATAATTTATTTTATTAATTATTAAATTTTCAGGGACCTAAATGAACCAAATATTCAGAAACTAGGCCAGAATGGGATTCCCCAGAACTGTTGGGGTCAAACTGCAAATTCCCAAAAGTATTGAACTGAACCAAAGGGTTCAGTTGGCCCTTAAGTGAACCGGACTGAACCAATCCGGTTTAACCGGTTCAAGGAACAATGCTGACGTCATGATGACGTCAGTCCTAGAGATTAAATTTAAAATTTATTTATGTCAAAACGGTGTAGTTTTGGTTTAAAGGGGTTAACCGTTTCTCGGTCGGGTCGGGGTCCAACCCGATACGGGTCCATGACCCGACCCTCACTGTTCATCTTCTTCCTCTTTCTTCCCCCGTGTTGCCCTAATTTCCTGTTTTATTTTCTTTTCAATTTCGTGATATTTTGGCCACGGATTTCTACTACTTTCCATCCCAAATGATTTCTGGAAGTCTAAGAATCGTTTTAGCATTCATTTTATGGATCGGAATGGATCAAAACGTTGGATTTCCTCACTATCCTCATGGTCTGTAACAGGCTCGGTTTGAACTTGTTTCTCCATCATTTTTTATGGTTCTTGTTCGGTTGTAATCGTATAATCATGGGGATTAATATTCCGTTCATAAAACTGAGATTGGGGTTCGGTTTGAGATATCCCAAATCAGACCCGTGACCTGCAACTCGACGGTTCTCTCGGGTCTTAGGGCCATTTCCTTTGGTTTTTGTTGCATTATGATCCTTATCATTTCTAGTTTTGATCCCTATCCCTCAATCGAGGTCTAGCCCTAGTCGAATCAGACCTGCTTGTCAAGGTCGATCAATGGAGGTTGGGTGTACGATTTCATGGTTTTTGGCCATTCAGACCCTTCTAACCCTCACAGTATGCATAAAATAGTTCCTAAAGTCAAGACTAATGCATGCATATAATCTAACAAGCTCCACAATGATCAAAACAGTTCTTAATTCAAAATAAGGAAATGGAGAATTTTGAAGTTATACCTTCTAACAATGGCCTTCTCTCCTATGGCTCGGTTCAGAACTTCACAGAACTTCCCCCGGACTGGTTAGGCCTCCTTCTTGCTCACAAGGTTGCCACACTCAAACTTACACAAACACAAGAACTTGTTCCCCAAGTTTTTCTCACTCTATTCTCTCTAAGTTTCACACCCGAAACCTCACATACACTCTCATATATAGAGACATTCAGTCAGTTTATCCAGCCCTCTTTATTTTTAAAATAAGAAATTGGCTGCATGCAAGTTCATTGGTGGTGATGGTGTGATGAAATCATGTTGCCCCCTATACATACATATATATATATATATATTCATGTATATTTTCAGGTGCAGGTCGGATGACAGATTGGTTTGGTGTGAGGTGATGGGAGTTCATCATGTGGGGATTGCATGTAAGGCCATTGGCCAATTTGGGAGGTGGCCTAACCAAGTTTTGGGTTATATACAATTCATTGCATATTTAGACATAAAACACTAACAGCCTACCTGGTAATCTTTTTAGGTGTTTAGAATCTAGCTCACTAGGTCAAGGGTTCAAACCCCCTTGCCCTCAATCTTTGGCTTCCTTTTTTCCTATTTTCCCCTATGTCTTTTTTGACAATTCAATTTATCTTATTTTATTTTATTTGTTATTATTTATTTATTTATTTATTTATTTTTCTTATTTAATTACATTTCGTCTCGTAAAATTTTTATTACCCAAATTCATGATTTAATTTCCCGATAAACGGGCTGGGGTGTTACACGTCACACATTTAAGAGCCTACCAAACGGATGAAACCCTAATCAATGCACCTTTTCGTTTCTCAACCGTTGATCAATTCCTTGGATAGATGGTATAGATCATCTTCGAATTATTATAAATAAGATTATTTGTCATCCCATTTCTTCAAACCTTTTGTAAACAATTCATTTCACTTTCTCTTGAGTGGCAATTTTTGGTGGCCGTTCATGGTTGCGAAGCGTGCTATCGAGTCTTCCTCATGCCTGCTTCCTTTGGTGGTGCCTGACATGGGAAATTCGACAGCAAAGTGCCAGCGGCCCTCCAAAATAAATACGGATGAGATTTATGATTTTTTGAATGTTATATTTTTTTCCTTTTGTAAAATGCCAGAGTAAACCCTTCTATATCCGACCCTCCTTATAAATTAAAAACAAAGTGCCAGCGGCCCTCCAAAATAAATACGCATGAACTGAAATTAAAAATTTAACACGTGTTAATCATTTTTATCATGTGTAAAAATTAATTAAAATTTCATATTGTGTGAATTCAATAAAATTCTTGACCCACAACTTTTTTTAATCAAAGTATTGATTAAAAAATGGGATTGTATGGTAAAAAACACCCTGATATTGTGTGTGTGTGTGTGTTTTTTTTTCTTTTTCTTTTGGAGTTCCATTTATTTGAATACCATTTATTCGATTTTTTTTTTTTTTGCTAATAGGCTAGGTAACAAATGAGGCTTCTGCTTTTCTTGAATGCTATTTATTTATTTTTAAAACCCCAAAGTAAACGGCACATTGAGTGAGATTTAAACTAAAAATTTAATATCTATCAAGCGTTTATTTCTTAACACACTACCACTCTCACTAGGCCAGTGGCCTTCCAAAATAAATTAGTTGTTAGATTTAATGTGTATTACGCATTTATAAATTTTTTACCATATTTATATAGTTTTTTTTTTTCCCCTTTTAACTCAAATTGTTTTTTACTTATTTTTCAAACTCGTGTTTTTTTTAAAGACATTTCTTCCAAAAATATTTTTAAATTCTTCTGCATTATGAATTTGGTGTAATCAAATATATATTTTTCATTTCCTTGTTAAGAATCGGAGTTTAGTTTTTCTACTCTGGATTTACTACTTCCCCTTTCAGTGAATTTTTGTTCGGTTATCTAAGTCTTCTTATTTAGAGTAGAGATTGGGAATATTTAAGGTTGGGTTTTCTCATGTTTTTTGAGAAGAATTCTATAATTTAAATAAAAAAGTCTCTTTCCAAAAAACAAATTTGACTTAAAATATAAAATTTTAATTACTAATAAAGTTTTGGAAAAAAAATACTAAAAAACTCCTAAAATAAAATTTTCAATACAAAAAATCCAAGATATATATATTTTTTTAAATCTAAAAGATCCAAAAAAATGAAGCTTTAATACAAAAAAATTTAATTGTTAACTTCTATCTTAACACTGTTATAAATATTAATGATTAAACTAAAATATATAACCTTCAATATATATTTAAAAAATACTAAATAATTGATAAACTAAATTATTCAATAAAAAATAACATAATTTTTTTTAGTTATCTAGATGTTTTAAAAAAGAAATTTTTATTTCATAAAATGTTATAATCTTTTTGGATTGAAAAGTAATTTTATATAGTTTTTTTAAAAATATATTTTGAAGGATATTTTAGTTTAATTAATAATATTTTTAACGGTATTAAAATAAAAGTTAATAATTAGACCTTCTTATATTAAAACTTTTTTTTATAGATTTTTTAGATGTAAAAATTGTATCATTAAGTTTTTAAATTGAAAATTTTATTTTAATTTATTTTAATATTTTTCTCTAAAACTTTAAAAAAAATTTAGTATTTTTTTCTGAAATTTTCAACACTTACAATTTATATTTATAAACAAAAAAGGACTTTTCAAAATACATCTCTTTTTTTCTAACAACTTGAATTGAAAAAAGTAAGAAACTGTTAGAAAATTTGTTCAAAAATCGCGTGTATATCACGAGGATAATGAATCGACCGGCTGGTGTGTTTCAGGTATTTCCGTAATTGTGATAAGAAATGTGGACATTTTCGAAAAGTGGACCCTCAGCCGCCTCTATTAAACCCCGAACCGTCCCATACTCCGGCGATCGTCTTGGATTTTTCGCTTCTCGATACGTCTCGCCTGAGTCTCTCTCTCCGAGAGAACGCTCAGGAGGACCTCGGTCCGAATCTCAACATCGTCTTGTTCTCGCTCGTCTGATAAAGAAACCCAATTTTGTCTCCCTATTCATAATATCTTCCGATTCTTTTATTCAGCTATAGGTTAATTCTTCAATTCAACCTCCCGTCTCCGATTCACCGATTCTTTCAGTAGCAAACGCATTTCTTGGCCTCTAGAGTTCCTCTTATCGACACCGTCGCTCGCAGAAGGCACTCTGTTACACATCTTCTTCGTGTTTTTGAAAATTGCAATTATGGCGATCAGATTCACCGTCTCCTACTCTGGCTACGTTGCCCAAAACCTGGCCTCGTCAGCTAGCAACAAAGTAGGAAATTGCAAATTGTTTCATGAATGTTGTATCAGATCTCGATTCTTTTGCCCCAACCAAAAGCCCGAAGCGGATCCCTCCGGCCCCTCCAGGAACTACCACCGGGCTGAGTTCAGGCGGCCTAAGTCGAATTGCTGGGCCAGGAATTCGGCTTCGATGTATACGACTCTCGCCGGTGAATTACTCGGAGAGAATTGTAAAACTCCTCTTGCTGTCGGTTTGATCTCGTTGATGAAGTCGTCGGCTGCTGTTTCAGGCGTTTCGTCTATGGGGATTTTGGGGATTTCGCCCTTTAAAGCTTCTTCGATCATTCCGTTTTTGCAAGGATCGAAGTGGCTGCCTTGCAACGAGCCGACTCCGGGCTCGGGTTGCAATGAGGTGGATAAAGGTGGGACGCAGTGTAGTGAAGCCGAAGTCGATGATATCTCGGTGGATGTGTCGAAGAGCATTAGTCGAAAGGCGTTTGGGAGGAGCAATTGGCTCTCGAAACTCTTGAATTTCTGTTCAGAGGATGCAAAGGCCGTTTTCACGGCTTTGAGTGTTAACATACTATTCCGGTCGTCCTTAGCGGACCCGAGATCAATCCCTTCGTCTTCTATGTGCCCAACTCTTGATGTAGGCGACCGCATATTAGCTGAGAAGGTACAAACAAGCTTACCTTTGCTAAGTTTGTTATTTGATTCGAGTATTGATTGTAAAATGTACCTTTTATAACTTAATTGGATTATAAAAATCTAGATTGGGGTAGATTTGAGGGAACATATCTGCATGATCTTTTCATTTATGAAGAAAATCAACATTTGAGTCTTGGAAAGTCTGTTTTAAATTATTGTTTAGATGGTGAATGATAGCTAATAATAGTGAGAGGTAAAATTAGGGGTAGCACATGGAAATTGAAATTATGTATTAGAAAGATGTGTTTACTTGAATATAAACAAGAATGATGCAGCTTTGTTTTCTGAAGTTTTTCAGCTAGATCTATATTGAATTTGCAGACCCAGATTCTAACCAGAATATTATCAAGATCCTAATCTGCAGATGCTGAAATGCAGTCCTAAGTACGTTTATATAAAGCAATTGTTTGCTTTTGATTATTTCGATCATTTTGGTAATACACTGGTTATCAACATATTGTCAGAATTCGAATTCCTTCTAAGGCATGTTGCAATGCTTGGCGCTTATTGCTTCTGTTTGAAGCTTCTGTGAAGTCATTAATCCTTATTAGATTGCTACCCTGATGAATAATGCTATTATCTGTCTCACCTGATATGACTACTGTACCACTTGATGAAATATATGCAAAAGGGTTGTTTCTATGTCTCCTTTCATGTTTGCTTTTTATCTAACCCTCACTACACCCCGCAATGGCTGGAGTTTCGTGCATTGGGTTTGCCCCTTTTAATTTCGTGCTTGCTTTTGTAGTACAAATAGTGGCAGTGTTTAAATTGAAATTCACATTCTTCATTAGTATTAGCAATGTTTTAAAATCCTGTCACAGTTGAGAAAAGTCTAATATATGCCCCTATTTTTTTGTTAAACAGTCTGCCTGATTTTCCAAATATATTACTTTTTCATTGATTGAATAGTCTCTGGAAATTATAATTGATGGAAGATGTTTGAAATGGTCTTGGACAGGGGAAAAAGAATGAGATGTATACTAGTTGTGATGCTAGAGATTAGACAGTCTTTACTTCTATTAAATACGTAGCTGATCTTCTTTTGCTGTTATATTTGTTCAGGTTTCATATTTTTTCAGAAAGCCTGAAGTTGCAGATGTAGTGATATTTGAAGCTCCTCCAATTCTTCAGGTATGTTTGAACACACGAAGTTCATGGTTTTGAGAACATATAACAAAGTTCTGTCCATTTCATTTAGGTAATTGACATATTTTTTGGGTGTTCTGAATGTAACTGCAGCAAATTGGTTATACTTCAGGCGACGTCTTTATAAAAAGAATTGTGGCAAAGGCTGGGGACTATGTTGAAGTAAGTTCTTGTTTCCATCAAATTGAAACCTTTGTTTGAACACCGTCTCTCCACCTCCTTCCTTAAAGTGGTTTTAAGTCCTCTGCCTTCTGTTGCTGGCTGCTTATATCATGTAATTCTTTGTGATAGGTTCATGATGGTAAGTTGATGGTGAATGGAATAGTTCAAGATGAGGATTTCATTTTAGAGCCAATTGCTTATGAAATGGAACCAGTGGTAATGTCTCCTGCTTTCATTTGGTTTCCTTTGTGTGGTTTGTTATTTTATTTCTTATATACCCAAAACATTGACCTACATCGTTCTGAGAAATTTTATGCTTTGTTTTGATATATTGCAGCTTGTGCCTGAGGGCTGTGTGTTTGTGATGGGGGACAACCGTAACAACAGTTTTGACTCTCATAATTGGTAATTCTGAAACCCCACTACACTTGACGTTCCCTAAGTATTGTAAGTGAAAAAAAACAATGATATCAGGAAACACAATTTCTGGACTTAAAAAAAATATTATGAATTTCTTATGCCTAAAGTTGAGCATTATATATATATATATATATATATATTTTTTTTTTGAAAAAAAATCAAAATGTCATTGAAAAGTTGCATATAAGATCTTATTTTTGTAACAAAAATATTTACATGTAAGAAACACTTATTAGTTAATGAAAAAATGAAAAAATTTAATAATTAATAAATATTTTATCTCTTATGCCTATCAATTATAAGAGAATTAACTGTAGTAGTATTGTTGATAAATGTTGGGTTTGAAACTTCATTAGACAGTATTAGAAGAAACCATCATTGTGCATGTAATCTTTTGATCCTTCTTTGTCAAATATTTTGTAATTATGTTAACATCCAAGACCACAGGAAAAAAAAATGTATGTAGATTAACTTAATTTTACTGGTGGTTGGTTTAATATTTCGCATTTTATAGGAAGTATATATTTTGACATGTTCATCTTGCTGTATTTTCAGGGGCCCACTCCCTCTCAAAAGCATTATTGGTAGATCTATGCTTCGTTATTGGCCACCTTCCAAAATATCAGACACAATATATCAACCAGGTCCAGGGAAGAATGCTGTTGCAGCTTCTTGACGAACCAGAGGGAAAAGCTCAGATTTTGTCCAGAGAATTATTTTGCCTGCCCTTCTTGGCTCATTATTGAGCCGTTGTGAATATTCTACCTTTTTTCAGATTATTGTGTGCCTTCTTGTTTGGACTATATTTTGGGTGGATCATATTCATGCCATCCATCGGTGTTTGATATTGTTGATGGCCCAACTTTGGCGGGTTTTGCATTCTTTTCTGTAATGACTTCCATTTTTTTTTTTTTTCCCTGAAAAGATGGAAAGAAAAAAAAATGATTTTCTTTAATATTTTTGGTCTGTGTGTGATATATATTGATTAGTGAAAAATTATATTATGAGCACTAGACGTACACATCATGCCTGCGTGTGATGTGCACGTTTTAATCATATCGCGAAGTTTGAACTTTGCGACTGACTCTAGCTGTTCTCTTAATTGAATGCCGGATCTCTGCCTTACAGCTGTACGCTCTATTTTGCGAAGCTTTAGAAATTTGAGATACCTGATTTTTCATGGGAAAGCCTAAAAGCTACTGAAGCTGTGATTGAAGAGTATATTTTCTTCAGTTATGTCCTCATGCGTCAGTCTTGGGAGATTCCTTCCTTTACATTTGATTGTGCTTGCTGCAGCCAGAAATAATTCCTTAATTGCACTCCTAGAAACTGACCCATGAAATTATTATAACCTCAACTATCCTTGGTTTCACCTTCAGCTACCATGACAGTTAATGGAAACAAGCCACTGTTAGCATCTATATCTCCAGTAGGGAGTAGTGACCCTTTAAATAGCAACTATCAAACCTCATAAATGGTCTCTATCCATTTTTTGGGCAGGAAAAAACATAAAGAAATCTGCTAAAAGGAGGATTATGGACAATGTGTTCCGTATTAGTTTGCTGTGTCTCTCACGGTATGAAATTTTTACTATAACCCCTGGATTTCTTTTTATAACCTTCTCAGCATATGTAAGTAACTTGTTATATCTACTGCTATAGTCTTTCTCAATCTTCTCCCTTATTTTTCTCATAGATCTATACAATATAACACTTCACCTCATACTTGATTCTCAACCCTCGTCTCAAATATCAGGATTTAACTTTAATTGTCTCTTAGATTTTGCAACTATGTAGATGTTGCCTCAGTGTTCTTTGGCTCCATCACCCTAGTTCTCTCATTTTTTATTCTCTAGAGTGCAAAATCCCTTTGGACTGCAATCTCGCAACACTTTCCTAAAGTGATTCACGTTGTTACTGCAGACTCTCCTCTTTCCATATTATCAGCTATCTTAGATATTGGATTGTATTTTTTTCTATTTTGATTATATATTAAAAGTTTTAATAAGTTTTCTCAATTTCTCAATCTTAAAAGAAACCAAAAATCATTAAAATAATTCATTGAACATAATTTAATTTTAAAAAAAATGAAAAAGGTCAATGAGTTTTTGACATTATAAAAATGCAAATAGTAATTCTTGTAAATAATTCCTATTAATCTAATGGTAGATTACTAAACTAAAAAATATATAATATATAATATATAAAATATTGAATTTAGGTTTAGATTTTCAAATTCTCAACCCAATTCAACTCTAATTTAGATCGGGCTTGAATTCTTTTTGCTCAAACCCAATTCAAAATATAAAAAACAAAACTCAAGCTCTAAATACTTCGGATCGGGCTCAGATTGGTTAGCTCAAGTTGCACTCCTAGAACAAATTAGATCAACATAAATTAACAATCAAATCCCAATTAATTAAGCCCTAATTAATCTTAAATTCAGTTCCAATTTGTAAAATTAGAACCCTAATTTTGGTCGAATTAAACCTCAATTAGTCCTAATTGAGCCCTAATTAAGTTCCAAATCAATTCCAATTTGTAAAAGTAAAATCCTAACTTTGATCAAATTAAATCCCAATAAAAAAACGATTTTGTAACAAATATTTGATGAAACCAACTATCTAATGACAAAAATGTACACACCTTGTCCCTGTCGATGGCTTCAAAAGCCGATCCTCTTCCTCTTGTAATCTCTATTTTTGTCGCTGCAAAATGATGGAAATAGGGATGAGAAACTGAGGCTTGAATGATGAGCAAAGGGTAAGCATTGATTGAGATTAACGAGTTGGACCGATTGCTGAGAAACACCATGAATGCTTGAAGGTCTTTTGAACTTAATGGAGGCAGGTTAGAGCGCAAATAAGGTTAGGTTATAGAAATTGTAAAAAAATGAAAGAGAATTTCTCATGTATAACATTTTGTGCGGAAGCAATTAAACAAATAATAAATCAATTTCAAATAAAAATAAATAAATAAATAAAATATACAAAAAAGATATAAGATTTACATGATTTCTGTAACATGCTTACGTTCATGGGTAGCGATGATCAGTTTATTATGAATCAAAAAAACAACAAAAACAAAAAATTCTCAAAACCCAAAACTCATTTTTACTTAATGACGATTATATTTTCCTAAATCAAAATCTTAAAAAACAATTTTTATATAAGTGGGTTACAACATAAGAGACAAACAGGTTCAAAAATAAAAACGGGTCAAAATTTTTTTTTCATAATGTATTATCCACTTTTCAGATCGTTTCAAGCCATCAAAAATTCAAATAAATTCATGATCACGACATGATTTCATTTTTATTTGATGTGACTTTACTTTGCTACTCCTTTATCGTCAATTTGACTTAACAAAAACTAATGAAAGTATGTCAAATTTCAGGAGATATTAACAATAACCCAACCGTTGCAATTAGGAAGAGAAAACGAACCCCACGGTGGAGGTTGCTACCTTTTTCTTGTTTTTCCAATTGGGTGGTTATTATCGTCATTTCAGCCTAAGCGAATCTCAGAGCTCAGATTAATAGCGGGGCTGGAAACGTTAGTGTCGGTTCAAACGAGTCCTCCGACGCACAGCTAGTCGTCGACGTCCGTTGACGAGAGCCCAAAGATAATGAAACGTTTCGTCTTCTCTTTCCTACTTTTCGTATGCCATCAAACCCTAACATCAATTCAAGCAATTGCTGCCCCAACCTTTAACATATCTCACTTTCTCTATCCAAAGATCAGCAACGAGCTTCGTCCTCAACCCTCTCCTTTCTTGCAGGCACGTTAGATTCGCTTTCTTTCCTAATTAACTTATTTTAATTTGATCTTTCTCGATAATTAACTTATTTAATTTGATCTTACTCGGCTCTGTTATTATTTTTGTTTTTGTTTTGAATTAGGATGTTTTGAACGCTATATCAGAGAGCCATGAGTGGAATTCAGAGGACCTTAGGGTTTCAAAATTGGATGTGAGGAACGCCAAGTTCGGTACTACGCAGAAATACGACTTTCGATTTCGCATCGGGAAGAGTGAATTGGTTATAAAACTCCGGGACGAAGTGTCTTTGTGGAAGAAACTTGGAAAAGAGAGCGATTTTGAATCTTTGGTGAAGGAGATTAGTTCGGTGGCTGTGATCGATACATTTCTAGTCGAAGGTCCTTTCGAATTACTAGTCGGTGGAGATGATGAGCTCTCGCTACTGTTGCCGGTATGCTCTTTATTTATAGATTTATTTACTTCCGTTTTATCGTTTTCTTTAATTATTATTGCATTCTGAAATTTCTGATGGGTGGCTGAGAAACCTGATGGAAACAAAAGAAAATTACAATTTGAAATTCTTGTTCTATGGGTACACTAATCTACTAATTCGAATTGTATGGACACCTACAAATTACAATACATATATAAGGAATAAATTGTGAAATAGAAGATATCCATAGCCATAGAAACATACCTAATGATTTGGAGAATTTACTGTGAGATCGTAGAATTGGAGTATTAATCTTTACGTGTGTTCATTGGTTAGTGATGGTGGGGATTAGGTACTTTGGAAATATTAAGTAGAGAATTTGAGGAGCTTGAAAAGGAAGTGAATTTAAATGTCAAGTGTATTTCTCCATACGGTATTATTAAACTTTGATTCATGGTTATTGTTTTTGAAAGAAGTTATTCATGTTCAATTCTTATGCAATTGTCTTTAAAGAATAAGGAAAATTGTCATATATTTAGCGCAGTTGAGATCCTGTTATATGGCTTACAAAGTCAAACAGTAGAATTTAAAAGTCAATATAATAAAAGAGAATTCTCTCTGAGCTTTGAGGTATTGGGATGGAACAGTGTCACTGTATCAACAGAAGCTTTCAGCTGAATTGCTTGGAGATTGGAAGATTTTCTTCATGAGAATTTGTTTAATGGGATGATGCATTATTTCATGTTTGGTTTAAATAAGGAAGGAAAGAAATGGAAGGGAGGGAGAGGGAGAGAGGGGTTTAAAAAGGCCATTTTACTCTCTCTTCAAAAGTAAGAAGTGATAAGAGACCGAGGGTTAAAATGAGAGGATAGCACTATCTTTGAGTTTCTTTTCCTATCCTAGTTATTCAAACAAGGAGGGTTAAAATTATCCTTCCTTTTTTTTTTCTTCCCTCTCACAACTACTGTTATCTTTTTTCTTCTTCCTCCTCCTAAACTAAGCACACTTTTTCGGCTTTTTTTTTTCTTCGTTCCCATGCACTTTCACTATCACGTGCTCTGACTATGTTATAGCCACAACTCTATTTCTTTGTATTTTTTTTTATTTTATTTTTTTGTTGTGAAATCTCGTGGGTATTGTTTCCACAAGTAGTATTCATGAGACTAGCATAAAACCATGCTTATTACCATCAATGAAGTCATCATATGACTCCAACAAGACATAACAAGTGTCAACCGACATGGTATATCTCAATTGTAAAAATGGAGGCCTTTAATTCTTTATTGATTGTGATTGGGAGAAAAATTTGAATCTGAAATAGAAATTGAGGTAGTATGGGTCTTCTATAGGTAATTGAAATCCTTCAAGGTGAATTTAAGTTGCTAAGAACACACTGTTTTTAAAGAGATTGCAAACTTCACAGACAACAATCTGTTTAATAGTAGGCCAGTCATACTGGAGAGATTGATTTATGGTACTTAGGGCCTCTATATAATTTGTTAAAAGTTTTTTTTCTAAGGCTTTAGATGGTTGAGTACATTTTCTGTATTCATCATCTGCCTATCTCTATTGTTAAATGTACTTTATTATACTTAATGTATTGTTAATGTAAAACATTATCCTAATAAACAGAAGTGAATGTGGTGTTTATAATCAAATTTCTGAATCTGTAATGTTAAGATGAATACTAATATATAACAGACTCTGGTTTCACTTCTCCAGCTAACAGTTTCCTTCTGACCTTGATTATAGCTGAACATTTCACATACTGGCCTAAAACGAATTGTTGTTGGTGAAGGCATCACAGTAGAAGTAAGGGGCTCTAGAGAAATCTCTGTGTTCCATGCATCTGAATTTGGGTTACAAAAGAATGGAAGTGTTGTGGCTAACACGGAGAGGAATTGGTTATTACTCTTGTGGAATTCATCATGCAGGCCAGTACTTCCTATACACATTTCTGGTTCTGCTACAGTGGTTGCCTATAGGACTCAGAACCGCGATTCTTACATTGAAACTGCTTTCCTATCTAGGGAAACAATTGAATTGCTGCCTGAAAAATGTTATGCTAGACACACACACAAAAAGAGGGGCTGCCCCATTGGTTCCCTTAGCTTGAGAATCACTGTGCTTGAAAATCTTTTGAGGAGCTTTCTTGGAGATGGGATCCAGCAGAATGCAGATTTGGGTTTCCTTGCAAAAATTAAAGCATCAACAGAAGTTCGCTTCCAGTTGGAACTGGAAAGGAATATCAAGAGCAATGACACTCTCCAGGGTACGTTGGCCAAGTGGAGAACAAGGCCTATTGTTGAACGAGTTTGTTTTGAGGTATTAGCAAGAATTGAAGACGATAAGTTGAAGCCCCAAGTGATCAAGAAGGTGAAACCTTTCATTGGAGTAGATTCATCTGCTTGGAGTGATTTGATGTCCAATATTTCCTTTACAAATTTCCCAGCAATCCTTGTCCCTCAAGAGGCTTTAACGCTGGATGTGAAATGGTAGGGGAAACAACAAAGGTCTCCGGGGGCATGTTTGCGGTGATGTAGTGTGAGGTGATTTTTCTTTTTTTGTTCTTTTTTTCTCTTCTTGATTAGTTTTACTTGTACAAGTGACTTGTAATTAAAACTCTCATCTATTTTTGTAAATTAGAAAAAAGAAAATATATTGAAAACAAAAGGTTGCTTTTCTCTCATGTGATGACTTGAAGCCCCTCAATGTCAAAGTAATTTAAGATATTGAAAATGAAGTGAATTTACATATAGCTACTTGATAAGTGAGGAGGCACTTGGTTTACCCTTCTCTATTTTTCATTAAAAAAATCTTCAATTATCTGTGAGACTACTCAAAGTAGCCTAATCTATTCTATCCGACTATTTAGGATTAGTTACAGGAATTTTGTCTTGACATTTTGTTTTATTTAAGCCTAATTTATGCGTAAATTTGAATATCTTGGATGAAAAATGAACGTCAAATTTTGGATGGAAAAAATGTAGTAAAAAAAATCAACAATACACTTAAAATTTTGGCCAAATTTGAAAAAATTTATCCTTTGGTTTAGGGCCAAATATAGGCATTCTTGTATTTATCTATTAGTTTAGCTATAAATTTATATCATTATTTTTAAGTTCTTTAAAATCTAGTGAAAAAGTGAGGCAAAATTTTAGAAATCAAAATTCTGGACTTTTCAAATTTGAGAAAATTTAAAAATTCAAAAAAATTATGCTTTTTATAGGTTAAAAAAAACATACTTCGATTGTCTTTCCAAATTAACCAACAAAATGCGTATCTAAAACCTTGAAGGGCTTGAGCCACGGTAAGGCAAACTAAAAAATAAATAGCCAAATCCAAAAGGGAATCTCCCTTTTAAGGCTTGATTCTAAGGGAGATTCCTTTTAGTGGTTACCGCATAAGCCGACTATTCAATACGTGCATAGATTGGCGATTAAAGCTCACACCAAGTTTTGAGCAATGGTTCGACCAACTACTTGAAACTCGCTTGTTTACACTAAATTTTGAGTACGATTCATCCAACTACTTAAAAGTCATTTTACCAACACACTATGCTGACATTTGGAAGACTGGTCCTAAAATTTGAATGGAGGACCTCAGGGATGACTCTTAAGACCCTCTCGAGCTGATGTTCGAACCCATCCACATTCCAGCACATCTGAACTCCAAAGCTTAGCAATTTGGTGAAGTTAGACTTGGGATAATTTTTTGGTTCATTTTGAGTGATTTTTCATGATCTATCCCATGCATACCATGTATCAAATTAAAAAAAAAAAAAAGATTTAGTACCGAATCTTGCATTCATCTGGGTTATAAAAGATTTAGAATCCAATCTTGCATTCATTTGGATTCAAGGTCTATAAACAGATGGAGGGTTACTCTTAATTATGTATTTTTTGTGTGTGTGTGTTTTGATGGTGTGAAATTGATGTAATCTGTGATTTGTTTAATCCCACAATTTTATTTAAATTCTACGGAGTTGAAGCAGAACAATATGAAAACAACTATGGGATGACATCCCTAAACTCTCTCCATTTCTTCAACTTTTCCTTCAAAATCACCATTACTACCAGCATATACTTGCTTCATTTCCACTTTTTTATATCTATACCAAGATGAACACCCTAAATAAACCCCAAAATTAACTACACTTAACCCTGCTAATAACCAATAGAAATTGTTCAACTTATCTCTGTTCAAATCATTACTAGCCAACCACCCACCACTAATCTTGTTCACCACCTCCACCACTACTGAGCTGGTGTAGTATCCAAATGCCAATGAACACCAGGAAATGGCTGTGCCCAGTGACTTCATCCCTGATGAGCTCTCTGCATAAAAAAACTCCAGGAGCCCCACCAGTGTGAACATATCAGCCATTCCAAATATAGCATACTGGAAGCCTAACCAGAACACACTAATTGGCAATGGATCAGCAGAATCAACCATCTTGTGTCGAACAGCAACAGATTTCCTGTGGGATTCTATGATTCCACCTACTGCCATGGAAACAGCTGAGAGCACCAGTCCCACTCCAATTCTCTGGAGGTGTCGAATCCCTGTTGGAATTCCTGTGAACTTCCTTGCAACTGGAACAAAAATGCGATCATATATTGGGATTAGCATGAACATGAATGCCAGGGGAATTACTGGAATCGAGGGTCCGGGGACTTGAAAATGATGAATTCTTCTGTCCATGGTTGTGCTTTGTTGGATGGTGAAAGTTTGGAGTTGAGCCAAACATGTGTTCATGAAGACAGTGCTCAGTATAATTGGAAGCATTCGAACCAAAATTTTTGTTTCTTCGACTTGTGTCACTGTACATAAGCTCCAGGATGCATCGCTTGTGCTCCTAACTATTGCTGCCCGATCCAACAACCTGTTAAGTTTGTTTGAAAGATAGTTAGCGAGCTAAACTTGGAACTGGATTAATACTTGAAAGTTAAAACCTCGAGTTTGAATATATAGTCTGATGAAAATACTTGAATTGGTCAGTTCTTTGAAGAATCTCGGTTCCCCTGGCGGCTTCTTTGTCATGAATCTCATGTAATTCTTCTGTCATCTCTGGTATTGGAAGATTTCGGTTTCTAAAGGCAGCCACCAACACCTGCATTATTTGAAAGCACAAAAAGTTTTCATTCATGCTAACATTTTTACTACTCCAGATAGATTTGAAATTGGACTTGTTTGTTTGATGGTGTCTGCCACTCGGATAACCCTAGTAATTCCAGAGCTAATATATACGTGCAACAAATCCCGGAATGCATTTATTAGACAAAAGGTTGGCACGGCTTACCTGTAAAATACGAATGATGGGGCTTCCCTTGGGGGCATTGTTCCGATAAATTGACTTCCCCATCCATAGGAACACAATTGCCATTAAAACAGCTAAGGTACAGACACCAAAAGCCCAATCCCAACCCTGGTTGTCACTTATCCAGACTACAAAAGTCACACCAAACATAGCTCCAATGGTAATACTCAACAAGTACCAGTTGAAGAAGCTTGACAGCAAAGCTGCCTCCTTAGGGTCCCTCTCATCGAATTGATCGGCTCCCAAAGATGGCAACGCCGCTTTAATCCCACCGGTCCCGAATGCAACTAGATACAGACCAGTGAATAGGATTGCAACTTGGCTGCTGTCTGCATTTTCACATTGATTCATTTTGCTTGGGGTAACATCTTTGCAAGGAAAAGGTCTTAGCTGGTGGAAATGTGCTTGTACTGTTAATAGGGCATATCCCTAGAAATGCATGGATATATTGAATCAAAAACAACTCATATCATATCTACTAAGTGGTCTAATTAAAGTTCTGTTTGTGCTCAACATACCACAATACATATATACTTAACAGTACAACATTGCTATTGATCTGCTTGCTAGCTAGTTGTTTAGTCATGAGGAGTGCCATATTATTTGTAAGAATTTTATTCATTGTGTAAGAATCATAAGCATACGATCGACATAATATTCATGAAATTGTCTAAATAATATTGCGTACTTGCATGGCATGTCAATGAATATACCTTACTCTCCAACGATGCATTCTTCTTTGCAAGTAGATGGGAAGTTCTTTTACTCTCTTCTCTATCTTACATTGCTAAGTCTAATAGGGTAACTGCAACTCATTGAGCAAGAGAATGGACCAACCCCCTATATTTATAACTAGAGCACAAATCATAACCCAAAAAATGATCCACGCTTTATTTTAAAATCAATTCAAATGCCCTACCTACATGATAACGCGTAGTTAAAGTGCTCAAATTGAACTCATTCGGTCCAATCAAGTACTTCTCAATTAATCCATTTTTTTACCCCCACTCAAGTAAAAAACTTATAATTTGATCCCAAACTTTCAATCTCTAATCACAAACACTACAATAAAAATCTCAAAGGTCTGAATCTTCTAACTTACACTGGTTTCGGGTTTATGTGTGGCTCCTTTCTCTTGCCGCCTCCGTGATGAGATTTCTTTTGTTTTGCAACTAAATTATTGCCAAACTATTCTTATATTAATTCTCTTATTTATTTGATTCATTAGTGCATGTTTAGGTGCGTTGAACTCTGAAAGGCTATTAGAATAACAAAATCTGTCCGGACAAAATAAATTTAGGCACCTAACTAACTGCCCGGCTGGTAGGTGTATGTGCTATATATAATTGATTATTTATCCATATCTTATGGTTGGTTCATTGTATCATACATTAATCAAATGATATAATATATATATATATATATATATATATATATATATTGCTTGCATCTTAGTGAGTCCATAATTTGTCTTTCTATTGTGAATTAATGATCTATGCAACCTTAGTAAAAGAGTCACAGAGAGAGAAAAACGGCATACAAGAATTTATCTGATTTGACAGTTTGTCTATGTTCATCAAAACGGTTAGTTTGTCTATGTTCAAAAAAGCGGTTATGTTTTTTACTATATAAAAAATAGGGCAGTAAAAATGGTAACCCTAATCCGATAAATTGAAATTCTTCAATATATTCTTATAATATCACGGGCGCTAAGGTTAAGCCACATGGACTCGTCTCCACGTATAAAATTTATATACTAATTCCATGTGTTACAAAAGTATCAGTCATTATATCTCACACTTTCCATTACTATTATTTAGGCCACCATTTACATCTGGTGACAGCTAAATAATTGACTCTTTGGATTACAAAAGGACACTTCAATTTTTGGTGAAAATGATGAGTGTGCAGTTGTAAAATTTTCTATACCTCTAAACAATGCTGTGATTGGAAACTAGTACAGATTGTGTATGTTTCACTTCAGTAAGTCTTTTCAAGACAATGTATTTTAATGGCAGGTCACATGTTGGAGTTGTAAAACAAGACACGTCCATTCAACTCTCCCCAGCCCCGTAAGCGGTATCTGTCTTTATTTTTTTCTTTCTTTCACCCACTCTCCTTTAATATTGTATTATTAGACACCAAATTGTATGTTGCAAATTTTCAAACAAGGTTTTGCCCAAAAAAAAAATAATAATAAACTACAATAGCTCGTGGCAGTGCAGTTGTTTAGAATATTAACATAGATGCATGCAAAGTTAAGTGTAGTTTGAGGAAGACAATATATAATGGTAACAAATTAACTTACCACAACTTCAATGCTACCAAACAGAAGACAAGTCTTGAATCTGGACAAGTAGGTATCAGAGACGAATCCTCCAAATAAAGATAGTAAAAATGCAGTCCCCATGAAGTTAGTAAGAGTGGTGGCTGATTTTGTCAAACCAAAGTTCATGAACCCGTAAAAGTAAGTAACCAGGCTGACTGCATTAGCGATGAATGCCATGTTTTCAAGTCCCACCATAGCTGTATGCATCAACCATTTCAAGTCACTCAATCAGTCAAAAACCAACTCCATTTCATCAAAAATTCTTGATAGAGAATTCTAAAAGAAAATCTATATAAGGACATCTCCAAGACAGATTTTGAAGGGTCAGCTCAACAGAATTTTCTCCAACTGATACAACAAATGTAGATAACAAATGTGTTACGGGAAAGAGAAGTAGCAGTTGTACTTGTTACCGGGGGAGTACTACTCACTAACGTAATTGGAACAATGTTTGATGTATGGAGTTTTTGTCGTATAAAAAAATCGTAAGACTTTTTTTGGTTAATTATAAACCTATCCTGGAATAGAAATAGAAGTTACCATATACAAAGAAAGCAGCTCTAGTTCCTCCCAGCATTGTTTGTTGTTTAGGTTGGGTTTTAAAATCTCTGCAGATGCCCTGGTTATTAGTCAAACAAGGAAATTAGTTAGCCAAATACATAGTGCTGCTTAATTTTAGACAAAAAGAGGATGAGAAAGAATGTGAATTGGTAATACTGAGTTCACTGAAGAAAGGTGGCAATGTGTGTGTGTATAAATTGGATATGACAGAATGTGAATGTGATGCAGCACCTTTTATCAGCAATCTTTAGGCTACTTGAATTAAACAAAGTGGTTACCATTTTTTGTTGAGAGAGCTTTCTTCTGAGACCCAGGTGAAGAAGCTGAACGTAGCTTCGAAGTCAATGGCAGCTTGAAGAGATTAACATCATACCCGTTTGTTTATATAGAAAAATGGATGCGGTTTTCTCACATACACTGACAAAAAATACCAGAAGGAATCAAATGGCATCTATATGTTTGAAAAAACTTTGTGGGGTTTCCATGTTCTTTTTGTTTCTTATGACTGAAACCCCTCTCTCTCTCTCTCTCTCTCACACACACACACACACGAATAAACACACAAATATAAGGTATGTGTAATAGCACACTCCGACGTGTATGGTCTGACTTTTATTACTTAATTATATGAATGAACAGGAGCAGAGTTGGAAACTGTCGGTTGTAATTGGTTTGTTTATGGCATGATTTTGAAGTGAATATCCTTTGGAAGTTTGGTGACATTAATTATTGAGTTAGCATGCCATAGTTGCTGCTTGATATAATATTAAATTGGCATATTATGTTTATGGGTTCCAATTCATTTTTGCCTACTGGTATCAAATGATTTATATTATAGGAAAATTGATGTATATATATATATATATATAAAATTTCCTGTAGAATTCTTCTCCCCTGTTAGAAGATACATGGGATATGGGATAGCGAATATGTTTCTTTCATTCAAATTTGTTAACTTTATTCAGTATTTTAAAAATTTGACAGTCTAATAAAAGTAATAAATTTTATTATTTTATTATTGTTATTCAGTTTTATTTTTATTTATGATGGCCGTTCACATAGATTTCAATTTTTTTTAAAATGAAAATTCTAATATATATATATTTTTTTTATCTTTAACTAAATAAAATAGTTTTTGAAAATTTTATAAAGATTTATGTTGTGCCACTTTGAGTCCCACATCGAATAGGAGTCGAGAATTAGTATCGCTTATAAGTCCCAGGCTGTTCTCTTCCCAACACAAGGCATTTTCTTCTCTGAAAGAACAAAGCCGTGCGAACCGTAAAACCTACGGGCAGCCAAAGAGAACAATATTGTGCTAAGGAGACTACGGTGTGCCAGGGCGAAACACGTGCAACATCAGTTTGGCGCCATCTGTGGGAACGCTTGAGCCACGTGCCTCGTTCCTGTGCTCCACTAGTCCCGACTAGGGGAGTAGCTGTTGTGCCACTTTGAGTCTTACATCGAATAGGAGTTGAGAACTAGTGTCGCTTATAAGCCCCAAGCTGTTATCTTCCTAGCACAAGGCTTTTTCTTTCCTGAAAGAACAAAGCCGTGTAAAGCGTAAGACTTACGGGCAGTCAAAGCCGACAATATTGTGTTAGGAAGCCTACGGTGTGCCAGGACAAAAAAGTGCATAAAATACTATTCAAAAACTCAATAGAAATGGTGAAAAAATCATCAGAGGGCTTCTCATAAACTTGTTTATATTTGGTATTTTTTTTTAAGGATAATACAATATTTTTTAATAAATTTCGTAATTATTTTATCTTTAATATTTTTATATATCATATTAGTTTTTCTATTGTTTCATGTTAGTTTTATCAAAATTAAATAAATAAATAAAAGCTACGCAAATTAATTTTATAACATTAATCGGCCCCATTTTCCTCCTTGATATTTTTAGTAACGGTTTACAGTTCTATTTTCCTTCCTTTTTACTTTACTTTTCATTTTGACAATTATAAATGAAATAAAATTTTAGGGTAAATTGTACTAAAATCCCATTAGGTTTATCACAATTATACTGACATATTTTAAAGTTTCTGAAGTTTCACTGACCTACTCTATTTTACTTGAAAATATTCAAATATTTTTCTTTTATCATTTTTTTCTTCAAAATAACAAAATTCCCCATTTCATATTTCTTTTTTCAATTTTTTTAATTTTGGCCAATTCTTTTTTAATTTTTCAAATAAATATTAATAAAAACCTTAAATTTATTTTTATATAAAATAAAAAATTTATTTTCCTTAAATTTATTTTTAAATAAAACAACCTAAAAAAAAGTTAGAAAAAATTAGTCAAAATTAAAAAAAATATAAAAATAATAAATAAAATAGACAATTTTGTCATTTAAAAAAAAAATTAACAAGAAAGAAGTATCTATATATTTTTAAATAAAATAAAAAAAATCAGTATAATTTTAAAAATCTCATAAAAATTTACTATAATTGTCATAAACTTTAAAGAATGTTAGTTAATTTATCTAATATTTTATTTACACCTCCATTTACTTAATTAGATTTGACATATTTTAAATTCCAACATCCCCACAAGAGGAGACTTGGGTGGTTGCACACTATGACACTCCATACCCTCTGCCATTCATAATCTGTTTTCAATTTTTAATTTAATGTCTTGCATGGTCAACGCTCCGCCTAATGGTGCTTGGTGGTTATTGGTTATTGGTTAGCGGATATATATATATATATATATATATATATATATATATATAAAAGGGTACAATAGAAGTTTTGTTTATACTTTATTCACAATTTTTTATTTTATTTTATTTAAGTTTCTTGGCTCATCCGGCCATATTGATGAGCTTAGTAATGTTTGTCCGAAAGATGGGCAAATAGTTAATGTTTGTCCCATTAATTGAGGAAGCTGAGAGCATTGGCCTAAGTAAAAATTAGAGGACTCCATTTGCTTCACAAACATTATTTGCCCGAATGATGATGACTAAATGCCAAAGGGAAAAAAATAAAAAACAGAACGATGAAGATTAAACATCATTGTTTGCTAAAATGAAAACCCAATTCTGACACCAAACTGTTGAGAAAAGTGAGATTAAAAAAACTATGCACTCAACTGGCACTTAGTGGAATCCAAGATCTTATTATTGAGACAGCAGTGTCTGAATAAACTAGTTGGATACATAGAGGTGAAACTTAATTTGAACACACTTCATTAGGTTTTAAGTTTGAAACAGACAAAAGAGGTTTCTAAGTGATGCTACAATTTCTGGCTCGTCAAGGACCTGTCCGTCGCAGTGAATGAACTTGAAAAGAAATGATATCAAAAATGCCACCGGGAAAGGTTCCGTTGGTAACCTCTCCGATGGTTAAATTAGGTTAAAGAGGGAGCAAGTGCCATGACGAAGGGAATTTTAAAGGCTATTATGAAACAATTTAAATTTCTAAAAAATGTAACCTGTAGGGTCCCAAAACTTGCAGATCGCTCTTCCGATATAAAAAAGGGGGAGATCTGCGCTTATCTCGAATGGTTCGACATGGGTGTCTGTTTCCCTTTCTACCCCCTCCTTATAGAATTTTTCACTTGGTATAACATATGTCCCGCCGAACTCAACGTAAACAACTGGAGGCAGCTTTTAGCCTTTATAGTCCTAGGTCATTTAAATAAGGTCCATGTAGATTTGGATCTTATTCGTAGTCAGATGGAAATGAAACATCTGAGTGCAGAGGAACTATACTATACTTGCTTCGATCAGAGGTTTAGACCTCTAACGTCGGTATCCTCTTCCAATAAAACGTGGAAGAAATGGTATTTCTTCGTTGGAGGAGGTTGGGAGCGAGAAGATTACGAAGGTCATATGAGTCTTTTTCCTCGGCACTTCGGCCCAATGGGTGAGTATTCAGAGGTTGTGAGTTTAATATTTTTCCTACTGTTAAATGCTTTAACTAATGATTTGTCTGATATGTTGTTTTGTAGATAGAAGAAAGTGGAAAAGAGCTGATTTCACTCCTGAGATTGAAGAACGATACTGGCTCCTTTTAAAACCTACTCTCCGACCGCATTACCAAATCCTCTCATCTCGGAATCTGATGGCTGCTGGTTTAACCAAGGAGGAGGCTGCAGCGATTAAGAAGAACATTCTGTCCGCTTGAAAGAGTATACCGATGCCAGAAAGCGTTCCACCCAACCAAGGTCCAACACGTGTCTAAATTAGCTCTATTCGGATTCTAAGGCAAAAGAGTATTCCGATGTCAACTTCGGTGTACCGACCTCGGAACAATGGGGGAGTTAGCGACAAAAAGGAATGACGTGAGTCTTATGATGACATTACTAGGGCCTGACAGGCGGTAAGCCCTAGCCCTGCAAAAAGGAGATACAGGCTTGAGGACCGTTTCTACAACTACACGTGTAAAGGGAGCCATGAGTTGGAAAGTCAAGATGAAATGACATCCACCGCTTTTCAGACAATTTAATGCTCCGCCAACCTATAAATACCACAAAAGAGATGTGAAAGGTATCTGCATCTTAACTAAAATTATTAAGGTCAAGCATTTGATAAAAAAAGTAGAACCTAATTTAACCATCGGAGAAGTTACCACCGGAATCTTTCCCGGTGGCATTTTTGATATCATTTTTTTTCAGGTTCATTCACTGCGACGGACAGGTCTTTGACGAGCCAGAAATTGTAGCATCACTAAGTAAAATATGTGAATGTCTGTTAACCAGTCAAGGTCATAGATTGTCTTCCATGACAATGGAGTTTTAGCATCTTGTCCTTGTCCTTGTCGTTTCTGCAATTTCTTTTAAACAAAGTTGAATTGAAATGTATAAAATGATCCAGGACTAGTTTGGTCTATGCTCATTTAAAATCACAAGCTCAGTTACGATCTGTCTGAATATTTTTTTTTTTAAAGAAAGACTAACTCATTCTACAAAGTTCTTTCCATTCCTGCCATTTAGGAAGTGTTAAATATATACAACCATTTTAATGGGTAAATTACAATGATATTTCTTATTTTACTTCTTGTCAATTTTTTTTAAATAATAAAATTGTCCCTTTTATTTATTTATTTATTTTTATACTTTTTCAATTTTGATTAATTTTTTTTTAAACTTTTTTTAAAGTCTTTTTAATATTGTTTTATTAAAAAATAAATTTAAGGTAAATACCTTATTTTTATTTGATATAAAAATAAATATAAGATTTTTATCAATATTTATTTGAAAAATGAGAAAAAAATTGTCAAAATTTAAAAAATTGAAAAAATATATATGTGAACGAGGTAGTTTTATCATTTTGAAGATAAATTTTGACTGAAAAGGGTATCTATATATTGTTAGGTAATGCAAAAGAGGTCAGTATAATTTCAGAAATTTCAGAAATGGTCAGTGTAATTATCAGAAACTCAAGAAATGATCAATGCAATTTACACTGTCTTAAAAAGTTGAGAAAGGATTTTCGTGATTTCTAAATCACAATAGAGCAATCTTATTATTGCATCAAATCTGGTCTCAATAGTAAGATTGCTGCATTGTAATGTCAAATCCTTTCCACTTTATTATTATCTTAGATGGAGCTTAGTATTAAGAACCGAATAACATTAGGTCATAGGCTCTTTGATTGGATTTGATATTTGTATAACTGGGAGTTGGTAACAAACACTAGAAAACAAAGAGAAAGAACTAAACTAGATGATGGGTTCTACCACAAGGACATGAAGATAAAGCATAAAAGTCTAAGTTACTTCATGTTGACATTTTTTTCTCAATGTAGGGTATATCTTATGTTGTTCCTAGTGACCTGAGGTTTATTCTGTCAATATTTTCCTCATTTTTTTAAAAACCAAAACAGAAAACTTAATAACCCTCCTGAAGAAAATGGGAAATATTGTAAATTAGGCAAATAAATAAACACAAAATAATCACTCTAGTAGATAATGAAATTTACGTGATTCGATTTCAAATATATGTCTACTAATAAAGATAAGAATTTTACTAATTTACAAAGATTATACAAGTGACAAGTAGAACACTCTCAATATATTTCTCTACCTCTTACTCTTATTACCATCATACTTCTCATCTATTTATATATGCTAGTTATAACGTGATGATTTTGCCTACTGATACGAACGTATTCAATGTTATCTAAAAATTTATAGCCACTAGATTCAAGTTCATAACCCTATAACTCAAGGGTATTGGGTGTGCATTAACTACTTGAATTTGTTTTTACCTTAGCCGCAATTGTTGACATTGTTGTTGGTGGTGGACATCTACCTTTAATAGTTTTATAATAGGAACAAAGTACGAGCAATATCACACTTAAAAATTGTATATCAAATGATGTAATATCGATATAGTATTACATAATTGATAATATTTAAAATCGTATAATTAATATAATTTTATCATGTAATGCGACGTTATTTGAAAAAGAAATTTAAAATATAAATTTTAAAAATATAACATTTCTCAAAAAAATAAATCATTTTGTTCAATGGATATGAGTTTATCACTTTATTTTAATAATTTCTATGTGAGTATAACGTTATACAAACAATAGTTTTAAATGTAAGAGGCATTATTTTAAAAAAAAATTCAAATTGGGGGATTTTTTTTTATAAAATTAGTTCAAACCTTACATATAAAAAAAAATATTATTCAAAAACATTTCTTCTACTTTAAGCTCATAGCTCATGCTCTTTTTAGTCTTTTTGAATGACATATTAAAATTGAGAAATTCTAATTGCATAGTCAATAGATTAAGAAAAAAAATTGATTAATTATCATATGTAATTTTACATATGCCCACTTATTATCATGCATATGTGATATTTGGCATAGATTTTTTTTTTTTTTAATAATTTAAGTTTTGGAACTGTAATTTAAGTAATTGAAACATGAATGACCATGTAAGAATTTTTATATTTTTTAATCTTCTTATTGTTATTTAACATTTTATGTTTATATTTTAATATTTATTTATTATGTTTTACTTTAGCACAGTTTTAAATATATGTTTAACGTTTTTTTTTAAATAAATCTTATTTTTTAAAATATACTATCAGTTCACTCAATAATTAAACCACCCGATCCCTTTACCAGGTCCATGTCAGGTCCGAATCTTATAAATTTGCTTTTTCCTACCCAAAGAACCCAATCTTGGGGCGTGCACTTAAAGCATGGGCCTTAAGCCTTTTACACTTTGCTTAGTTGACACGCAAATGCCCAATCAACGGTCCACCTGACGCTTTGCTTATATTGTTATTTTATATATTTATCTGATTTTACTTGTTAGGAAAATTATGAATTTATTATATATATTTTTAAAATAATACATAATTAAACATTTATTCGAAATCATCTAATAATATTTAAAGAACAAAAATGACATTTTAATTGTAAGAATCACTTTTTCATAATCTTATTTAAACATTTTATTATTATTTCTAACATTATAATCACTTTTAAAATAGCCATCCAAATACTAAACTATTCCTCCGATAAATACTTTATACAAACTTATTTTTTACTGAGTCACTTCTTCTTCAGTTTCAGCAAATCTAAACAGATACTTAGTACTTGAATGAATTGAGAAAAGTTGTGACTTAATTTTAAGTACAGATTTGAATAAATAATTATAAAAATATATTTTTTGAATTAAATTATTGAGTATTTGAATTAATATGTGATTTAATTTTAAGTAGTACTTTGAATAAATAATTGTAAAATAGTATTATTTGAGTTAAATTATTGAGTATTTGAATTAAATTATTGAGTATTTGAATTAATATGTGATTTAATTTTAAGTAATGATTTGAATAAATAATTATAAAATAGTATTATTTGAATTAAATTATTGAGTATTTGAATTAATATATATAAATGATAAGTTTTTAAATGATATTATACTATTTACAAGGGCAAAACCAAAAACAATTACTAGAAGGAAGTTGGAGAATTTTTAGAGAAAAGTTTAGTAAGGGATAAGCTAAATTCTTGAGAGAAATAATAAATAAAAATTAGACGGAATTAAAATTTTAGAATGAACTAATTTAAAAAAAATTAAAATTTTACTATGTATATAAAAAAATAATTATTCTATAGTTTAGGTGCAGTAGTCCAGTTTAGTTCCCATATCTTTCGACGCTTGACTCTTTGGATGAGATAAGTGTTATTGAATTATTTTTTTAAAAAAATAATAAATTATTTTTTAAAATAAATTCCATTTTAAATAAGTACAAGTTCATTAAGTACGATTTAATTGCAGAATCAAACGTCTCACTTTAAACTTGAAATAATTATTAAAAAATAGGATTGTAAAACGAGTCGAACTATTTGAGTTTAGCTCGGTTATAAACTTATTCGAGATTGGCTCACAAGATTAATAAATTTAGTTTAAACATATTTATTGTGATCAACTCGAGTTCAACTCGTTAAGCCAAAAGTAGTTTAATATTATATAAAAAATCAATCTACTCACAATTAGTTCGATTAAAAGTTCGTTTACGATTATTTCAAAAAATTAGCAAGCTGAACTTGAATACAATTTGAAATTTATTACTTGAACACAATTTAAAATTCATTTATTTTAATGATCCGAGCTTGAACAATTTGTTATTCAACTCGACTTACACCCATATTAAATATAATCAATAAATGGAACAACCTTAAATTGTTTGGTACACTGATCTTTTGTGATTTCTGAAAGTTACACTGACTTTTTTTGAAATGTTTAAAATTATACTTACATTTTTTACTTTATTTGATAATATACAAATACTTATTTCAGTAAAAATTTTCTTTCAAAATGAAAAAATTGTTATTTTTATTTATTTTATGTTTTTTTAAATTTGACTAATTTTTTCTTAATTATTTAAATTTTTATTATTATTTTATGTAAAAATAAATTTAAGATAATTAATTTAAAGTTTTTATCGATGTTTATTTTAAAAAAAAAAAGAAAATCGTTCAAAATTTTAAAAAAAATTTCTAAAAAAAACATGAAAGAGATTGTCATTTTTGACAAAAAAAAAATTGACTGTGCAAATATTTTTGTATTCTCAGATAAAATATAAAAGATAAATGTAATTGTTAAAAATCTAATTATACACATGTCGATATCTGGCCTCCAAGAATACATACCTGAGTGTCGGTATAACTGAAAGTTGGCTCTTGACTCTGCGTCGTCTCTGCTGCGATTCATCTCAATCCCAGTTCTCCTTCTGTAACGTACAATACAATGGACCTTCGACAATCAGTCAGCAACCAAACGGACGTCTCTTTAGGCATAGCGAAGCACGTACTGTTAAAGGAGGCCAAAGATTCGAACCTGGTGTTCTCGCCCTTGTCGGTCCACGTGGTCCTCAGCTTGATCGCTGCGGGCTCTGAAGGCCCAACCCTCGAACAGTTGCTCTCTTTTCTAAAGTCCAAAACCAACGATGATCTCAATTCTTTCTCTTCCGAGCTCGTCGCCCTCGTCTTGGCCGACGGAAGCCTCAGCGGCGGCCCTAAGTTGTCCTTCGCCAATGGAGTCTGGATCGACCAATCTCTCCCTTTTAAACCTTCTTTCAAACGAATTGTCGACACTGTATACAAGGCTGCTTCCAATCATGTTGATTTTCAGACCAAGGTCAATTCTCTCTCTCGGCTATAGTCGACTATATTATCTGGAATTTATTTGAGCTTCTGCGGTGATATTCTGCAACATAAACATTTGAGAAAATCACTACCATTAATGCAATGCACTTTATACTAATTCCTTTAAGCTCTAGAAATCGAAATAAGCATGGGCTCATTGAAATCTGAGCTACTACAGCATTGTGTTTTTAGGTTTTATTCTGGTAAAATAGAAGATGATATAAAGCTTCCAATTTTGCATTCCAGTTAGAATAAAAGAAAACCCCAAGGTATAGAAAAGTCTATACTTACCAACAAGTTTCACGGAAATTAGTTTAGCAGTTTTTTTTATCAGCAAAGTTATCTATATATAATTAAGGCGCTTTTTTTTTTTTGGGGGGGGGGGGGGGGGGGGGGGCGCGGGGTTGAACCCTTACTTACAAGAAAAGGGGAATAGGCACAAAGTTAAAGCCTAAGTTCCTTCAATATGCTATAATTTTGTCTAGGGTTGAACCGGAAATGCTGAAAATGAAGATTTTAACATTGCATCTAATGAGATGTAGATACAACTCCAAGGATTAGCTTCATAATAACTATATTCATTTCCTTTTCTGTAGAGATATAGAAACCCTCACTTAACTGATGTGCAATTCTTGGAGGTGGTTGCATATCCGAAATTTTCTTTGACAGCCATGCACTCAAGAGGACTGTGGTTGGCAGGTCTCCACCATCCCAAAAAAAATCCAGCAATATGCTATGTTTTTTGTCTGGGTTGATTCAGTTGAACCAGACCAAAACTTACTGAAAATGAAGATTTTAACATTGCATCTAATGAGATATAGATACCTCTCGAAGGATTATCTTGACAATAACTATCTTCATTTCCTTTTCTGTAGAGATATAGAAACCCAAATCAACATCTCCTCAATGACACCAGATTGGGGAGAGCATCAGAGTGGCTACAACCTTCATAATCCTCAAAGGTTTTCTGGAAAAATAAATAGATGATTTGAACCTCCAGCTTCCAATTCTTTTAAAGTAAGTGAAAACCACACAATACAATTGGAAAATGTTGTTGGCTACTTGCCCCTCACTGTTGGCACTCATACTCACATTTGGACATAAAAGTTTTGTTAAACTGATTCCAACCTCAATGTTACATTATTTTAAACAAGACAAGAATTCCCATGTGGAAACATTTTTTTTTATAACTCCCATGTAGAAACCTGAAATTGAACCTTTTTTTGTTAACAAGAAACGTTCTGTTAACATTTTTTTCTTTTGTATGAATTCCATGCCGATCATGATGCATATATTCTACGTCTTTGGCTGCCATTATATGAAGGATAATTTAAGTATTTCACGCGGTTGTTATGCTTAAATATCCCCCAGGCCATTAATCATGTTATATAGTTGAAAGATTGGTTTAGCATAGAAAGAATTGAGGTGAAATTTTTTTTAAACCCTAATGTTACAATTTTGGATTGCTTCTCTTCTTCTGTGAATGTAATGTAAGCACACTGACGAACCACCCGAAGGTTGCTATGGGATAGATAAAATTCTTACTGCTTTTGTTGTTAGATCTTATGATTTTGTCTTCTATCAATCTCCATGATAAACATAGGGCAACATACTTGAACTATAGACTACCAATAAAAAAAAATAAAAACAATACTTGAACTATAGACAGAGACTATCCCTAGGAAGTTTTAGATGTTGTGGCTAAGACACAAAAAGTAAATCAGTTCCCCGATTCTCCTCTATTTGGCTTAGGAGATTTTGTTCCCTCAACCAACTCTCTTTGCTCCATCTCTTACCCAAAGAAAAGTATACAAGACAACTTACATAATTCAAATATGTTTGTAGAACAATGTATTAAAAGGCAAAAGTGTGAAACGAAGCATTCTACCCCTATGAGGCAAGTTGTACACTTTTCAAGTTTTGATTTTTATATTAAATATATATATAGATATACAGTGTAGTTAAAGGCGAAAGGTGCCCTTGAGGCACTAAAATCTCACACTACCCGAAAAGCGAGGCGACAAAAAAACGTTAATCTGAGTGAAGCAAGTCGCTAACTAATAAAATAATAAAAAATATATATATTACACATTAAAAGTTAATTCATTCTAAGTTAAACAATATCTTATCACTAAAATAATTATCATGTAACACCAAAAAGTTCAATCTAAAAGTTACATATGACATATTTAAGTGATACAACCATTTTAAGCTTCAGTAATTTTTTTGTAAATTAATATTCAAAGTTTTGTTATCTAAGTCTTATATAGAATAAATTCTTATAAACTTGCTAGTTCTAATAATATAGAAGACATGATAAAGTCAATCTCGCGGACATCTAAACTAATTCTCAAAAATCAGGCCTATGTTGGGAGGACTTTCCATATGGGTAATCAATTTGATTGATGAAAAAAAAATGTTTTATTGTGAGCTATTTCAAATTTTGTGAAAAATGATAATGGTTTGTTGGTTATAGAAGATGAAATATCAATCCCTACTTAAATTTTTTTCCATGTTGAAAGAAGTACTCTCTATAAAATTTTGAATTTTTGGCAACATTTCAAATATATAAATGTTCATTAGCCCAATTTTGTAATAATGTTTGATAATAATACTTAATATAATAGATTGGACAATAATATTTCTAGACTATATAACTATATTCTTTTATATTGATAGGCCTCTTATAGAATTATTAAATAAGTGCATAGAACACTATAAACATAAGGATATACAAGTAAAATATGTTACAATTAATAAGACTATCGCTTGGTCGCCTCTCGACCTTGCTTAAGGCGATCACCTAGGAGTCGCTTCTTTGAAGACACCTGGCCTGGAACATGTTAAAACGATAAGATTGAAAATAGCCTCGCCTGATCGTTTAGGCAACAAGGCGATAACGTTTGACAACACTAATATATATATATATATATATATATATATATATATATATATATATATTTGAAAACAATTAACATGAGTAAAAAATTACAAGTAAATTTAAGTAGAAAATAGATAATAGTATTTAATTTTACTCCACAAGCAAAGTGAGTAGACCACTACAATTGAAAGAATGAGTAGTGAAAGGGAAAAAAAAGGCAAGTTTGTTAGAAATGGAGGGGAAGCAAAAATAGGAAAAAACAAAAGTAAGAAAATAAGTTGCTTGAAATAGACAAAAAGGAGTGTCAAAAATAGAAGAGAAGACAAAACTATTGAACAAAATAAAAAAGATCAAACAATAACAGGCAAGCTTACTTGTATCCGAAAGAGAGAGGTTCTTGAAACAAAATCACACATAAAATTGGCTTAAAAGACAGGAATCTGCAACTCATATTGTTAGAAAAAAGGCTTTTGTGTTTGTTGATTTCCAATTAAAATGGGTCTTTGACTTTTAAAAGGAGATCCATAACTAGTATTATAAAATCCTTAACTATAGTTGACTTTTTAAACCATAGTAAATATCTTCTTAATAAAAAGGTTTCTTTTGAACGTAGTTAAATAATAAAAAAATGAAATAAATATCAGTGATGTTAAATTTTACTGCTTTTGTGGTTAGGTCCTCTGGTTTTGTCTTCCATTAATCTTCGTGATAAATATAGGGAACCATACATGAATTATATACTATCCTTGGGAAGTTTTAGATGTTGTAGATTAAACCTTATGAGTAAATCAGCTCCTGATTCTCCTCTATTTGGCTTAGTAGTTTTTGTTCCCTCAATCAACTCCATTTGCTTTCTCTCTTTCACCTAAAAAAAATTTGTACAGGACAACTTACATAATTTGGATCTTTTGCAGACCAGTGTTTTAAAAAACTAAAGCTTGATACGAGGCATTCTACCCCCATGTGAGGCGAAACATAAGTTTTTTCGAATATTACATTTTATATTAAAAATAGTTAATATGAGAAGAAAAAAAATAACAAATCAATTTAAGTAAAAGATAGATAACAATATTTAATTTAACTGCACAAGCAAAGGCACTACTACGACTGAAAACATGAGTTGTGAAGGGGAAAAAAAGGGACAAGGTATGTTAGAAACGATTGGGGAATGGAAATAGGAAAAAAGAAATTAAGAAAGATTCTTGAAATAGAGGAATAGGAGAGTGCTGAAGACAAAGGAGAAGAAAAAAGCATTGAAAAAAGAAAAGAAAAATAAGCAAACTTACCTTGCTCGAAAGGAAGGAGGATTCTTGAAAAAAATTCTCACATAAAATTGGCATGGAAACAAACAGGAATCAACTTGTATTGTTGGGGAAAAAAATCCAGCCCCTAATTTTGTGTCTATTGATTTTTAGTTAGAATGTGGTTTTGACTTTTAAACGGAGCCCTATAACTAGTGTTGTAAAAGCTTTAACTGTAGTTGGCTTTTTAAATCATAGTAAGTATTTTTATTATCAAAAATGTTTCTTTTAACCAAAGTAAATAAAATAAATAAAGTAAAAGAGGTCATTTTTCCTCTTCCGTTGAGGCATGTGTCATAGGTGCAAAGAAGAACGTTTTTTGTGCCTTAGGCATAGCTTAATGTCCTAAAGTGCATGCTTCTTTGGTGGCTCACTTTATTTTGTATGCTTTTCAGGAAGCTCGATTTATTTTTTACACCTTGTTTTTTTCTTACGCCTTGCTGCAAGTATGCCTAGTGGCTTGCCTTTAAAACACTTTTTAAAACACTATTGCATACTAATATAGCCACACTTATGACTCATCCCTATATTGTGATTGTGCCATTGGGTTTGTAGTAGTAGTGAGTCATCTTAAAGGGACAATATTAAGAAGATGTATATCATTGTACGAGTGTGTAATTGCATTTTTATGACAGGTCATTCCTTTGCTTTGATGGCCGACAATATTAAGAAGATGTATATCATTGTACGAGTGTGTAATTGCAGTTTTATGACAGGTCATTCCTTTGCTTTGATGGCCTTCTTTTTCTAACCTCTGCTTGTTTGACTTTGTGGTCCTACTAATGCCGCTGTAATAAATGTGCATGCTCTTGTAAAATCTGATCTCAGTATGTTGTGTCCTAATAAGAAAAGAATGATTATAACAGCTGATGTTATATGATCCTAATTGATTGGCCACATTTTGCTGATCTTGAAATTAGAAGGGAACAAAAAAATAATGCAAGACTGAATATAGAGATATCTCAAAAATGTGTCTGTATGGATGTTGGCATGTTTGCTTTTCTTCCCAAACAACGTTGTGACATGTTACACAAAGAGTTTCTCAGTTTCTCTACTTTTTGCTTGTTTAGAGAGTAAGACTCTGCATTCTCTTGGTTGTAAATAATTGATCTCTACTTTTTGCTTTTTTAGAGAGTAAGATTCTGCATTCTCCTGGTTGTAAATAATTGACCTTAGCCTTGCAAACTTTGGAATATTTGAATCGTTTTCAAGGAGAGGATTTTTTAAAGGATGATTGGACATCCATCTGGTATTGAGTCAGTCAATTGTATCTTACATTAAGCTTTTTAACAACTTGGAGGTGAAGTAGGGAGATGTGGTCATAATCGAACCCAACCAATCATAAATGAAGCTAGTTATTGATATTTAAACTTGCATCCTGGCAAATGGACTGATTCTATTTTGTCATAAAAGGGTAAATTACACATACAAATGCCGCTGTACTTTCACTCATTTTCAGTTGACCTCTTGTTGTTTAAAGTCAACAGAGGCATCCCTTCATGTGTCAAAAATCAAATTCAGGTGACATATACGAAATATATTTCTGATACATGAAGGGGTCTATCCGTTAATTTTAAAACTATAAGGGGTCAACTGAAAATGAGTGACAATACAATGGGTGTTTGTGTAATTCTCTCTTAAAAAAGGACTGATTTTGTAATAATGGGTCATTGGAAACTCTTATAATGGTGCCATTATTGTTCACAATTATTCTATTCATGGTGTTTTGCTAGTGTTTTTTTCCCTTCCCATTATTGGAATAAACAATGAGTCGAATTAATTTTGCTGTTGATGCTGGTGAAGGCTGTTGAGGTGACCAATGAAGTGAATTTGTGGGCTGAAAAGGAGACCAATGGCCTTGTCAAAGAGGTTCTTCCATCTGGTTCAGTTGACAGTTCGAGCAGGCTCATCTTTGCAAATGCACTCTATTTCAAAGGAGCTTGGAATGACAAGTTCGATGTATCAGCAACAAAAGACCATGACTTTCACCTCCTTAATGGGAGTTCAGTTCAAGTGCCCTTCATGACCAGCAAGAAGAAGCAAGTCATTAAAGCCTTTGATGATTTCAAAGTCTTAGGGCTCCCTTATAAACAAGGTGAAGATAAGCGCCAATTCTCCATGTACTTCTTTCTCCCAGATGTGAAAAATGGGCTGCCAGCTTTGGTAGAGAAAGTAGGTTCCGAATCTGGGTTCTTAGATCGCCATCTCCCTTACCAACAAGTAGAAGTGGGCGACTTCCGGATCCCAAGATTTAAGATTTCTTTTGGGTTTGAAGCTTCTAAAGTACTAAAGGAATTGGAGCTGGTGTTGCCTTTCTCCGGAGAAGGTCTCACTGAGATGGTGGATTCCCCTGTGGGTCAGAATCTATACGTCTCAAGCATTTTTCACAAATCCTTCATTGAGGTGAATGAAGAAGGCACAGAAGCTGCAGCTGCTTCTGCTGGTGTAATAAAGTTGAGGGCTTTGCTACCTACTGATGAGATTGACTTTGTAGCTGATCACCCATTTCTGTTCCTCATCAGGGAAGACATGACCGGAGTGGTGCTGTTCACTGGTCAGGTGCTTAATCCCCTTGCAGTTTGATCAAACATGCTGCACACTGGAGGAAATGTGCAAGTAGGTAAAGCCTAACAAACATGAATCTATAGTATGTGTGTATAAATGTCTGGTTGATGCCTGTATTTTATTTTCACCGATGCCAAAAGCCCACAGGGTCTAGCAGGACTGGCTAACTTATGCTTACTGATCTTTCATGTTAGGTCTGCTTATTGTTTTCTTTTCATTTTTCTGCAAAATTTTGAATTTGGGTAGTTGAGTGTGAACTGTATTGTTATTGCTGTGTGATGTGATACTTGTTGTGGCTATTTCTTGAAGTTTGAAGTCTTTTGTGACATTACAGCTTTGAAATGTTTCGACTTGGGAAGTCAAGCATTTAGTTTACTTGAAGTAGTGCAAGTACGACAAAATAAAAATTCATACATTGTCTGTAATATTAAGCCACGTTCGACTGCATTTGTGTGCCTGTTAGAAAACCTAAAGATCCAAATGATAGAACTTGGTATTTGAATTTGTAGCATCCTGGATTATACATGCTGCTAGTGATCTTAGGGGTGCGCTTATTTTATTTTGAAGAAAGACTGGTTCACAGTCATCAAATAGAAGGGAAAAATGTGAAGATGAGTACTGAAATATCTTTTACTTTGAACACTAGTTTGAAAGTAGATTTGGATCTGTTAACCTGTGATTTTTCTTCCATTTTTGCACTGCATAAAACTAGTCAAGAAGCTTGAAGCAAATGGTATGCCAGAGCTAACAACAAAATTTAGGTTAGTATAACATTTGTCATGTAATGCCACATGTTTTCGATATGTTTTTTTAGCCTTTTGACTCTTCTTTTTTGTTTTATTTTCTAATGGTTACAAACAGAAAACTAATATTAAAGTAAAAAAGTAGGAGATGTGCGTCTTCTTTGCTCTTTGTTTATACACACCTGTACGTATGCATGTATGTTAGAGCAACTCCAACGGGGAGTTGCATCCGGGGTGGCAAACGCCCAACTGCCGGTAACGGCCAAAATGCCACCCCAAATTCAAAAATCTTTCACTCCAACGGGGGTTGGATCAGGGGTTGAAAAATGCAAACTCTGGTCTTGGGGTGGCAATTTTCCAAACCCTGGAGAGAGAAAAGATGAGTTTGCAAAGAGCCGTTCTGGCACAAAGAGCCGTTCTGGCACAAAGTTTCGATTTCACTATTCATCCCAACGGCTCTATTCAACCCATATTCAACCCAAAAATTCTTAATAAATACAAAGATTTTGAAAGAGAAACTTACAAATTTTGCCGAAAAATTTTGCCGTAAAATCGGTTGCCTTCAATTGCCGTGAATATTGAAATACTGTAAGTTTTCTGCTCCTCTTGATTTTTCTTCAAACCTTAATGCTTGATAATGGCAGATCTGAAAAAGGAGGTAAGCGATAATGGCAGATCTGAGAAGGAGGAGTTGCAGGAGGGAGAACGAAGGAGAAGGCAGGGGAAAAATCAGAGAAGTTCTCTATGCCTTTTTTCCCTGTACATATATTGAAGGCTTCTTTCCCTATATATATATATATATTATTGATTTTAATTTAAAATAAATGTTTTTATTTTAGTTAATTGTTAGAATTTAAATTAAATTAATTTTTGTAATTTAAATTGAATGTTTTAATTTTAGTTTTTTTTTTTTTTGTTAATTTAGGGTGAATTTATTTATTTAGCTAATTTTTATAATTGTAGAGGGTTGAAATATTTTAGTTAATTGTTATTTAGAATTTAAATTGGTTTTTTAATTAAATTAATTTTTGTAATTTAAATTGAATGTTTTAATTTTAGTTTATTTATTTATTTTTGTTAATTTAGGGTGAATTTATTTATTTAGCTAATTTTTATAATTGTAGAGGGTTGAAATATTTTAGTTAATTGTTATTTAGAATTTAAATTGGTTTTTTAATTAAATTAATTTTTGTAATTTAAATTGAATGTTTTAATTTTAGTTTATTTATTTATTTTTGTTAATTTAGGGTGAATTTATTATTTTAGCTAATTTTTATAATTGTAGAGGGTTGAAATATTTTAGTCACGGTAGAGTCTTTCGTGACCTTCAACTCTACCACGATTAACTATTCTGTGGCCTGGAACGGAACCACGATGCCTTCTTATCCGTCCCTGACTAGACCCTTCTGAACTTCTGGTTGCAGCATACAACATATTCAAATCATCATTATCTTCTTCCTCAATATTGAGGATCTCTCCTAAAATATTAGGATAGCGATTCATTCTGATTGATGAATGAAAATATGAAAGGATAAATAGTCAAAGAGAAAGGAGATATTGAATTTATAGAGAGAATGTAATATAGATGAATGAAAACATGAGAAAAATGATCATATTTATAGACGAATTTTACTTTTTTGAATTTTTATTTTGGCGGTTAAATTTTCAAATTTGAATTTCAACAGTTGAATTTTGAAATTTGAAATTTGAATTTCGGCAGACAAAAATTGAAATTCGAAATTCGAAATTCGAAATTCGAAATTCGAAATTCGAAATTTGAAATTTGAAATTTGAATTCGAAATTCGAAATTCGAAATTGGCAATTTGGAATTTGAAATTTGAAATTTTGACTATAAAAATATATCCGTTAAATTGTGATCGTTATGTTTAATTATATTTTTTAATAAAAAATATTAAAATATTGAAATGGCACTCCATTTTAGCACCTACCATTGGATCAGATTTATAATTTAAAAGTGCCAAAATACTGTTCAAGATTGTAAATGAGTGATTTGGCACTCCAAAATGCAACTCTCCCTTGGAGTTGCTCTTATAGTACTGTGGTACACCCCTATATTATCCTGTGGCTCTTGCAGGTCAATAGTATTTGTAGACTTGTAGTCATGTAAAGTACTGCTACGTCACAGGTGACCATAACTGCAAGGACTACTGAAAGGCGGTGCCGACTTTTGCTTCGGGAGTTGTGCGTATATATATATAATATTTTTTTTAATTAAAAAATGAAATATTTTGGCAAAGCAGCAATTATGCCACCCTTTTTTTCAATTGCAGTAGTCATTTTTAAATTGGTAAGTCATTAAATAATAATAAATAGGCAATCTTATCTGGTTGTCCTCATATGCCACGCGGCTATCACGTTACAGGCGCGAAGTGTTAAATCCTCAATCGAACGGTTGGCAATCCTCCCTCTTTCTGGAAATTCTGCTTGAAGTATAAGTTATTTATTAAGATTGATGATATTAATATTTCTATTAATCTCTCCTTCTATTTTTCTTCTTCTAAAACTGTTTGAAAAATGTTAAAATCAATTTTGTAAAATATAGATAAATTAGTTTTAAAATTTTTATTATTTTATAAGTACATTTTAACAAAATTTTAGTTCATATTTAATCTTAAAAAATACTTAAAATTTAAATAAAACTATATTAAAGAAGAGTTTGATTTTTTTTAAAATTCAAATAAGTTAATGGTTCCGACTTGTTTTAATTTAAAGAACTTTCAAATAATTTCTTACTTTTTTTTCTCTAAAATAAGCAATAATATTTGTTTCTACTGTATTATCAGTGTTGGTATTGTATTTTTTTCTCAAATTACAAATAATGCCATTGTTTGGTCCTTGAACTGATGATTCATCCTAGGGGTCAGGCTCATGCAACACACATAACGTTTTAATATAAAAATTTATTATTTTAAATAGACTCATTCATAAACAAAAAAAAAAAATTATTATATTTTTTCTTATATTATCATTTTTAAATTTCTTTAATATAATTATATTCATGATTGATATATTTTTTAACTTGAAATAAAATGTAATCTGAGATCATTCAATTTAAAGAATCAACTAATAGGAGCATGGTTTGATTAGGTGACTTGGAACTAGCTTAACGGTAGCATGGGAAAGAATAATGACAAGAAGTTTTAAAAAATGGTAAATTACAGTTAACATTTCTGAGATTTTTTGGTAATTGTAAATAGGCTTTTTTTAAATTGATTAATTACACTACATCTCCTGAGGACTGTCAGCTTAACACTATTAACGAAAATGGTGCAAGTACAAATATACTCTCTAGTTTTTAAAATAAAAAATTAAATCTTTGTAAAATTTAAGAGTTGCTCGTTTGAAAAAACTTATATGCTGATGTCATTCAAAAAAAATTAAACGGTAGTGACAGACTGTCAATCATAAAAAAGTGTAATATAATTAGTCAAAATAGATAAGATTTATATGTAATTGTCACAAAATTTGAGAGTGTTGATGTAATTTATCCATAGAAAGAAAAGGAGGAAAAGCATGCCAAACAGAGAAATGGAATTTTGATGAGATAAGGGATTAGTCACTTCTTATTGGTAGGGTAATGTAAGACATTGATATTGAAATGACACCATTCATGTTGTAAAAGTAGGGGCCATTATTGAAAGGTTGAAGCTTTTGCATGTTTAATTTGTTGGTTTGTGGTTTAAATAGTTGGTCTAGGTTGGTTGGCTTTCGCTTTTTTTCAGCAGTAAATCTTCCACTAACACAAACCAGTCTCTGACTGGACATCAAGCCAACCAAGATGTGGATCGACGTTGTTGTGGAAAATATCTTCTTTAATCAATCTATAAACGATGATTGATAATTTAACCTATTTTAATCTTAGTTCTTATCACTATAAAATAAATTAATCCACTCAGAATTCAATTTTCTAATTAATTTGGTTTAAAATTAATTCGTGAGATAATTAAGTTAAGTTTGACATATTTAAAAATTTATTAATTTATTAAATTTAATTTATAAATAAATAAGTACTTTAATATTATATAAAATAAATTTAAATTATTCGAATTTAACTCACAATCGACTCTCTAAAAATTCGTTCAAGATTATAAGTAACTTCAACTTCAAGGTGGTTTCTCTAATTTTGGGAGATGTCTTTAGTTTCAATGATTTTCCTAAGTGGGTTTTCTCAATTGGAAAACAATTAATATACAAACATTCAAAGTGCTTTTTTTTTTTTTTTTAAAGACAAGTGTCTCAATCCTTGAATCTGCAAAATTCAATAATCCAAAATCTATAACAAGTGTAGGATTAAAGCCTAACTTTTTTAACTTCGAGAAACTCAACAATCCAACAATGGTAACAAAATATATAGATAAAACTCAACTCAAAGTTAGAAGAAAGAAAAAACAAGAAATAAACTACATATTCCTTCATTTATTAGAGAGTAAGAGTAAAACTTATATTTTTTTTTATAAAAAAAGTCATGAATTATTACTCATGTTAGGCCCGATTGACGTGATTCAAAGTATTTTGATTTCACTAGTAAAAAAAATTGATTTTGGTTTCGTCATTGAAAAAATTATCTCATCATTATTGACAATTGACGGACACAACAAAATACATGGCATAAAAAATATTAAAAAAATAAAATTAATAGTTTGTACAAGTCATGTACCCATTGCTTATGAAATATTTTTTTGATTAATAAAAGTATGAAGAAATATAATAAATTTAAGAAGTAATTTTTTTTATTTTCATGTATTTATTTATTGATGATGGTATTCACAATTTGAAATTTAGATTTCGATTAAAAATTAGCAAGAAAAATTAATTAATAATTTTATTTTTATTTGTCTTGTTTATTAATTTATTAAACCCGCAAAATCAAATTTAGATTTAATCGATTAAAAATTGAAAACGCCATCAACTTTCTATCCAACAAAAAAAAAAAAGAAGAATTTTAATAGGAATTATTTAAAAGAGAGCCTTAGAAGTAATAATTTAAAATACTATATTAATTTGGCAAAAAAAACTCCGCGTTTCTGCCCATGCCTTATTTTCCTCGAAATGGAGAAACGTTAACGGAATCCGAAATCCTTTTTCCTCTCATCATATGTCAGACTATTTTATTCTTTGAATGCTCTGCTCCAAATACTTTACTAAGTAATTTTTCCGGGAAATTCACCAATAATTTTTTCGCTGTTTTCTTGCTCCAATTTTCTATCTCGTGTCGGTGAAATTCCAAAACCACGTAGCTTCTTCCGTGGCAGAAGAAGAGTAAAAGAACAGCGATGGGTGAGGCGTCACACCACCACCACCCGCCACCGCCAACTGAGGTGCGACCAGCAATCGCGCTTCCAATCGGAGCCTTCAAAGGACCGGCTTTTCCTCCGGCCGAGCAACTCCTTCAGCTCCAGTACTGCATCCACTCTAACCCTTCATGGCGTCAGTTCACTCTCTCCGTTTTGTTTTTATACCCTTTTTATAATGTTCTCTCTATTGTGTCCTCTCTGTTACTTTTGAATTGTAATTATTTAGATTTTCCTTTAAAACGGTTTTGTTAAAGTGATGTTTTTTTTTGCATTAAAAAGTTTGTTCCTTTTATGATTTATCTCGTGCTCTGTTTATGTTGTTGATTTTGGAGTATCTTTTGTATTCTTTAGCCTTTTTTATTTTTTGGGCAAATCGAATCTTTAAAACCTTGATTCTGATCTCTTTCTTTCTGTCCAGCTTACCCCATTAAAAAAAATGTATAGATACATATGTATATGTATAGGCGCATATGCTGATGACATATATGGAATTTCAAACGAATTTTTGCTAAAATTTTTTGTTGATCTAAAATTTACAGCGCAAACAGTTATACTGGCTTTCCAACACTATATTGTGATGCTTGGTACTACAGTTATGATTGCCACTCTGTTTGTGCCTCTAATGGGAGGGGACCATGTAAGTCTTGTTCATCGTTTCCCTTTTGATTAAGTTACAGATTAAAGGATTATCGGTTTCAAATTTTATCTTAATATCCTAATTTAGGACCTAAGCTCCTTTGATCAACTTGAATAGGGCGATAAAGCTCGCGTGATTCAAGTTTTGCTGTTCATGTCTGGAGTGAATACCCTTCTGCAAACCATTCTTGGGACGAGACTTCCCACGGTGATGGGTCCATCATTTGCTTATCTCATATCGGTGTTGTCAATCATCAACGATTTATCTGATAGTAACTTCACAAGTGAGCACGAGGTATGCAAATTCCTGTCAAATATTGATTTCAAGTTTGGTGATATTTTATTATCTTTTTCTACTGAAAATGGTGAGCTCTGTCAGAAATTTTCCAAATATTTTGAGATGTTAGCATCATAAATGCTTTTCAAGCATAGATATCATGTAAACCTTCATAATTCAGAATGATTACTAGCAGATATCTCTAAACTTCTCTACTTAGGTTTATCATTCATGTGTACTTCTGAATAGTTCCTGACTGACAAAATTTATTTCAATTAAATAAATGATAACCCTCACTAAAGTTCAATCTTTATTTTTAATTTCTTCAATAATTTTGGGCCTGTTTGGATGTCTCTTGAATTTCCATTCATACTTTACATGGCATTTTAGTGCTTAAATCCATCATATTGGATGGGGCCATTCACAATTTTTTTTTACCACAAGTCACCATTCACAAAAATAGGAAACCTCATCATATCTCTTCTTAGATGACCATTTTTAGATTTCCTTGAAATGATCAAATTTACAGTCTTAAACTTTTGCCAATCATTTTTTTTTCAAATGTATCCATTCAAGATGAGGAATTTCTACCTTAAAATCTTATGTGGAAGTGACATTTAATTCAAGGTACCAATCGAACAGACCCTTAAAAAACTCATATCGAATTTTCCATTGACTTCTCTTCTTTTCTCATTATATCCCCATTAATTCTTATGTGCTCCCATGTTTACAAAAACTTAGGTCTCAACTCCCACTTACTTGGTGTTGTTTACATGGATCTCTTTTTGCCATGCACACTCCATTTGCGGCCATATTCATGGACTGCTGTTATTTTAGTGGCCACCATGCCCTTTCTCACTGCATATGCTCATGCTTTCTGTCCTTTCTCTTTTCTTGTAGCGCCTTCAACCCCAATCAGAGTTCTACTTACTGTCACAATGAATGCTCTTCAGTGGACATGGCCAAACCATATTAGTTGTCTTGTCCCCATCTTGTTCTTTATTGCCACTCATGTGTTTCCTCATTTTAATGACTTACCACTATTCTACTACTTATGTTTTGCTCTCCATATCAATAACTGATTTGTAATATTGATGGTTTCATTGTGAACTACCTTGATTCATAGTTTACTACTTATATTGCAGTTCTTTATGGTACTTAATTCAGAGCCTTTAGTTACACTTGCATTCCCGGATTTCGTTGATGTGGCAGTTTTTGTTTTAACCTTCTAGATGCAATTTTCCTTGATGGATTTAATGTGGTGCTTGTAGAGATTCCGCCACACTATAAGAGCTATTCAAGGATCCCTGATAGTGTCTTCCTTTGTCAATATCATTATCGGATTTACTATGACTTGGGGAAAGTTTACAAGGTAACGTAGTTATTATCTTTAATTGACTTTCATGTTCTAGCTTATTTAAATGTTCTGGCTTGAAACTTTGGCCCAAAAATTTCCCTTATTTTCTATTATCTGTTGCAGTTGTTTCCTCATAGTATTTGCTTTTTAAAATTTCTTGCAGGCTTTTCAGTCCTGTTGTTATTGTGCCAGTGGTTTGTTTGGTGGGCCTCGGTTTGTTCGGAAGGGGCTTCCCACAGGTAATGTTTCGCTTATTGAACACTTTGAGTGCTGGTGAGCCTGGAATATTAATATGAAAATTCATGATATGATTCTCATGTCTTATCCACAGCTTGGCAATTGTGTGGAGATTGGCCTGCCTATGCTAATATTATTGGTTATCTTCCATCAGGTGATGTATCTTTGTTAAACTGGCATGTTATTGATCCTCTTCTTTACAATTTAAAAGAATAAAATAAAAAGAGCTGGAAATATGTTATTCTTTGCTGCAGTATCTGAGGCACGTCTTCCCTATCGCTGATTTCATCCTTGAGAGGTTTGCTTTGCTTTTCTGCATTGGGATTGTCTGGGCTTTTGCTGCTATCCTTACTGAAGCAGGTGCTTACAACCATGTCGGGGAGCAAACTAAGCTGAGCTGCCGCACAGATGGTTCCCACCTCTTGTCATCTGCTCCATGGTATTCTCCATATTGTAGGATTCTCTTTTCCATTTTCATTTCCCTTTGGGAAAACTAGTTTCTTTTTTTACTTCTTACTTGGTGCTGTAATCAATATAGGATAAAAGTTCCGTACCCTTTTCAGTGGGGTACTCCCATATTCAGAGCAAGTCATGTCATGGGGATGATGGGGGCTGCACTTGTTTCATCTGCAGAGGTTTAGTCACTAACCCATTTTGACTTGGTGGATAATAATTTTTACTTTTCTGTTCTCCATTTGAAATAATAATTTGCTGATTACAACCTTGTTCCAGAATTATCTTATTTTGAGTTTTTTTTTCCAACTAGTGCTGAAGATGAAATTTTAAATCTGGTTCCATCTCTTTTCTTAGATGGTGTTGATAAAAAAAATGCTGTTTGACTGCATGCTTTTTTAATCATCTAATATATTTGTAATGCAGTCCACTGGAGCTTTTTTTGCTGCAGCACGACTTGCAGGTGCTACCCCCCCTCCAGCACATGTGCTTAGCCGAAGCATTGGTCTGCAGGTTCATGAACAGACTAAGTTCCTTTTTTGTTTTAAATTTTTTTTCCATGTGTTTTTCCTTCAGATGCAATTTGATTATGTTTTAATAATATCGAATGCATTTGGTTGTGTGTCCTTTGTGAGTGCAGGGTGTTGGCCAGCTGGTTGATGGGTTATTTGGTACTATTGTCGGTACCGCTGCATCTGTGTAAGTTATTGATGCTCCTATAATTATCATATGCAGCTGATTTCTGCATCTTTGCTCTAGTTTATAACTCATAGATGTAACCCAAGCAGTGTTTTAAAAGCTTTGTTGAGGCTCGCCTCAAGGCTTACTTTAAAGTAAGGCGTATCCAAAACGTCTTGAGACTCAGAAAGAAAAGCTTCCCTATCGAAAAAAAACGACTCAAAGGCATTCAATAGTGATTCTTTGAATCCTTTTTGTGCGTCCAAAATGCTTCTCATGATTAACTTTGGGGGCTTCAAAGAATTTTGAAAGAATATAAACCCTTACATCATAAAGATTTAACAGAAAAAATGAGATAGACTCAAAATTATTTACTCTCTCCTATAATGAGTTACTTCATATTAGCAGAACCCCTCAATTGAGAGGAATTTATTACCAAAAATGATGCTCGACCACTTTCATGGTTTTTTAAAACCCTAACACTTGATTGAAAGAGGTTTTTATATGGATGGTTTATGTTCTCTAAAAGGAAGATTAGTCCAAATATTTAACCTTTTCTCAGAATTTTGGGATTTTAATGATGGTTGATGTTTCAAAGTACTAGAAATTTTTCTTTTTTAACTAATAATAATATTTATTTATATTTTTACTAAAAAATTAAATCCCATAAAGTTATGCCTCAATCCCTTAAGGATTACGCTTCGTTTAATAAAGGGTCAAGCACCTTGCCTTGCGCCGTTGCGCATATGCTTTCTAAAACATTGACACCAGGGGATAGATGAGATGGCCAGGACGCTTCTTCAACATGCTTGAGTTCCAAGTTGTCTCCCTTGGAGCCACCCTCTAGGGATTTATATTTATCTTAGTAATTTCCGGATGGATGTGGGGTGGAGGGTTCGCCTGGGAGGATTATTTAGGTGCTCAGAGAAGCCCAGATATCAAATAGTTAGTCCCTCCCATGAAAAAAAAAAGTCAGATGTTTTCAGTAAATAGATAACACACTCAGATGTGGTAATTGAACCCGATCAGTTGCTATTCACAATCCCTTTTGAGTTCAAACTTTTGACTCAACACCCAAATTCGGTTTTCGAGCCCAAGATTTATTAACCATATACATTTATTTTTGGTATTTGAATAAAAGTAAGCGGCCTTGGACAATCCCCGTCCCAAGAATCACCACTGATAGTGTGTGTATGTATATGTATAATGTATGTATGTTAAAACTAATGTATCTGAATGATAATGCAGTGAAAATGTTGGCCTCCTAGGACTAACTCGCGTAGGGAGCAGAAGAGTTGTGCAACTATCCTCTGCTTTCATGATATTCTTCGGCATATTTGGTTTGTTTTTGTACCTTGATCATGGTTGTATTAGAGACTACTTTTGGTTTATGACCAATTATTTGATTCGGAAGTCCCGTCTCTCAGGAAAGTTTGGTGCCTTCTTTGCATCAATTCCTTTGCCAATATTTGCTGCCATTTACTGTGTCTTATATGGTTTTGTCGGTGAGTTCTCCTGGCATAATCACTGCTTTTGACCTTGTTAAGTGTCTTTTTCATGTGAAGTTAATAGACTCTTATTTTCCCACAGCTGCTATTGGGATTTCATTCATTCAATTTGTGAACAACAATTCCATGCGGAACATCTACGTATTGGGCCTTTCTCTGTTCCTTGGAATATCAATACAACAATATTTTGTCATGAACACTGATACAAATGGCCAAGGACCTGTTAGAAGTGACGGTGGATGGGTAAACAATATATTGTTCCTTCCTTCTTTATACTGTTTAGTTTCTCAATGTTGTTTGAAAATCAATCAGAGGTAGATGTGAGGAGCTTTAAATTTATAGAAAACTAGTGAAGGATATATCACGTGTATGACATATAAAAAACTTCTAGCAACCAATTAGACAACTACAAATTTAAGAGCTGCAACAGTGAATCTTAGGGATTGAGGCGTGTATGCTAAATCTGAGCCTCAGCCACCTCTATTACCAATGCTCGAAATGTTAACAAAATGTTAACAACTAACTTTTTTTTTTTTTTTGAGGAGTATCATTAAGTGGCACTAAAGGGGAAGCAACCTATGTACAAGAAAAGTATACCAATAAAATAAAAACCTATATTCATCCAAACTACATTTACAGAACCTTAAATTTTCTACAAAATTCAAATAGTTTTCCAGTATGGGATTCACTTTCCCGTCAGCCAACCAAGAAAAAAAAACTCCACATAAATTCTCTTTCCATTTCTATAAACTACTACAACCCACATTGTTTGTGGCCTTGTATTCTCATGGAGCCTTTGACTTGAAGTGAGAAATTTGCTTAGCTGGAGAACTCAAATTAACATAGCTCAAGTCCCAAACACTTGGGTTATGGAACAAAATTCTTGTTTGCAATTCAGCTCCATCAGATGACACTTCTTACTTTTAATGACAGGCCATCAGTATTTTCTTTGCTTCCTCGGCCAAATTTTTTTTTGGTCTTATCTTCTGCTTATAGCAATTGTCACCTTTAACCTGAATAAAATTCTTTTTGTTGAGCATAGTTATTGGTTTTTACTACATGCGACCAGGCCATCTTAAATTTACCACCTCCTTTTTTTTTTAAATGTTGAAATATCACCAATAGCTAGATATTCTCATATGAGCATGTGTTTTATATTATAGTTTTACTTGTGTTACCACTCACCATATTAGTATTCTCATTTCTCATGTCATCTACACTCATTTTTGGGATTCTCTTGTCACACTACACCATTTTTACTATTAAGGATGGTTGGCTATGCCCATCAAATAATTTTTTTTTCTTTAACCTTGATGGCACTCTAGTAAAATTTCTGGACTTTCATTTGACCAGCTCATCTTCTATTTGTAATTGCTGCTCTGTCATGCACACTCTCAAAAGCAAGTGTACTAAATGAAGACTTATTTTTTATCGCGGTAGAAAAACTTTTTTGGATTCCCTTTTTCTCATTTTGGTTTCTCCCTATTTTCCATTGGTGCTGGACTATTGAATTACTTTTATATAACATTTTAAGGTAGAAATTGATCATCCTGAATGGATATGCATTCAAAAAAATGATTACTATATTAGAAAGATGTTTAGAATCATGAATTTGATCCTTCCAAGAAAATCGTGTAGGAAGGAAAAATATGAGTTTCGACCTTAAAATTCTATGTAAGTATTGATAAAACGATTCAATCAAGGGCCAATCAAACTGGCCTTCATGTGTTGTCCCTCGAATTTGTACAAGTTTATGACAGTGGTTATATATATGTTGTTTTATTGCTTGCAGTTCAATGACATATTGAATACACTATTCTCTTCATCTCCTGCTGTGGCAATGATAGTTGGAACACTGCTGGATAACACACTTGATGCTAGGAACACAGTTAACGACAGAGGGATTCCATGGTGGTATCCCTTCCAGCACCGGATGGGAGAGAGCAGAAATGAGGAATTTTACAATTTCCCTCTCAGGATACATGGGCTAATCTCCAACAGATTTCGCTGAAGTACTCTATATGTTTGTATATTTCTTATGGTATAGAATGTTTTTACTTGTATGATGAGGTCCATCTCTTCCTCTCTTTTTTTTTTTTTTGTTTTATCGATCATAGAAACAATTGCCAATGTGAGGCCAAGTTGGTGCAAATGTTGTCATTATTTTGATCTAATCTGCAAGCATAAATGTTTAATATTTTGGTGTACAAATTACAATTATGAAATTATATTTTTTGGTTACCCAGCTAAATAGGCACACACAAAAATCATTTTAACTGGGGGAAAATGTGAAGGTCTTCCAGCTTTCCAGTGACTCTAATTGAAAAGTACTGATTGTTTTTTTCTTCTTTTTGATACAACAATGGGGAGAGGGAAGAATCGAGCCCTGTGTAGAGAGTAGCACTCACACTACTTGAATAAGACTTCGGTCATGAAAGGTATAGATTGTTGACTGTTGCTAGCATATCACCTAAAATCTTACCAAGGTCCACACTGTCACGGCCTTAGACTCAATCTAAGCCAACCGTGTGGCTGGAAGGTCAAGGAATAACCTAGGAATCTCTAGAATCTTCCATAAGGTTCTAGGCTCTTCCATAAACCTCCTGAGATTTCCAATTCCTTCCTTCAGATTTGCATAAAGGGTAGAACATGCGGGGCGTGACAACACGCTTATCTTCCGGCCGCGGTTCATTGCCAGATTCTTCCAAGTGGTGGCATTGGGACCTGTTGTGGAGTCCTTGGTTGATCTTGGCTGTGAGATATTGAGTATCGATCATTGATCCAATGATGTGGGACATGATGCCAAATGCTTACTAATGTCTCATTGAACCTTCTTACAAGTTTTTAAGCTACATTCTCTCTTCTTCTCTTTGGTGGGGTTTAAGCTGTATTTTCAAAGCTACGTTTTAGGATATTCGTGAAGAAGTTGGGACCGGCCGGCTGCTTTCTCGAATGAGTTGAAAGAGGAGGTCCCCAGGAAATTGTGGTCCTGACTTGCAAAGGTCCTTTAATTTTGGACTGTTATAAACGATACTTCACCATATCGGGTCCATTGACCCCTGATTTAACATTCTATTCAAATAGCACGATGTTATAATACAGGCCCATGACATGTCGAAGCAGAAAACTTCTCATTGTAAAAGACATACGAGTGATGATATTCTTTACTAGCTTTTTCAGTTTTTCCCATTTCCTTGAGAATGGGTTATGAATTTATAAAGAGGATAAAAAAAAAGAGTTTTAATATTTTATTTCGAATAAAAATGGAGATTAAAAACTTCTCAACAATGATCAGAATTTTCTATTCCCCCTTGCTTTTCATGGTAACCAAACAAAGGAATATGATTTTCTTTATATTAGTTTTTATTTTTCCTTACTAAATCTGACCAAACAGAACCCCAAAATCAATCTCTTTGAGACCTGATTGTCCTTCAATGAGGGTTATGGTAATTTCCAGACACCCAAAGTAGAGTTGCTTAGTCACATAGTTTCGATTAGACTTTAATAGAAGAAAACTTCCACAAATAGTTCTAAGGTGGATGTAGAAAGGGCTAAAGAACATGCTGGTATATATGGATATTGGTAAAGTAGTTATAGAATAGTTCACATTTCTCAATCAGAATCACAAAGCCAAGAGAAGAATAATGCACCAAACTTTCCCCTCTTTTTTCTACTACATTTTCCAACAATTTACAAACACTAGTAGAAGTTTCGTAACAATTTAAACATTTAAATAACATAACAACATTAGTTCTAGTCACTCCACGAAAGGGATAAAGGAATAGGAAAAATAAAGAAGTTAAAATTGAATTCAACTACCGATCTGGGCACATTTAGTATTTTTAGAAGAAATTCTTTCCCTGTAGACATGCATATAATTCGGCCTTCCTTCAACAATGTATCACTCACAGGAAAGCCCTTAGATGCATTAGTATTACTCATATCAACTATTGAAAATAATTTGGAGTTACCCTTGGCATTTTGTGAAACAGGCAACCTTTTTTAACCTGCAAGAGCAATTGTATTATGTAAATCACAAAATTTATATAAATGCAAAGCAATGAGCTTATGGAAGGAAATGTTTGCTCACTTGTTTAAGTTATCCTTCACAAATGTAACTACTAAGAATTCAATTACTAAAATAAGCACACTCATTATTTTTTAACCCATCACACACCGTTTTCAACTTATTTTTTAAACCCATGTTATTTTTAAAATCACATCTTCAAGATACGATTTCAATGTAAATTTTTTAACGAAATCGCATTTTCAAGTTTGACATCGCATCTTGAAGATGCGATTTCAAACCAACAATGATTTGAGATGACTTGTCCAAATCAACAAGGATTTGAGAGTTATCCCAAATCGGTTTGAAATTGTATTTTCAAGATGAGATTTCAAAAATTACATGAATTTAATAAATAAGTAAAAAGTTGCATGAGTCAAGTCAAACAAAACCCAAACAACGTGGGTTTAGTAAAAAATCCATATTCATAGTTTCACACTCATTTAAACTCTTGAAGTTTTCACAAAAAAAAAAAAAAAAAGAAAAACCTCTTGACGTCATAATGTGGTCGAAACTGGACGAATAAGAAATCTATAGAGATTAGAGACGAAGAGTTTGTGAATGTTGAAACCACATTACTTTCCTTATGATTGCATGGATGAAACCAACATGTACTTACTGCTCCCGGGAAGAACCTTACGTCCTCCTTGAGTTCCTTGTGAAACTCCCGTGTCCACCACCTCACCCTCATCTACAAAATATATGTAAAAACTAGCATACCAATAAATAACTGTAGTTAATGTACTCTCAGCCTGGTTTACAGGCTGTGATCAAGGCAGTCCAGCGTAGCAGGTCTCCTTCGATTTGCTATCAGAAAACATTGTCAATTAGGCCACAGGCTGATCAAAGCAACCTCTCAACATGATTATTAAGTTGTATTTTATCATTTACCAATTTAACTATTGATCATGCGACTGATTATAGTCACTTTATATATCAAATAATTGGAAGGAAAAATCCCCACTTTATGTGATGAAGTCAGAAAGGTTGATACTGCCATGAATTGAAAAGCAGTAAATCAAGTTCAAGGAGCTGCGCCAAAAATCTAAGTAGAAGATGAAGTTGGAAGAGCAGAATTTAGGAGTGATTTAATTTGAGAACAATTATACTACACATTTGCATGGAGTATGTGTAATCCAGATGCAGCGTCAAGGCCAGCCTTTAGGATTCTGTAAGAACTCTTCAAAAGTCCGGTCCTTAAAGCGATCATCATGTCAGAGCACCGATTTGGTACCATTAAAACTTCAAATTAATCACATGTAAAATATTGATCCTTAAAAGTTGCAGAAATTAAATCTGGAGAGTATTACTAGACCTATTATTTAGCATAAGCTCATTATTAGAAAAGAAAAGATCATCTTACCTATATCATGCATAACCAACTTGGAGCAGTAGCAAGGTGAACTCCACTTGTAATCTGGATTCTGGATACTCTTGAATGGTCCCATCTGCTAAACTGAACATAGCCAAATCAGGACACCCATTCAGATTCCCATGAAAACCTTCATAATAATCATCTCTAAAATAAATGCAATTAGCTTTGAACCCTGGATACTCCCAAGTCCAGAGATACCGTGCAGCTATACCCCAAGAACAGTGCCTGGTGGCCCGAACTTAACACCGAAAACCACCTCCTAATCTTACAATCCAAATTATAAACTACAAATCAAATTTTATGGTAATAGTGGTCATTATCATCATCTCCCCAACCCTCGAAGGTTCCCCATGACACAACTCCACCAAGTACCTATGATTGGTTACATCATCTTATTCCGGTCATTCACTTAACATCTCTACTGGGGCATCAGGCTCGCAAAATTCCCAATTTCTAGGAGCTCCCTAGCCAACTATAGCATAATACTTCCTATTATGGTATATTACATCTTCAATGTAAGCATCCAGCTGAGTTAAATTAGTCCACTACTTCTCACCAGCCAGTGCCCATGACTTCGTGAAAATAGCCATCATAATAACACCACTAGCTGTTCTTGAGTTTTTTGATATAGTGGCCCTCTATACACTGTTTGTCCCTAATTTTCCAATCCTGAGGGAGCCCCTGGGGTTCAAGAAACGTAAAGGGCAGTGGAAGCTGAATTTGAGTTCTTGATATTGGAGTCAGTAGACTAATCTTACCGGAAGCAAAGTTTAAGGGTAAACCAAAGACTCGGGATGGGACATTGGGGCTAGTCAGGTGCTTTATCCTGAGATCAGCAATGAAAAAAAAATGCTGATGAGCTAACTATTTCTAAGATAACAACTCACAAACTCACAAAACAATGCCAAATCCAGAGCTTCAAACACACCTCGGTGCTATATGAGTAGATGTTGACGTCTCATACAATTGTATGTATACAAGAACATGAATTAGAAAACCAAAATCTCCATCCTCTAGCCAACCTTGGTTAACAATGTTTCTGGCTGCTAACAAATCCTCTGACAAAAGCCATATCTTCAATTGGTTTGTACTTTGTAGTTTTTCATAACTTCGCTAAAATTCCTGTATATGAAGCCAAGTGCATCAGACCCCCACACCTCTTGTGCTAAATGTGGACATAATTGTAAACACGCGAGGAGAAAATACATAACTAAACAATCATTCCCTTGCATGCCTTGTCCAAACTGTTTCTGGGACAGCTGACAAACCACTCCATTTAGAACCATATCTAAAATAAATTTGGTAAGCCCCAAAACTTTTCCAATAAAAAACCAGCAACAATTCCCGCTGGAAACTGAATCAACTAGGATTCGAACTTGCTAACAAAGTTAAATATTCTGGTATATCTAAAACACAAGTCAGGCACTTGATTGCACCCCAAGCAGCTTACCAGTAGTCCTTGCATGAACACAAACCCCCTTGAAAATGATGGAAGCGATTTGCATCTCTTAGTATAATTTTCCTTCTATAAATATATGAAATAAACTTGAAGGCTGAATGGCAATCATTGCAAACTCTAAGATTCTTTGTAACATGAATTGCTGTTCTGGGGTCAATTTTCATAAGGCCAAAAGCCACAGCCAGCTTCTCACTGTGATAGTTAAGGATATGCTCCTTGTCTTCCTCTTCCACATCATGCAGAACACATGACCGATCTGGCACATACCCAACCATCTTCATCTCAACTGCCAAGCTCTCTACCCTTTTATAAACCTCTCTTGAGTATGGATTCAACTGGTCTGCAGTGTGGAAACCATGAACCTCTTTACCAAACTCAATCACACTGAAGGCTGCAGGTTTTCTCAATCCCCTACTCTTTATATTTTGTCTCAGCTTCCCAACTTCGTGCCATTTACTTGATGCTGCATATATGTTCGACATTAGTATATAGTATCCAGTGTGTTCAGGCTCAAGCTGGAACAGATTGTTGGCCGCAATTTCCCCCAACTCACCATGCCCATGGATTCTGCAAGCCAAAAGTAATGCACCCCACACCCCATCATTTGGCTTTGTTGGCATATTTTTTATCAAATCATAAGCTTCATATAAAAGGCCAGCTCGTCCAAGCATATCAACCATGCAAGCATAGTGTTTTGCCTCAGGTATGACACAGAATTTTGTCATGTCTGCAAAACACTTCCTGCCTTCATTGATAAGCCCTGCATGGCTACAAGCCGAAAGAATGGATGTGAAAGTGATGTGATTTGGCTGCACACCTTCCTCTTGCATTTGTGAGAAGAGTTCAAGTGCTTCATTCCCATGCCCATGCATGCCATATCCTGATATCAATACATTCCAAGAACTAACATCTCGTTCACTTGAGTGACTCCTATTAAACATTTCAACCGCAGTGTCCAAGTCTCCACATTTGGCATACATATCCATAATCGCATTCCAAAGTGTAGTGTCCAGTTCTATTTCACTATCAATTATAAAATTGTGGAGTTTCCTTCCAAGTTGCCAGGACCCCAGATAAGCACAGGCAGAAACCATGATCAATGCTGTCACTGGATTGGGTTTAGAACCAGAAGCCTGCATTTGATGAAAAAGTAACAGAGCTTCACTAGCTAGTCCATTTTGGGTATAACCAGAAAGCATAGAATTCCATGTTATGCCATCCTTTTCTGTCATGCGATCAAAGATCAAACGTGCCTTTTCTACATCCCCACACTTGCCATACATGGCAATAATCGAGTTTCCAACGCATATATCCCAAAGAAAGATGTTGCGAATGACATATGCATGAACTGATTGAGCCTTCTTTGAATCTCCCAACTGACCAACGGCAGAGGCAACGCTCACAGCTGTGATTGAATCCATTGACAGGTCCTCTTGTTGCATCTTGTTAAACAAACTCAGTGAATCCTGCGGTCGCTCAGCCTGCTCATAGGCCGTGATCATGGCAGTCCAGCATACCAGGTCCCTCTTCGACATTCTGTCGAAAACCTTTTGACCGTCATCAATCAGGCCACATTTTGCATACATGTCAACCAGAGCAGCCTCAACGTATAAATCCGAATTGAACCCAGTTCTTATAACGTCACAGTGAACCAGCTTTCCATGGATAGACAGTGATTCAGAAGCGCATGCTTTGAGAACGAATGGGAAAGTGTAATTGTTGGGTTCAATGGCGGTTTTTCTCATGAGCGAATAGAGTTCCAGCGCTTGCGAACAGTGACCGCCATTTGCATAGGCGCGAAGCATTGTGTTCCAGAGGAAAGAATTGGGTCCATGGTGGATGTCATCGAACAGAGACCGAGCACCTTCAGGGTCTCTGAAGTTGGAATATTTGATGATGATCTGGGCACCCAAATGAGGGCTTTGTCTGACAAACCCACAAGTAATAAGAGATGAGTGTATTTGCTTGAGGTTGGTCAAGCTACTGCAGGAGTGTAGAAGGCGATCGAAATGGCTTTCTAGTTCCAAAAATGTGGCAATGCTGTTGCGACATAGATACAACCCCCGATGATGCATAACCTCTGGTGATTTGCCTTTAGACGAGTCGCATGTTTCCATTAGTGGCCAAGATTCCACATTTGAGCTTCCTCTAGTTGCATGGCGTGTGTTTTATGGTCATGCGGATTAGATTTACATTTATGATATATATTCTAAATTAAAGTATCATTGTGACACCTGTTTAAATTTAATTTGTATTAATTACTATTTTTACTACAGTATTTTATTAATTTTTTTTACTTATTAACATGACTATATATTTAAGTATTAGTGAATGTAATTTGAAATATTAATAAATTTAGTCTTTTTTACTACTAATCAATTAAATTTATTACTATTAATTGTATCGGATGAGTTTAAGAAATTTAATTGACTAACATCTAACATTTGAAAAACCACGTTAATAGTTAATAGGTAAAACAAATTTGATAAAATGTCATATTAAGAATCAGATTACTCTTAAAAAAAATTCATACTAGCTTACTACTGAATTTTTTTTCTTTTTCTTTCTTGTAGCGTAGTTCTTCTGAATTTTGGGTTGAATCCTCTGTTTACCATTGATCTTCTTTGTATCATAGCTTTCAAGTTGAGAAAATAACAATTTTAATAAGGGTCTAAGGTTTAATTTTAATAGATTCAATCCACCAAAGTTATCACATTGTACCAACATCGAGTGGGCAAGAAGCACGTGTCATGAAGACATAGAATAATAAGATAAATTTTAAAATTTTTGAAAAGAAACTCTTAAAATGAACATTTTATTTTTTCAATTTCTACTTGACACATGCAGGACCAAATTCTTATCCAAACGATCCAAATGTCCATTCCTCATGCGATTCTCACTTTCTGAAATCCTCAGAGCAGCCAAGTTGTAAAATTTCCAAATCAAATTGTAAATAACATTATTCTCACTTTTTTCCACTAGAGATTTTGGTCATGTCAGAGGAACATTCATGAATAAATCGCTTAGAATTAAGTGAACAATCATCTCAATTGAATTAGAGAGCCAAATATAGCTTGTGACACAAGAAGCAAAGTGTGTACCATCTCATTAATTGATATTACCTACCTTTTTCCAATAAAATTTGTACAGTGAAATAATCATTTTGGGTTGGGTGGGGTGGGGGCGGGGGGGGAGAGAAGCAAAATTCCCCAAGTTATCTGGCTAAACCTCTCCAATGTTGGGACCCGCAGCTGTACAACCTAACTTTGCAGTTAAAACCCCACTGTAAAATATTTTGCACACTTGATGCTCATTAGTCATTTTTGTTCTTTTATCAGAGATTGCAGATTTCTTCCTATTCATCATACACCCATTCAGACACGCGAGAACGATAACTTACATCTTCACCTTGGCCGCCTTCCGCCAGTCTATAGTCTTGCAGTTGGAGTTGTCTTTTAATCCATGGAGGATCATTGGTACTGAGCCAGAGAGCTTCACCAGTATCCTTGTGCTTAAAATCTGGATAATTTGGCTTTACCTTGCTATTTCTCTTGCTTTTTCTGTAATCCCGCCACTCATTCGGGTTGGTAAAGAAAACTTGCCACAAGTGAAGGCGATTTTTGTATTTTTCAAAACCAGTTTCACCTGAATTTGCAAAACTATAGGGATATAGATAAGCATGAAAAACCAAATAAATAAATAAAGAAGAATTCTTTTCTTATAAAAAAAAATCAAAACAAAATCTTCAAGTGAAAACAGTTAAAAGAGAAGTTTCATCTTATCTACAGATATAAATCATAGAAATTTGTTAGCCCAGGCCAGCCAAACAAGGTCTACCCAAGTTCTACTGATTTCTCAATCATAGATCAACCCGAACTATAGATTAGAATTGTACCTTGTCCTGAATCTGATTGCTCTAATTTCTGGCAGGTTGAGTTTTGACCACGTTGCATAACATAATTTATTTCTTTCACAATTACCTACAGCGAACAAATAAAATGAGTAAATGTATATTTACGCACACAAATGATTGAATACATATGTGTGAATGGTCTACTGAGGTCATATCTGGGTAATTTACACTTCAATTTATCCTCCATATGGGCTCAGCTGACATTATTGATATGAAGTCCATTCAGTTCAGAAAATATTGAAAAATCTCATCTATACCCAATATCAGGTAATGGGTAAGTCAAGAAACACCATAGGATCAAACGGAAAAGCTTAAATAGATAAAATATATGCATATGAGATCCAAGTAAGCTTGAAGTTACAAAAACACATGCACAAGATGTATTGGCTTTCGCACATGAGCACACAAAAGCAAGGTTATAAAACTACCAGACAGCCCCACCCCCCCGGCGTCAATTATACTGTTAACTGTCCATGCATCCAATATATTGTCCTCCAGAAATCATGGCAGCAACAAAAATTATATATTAAAATCTCAAAATACAGCAATAAAATAAATTCTTCTGATTTTAGCTTGAATGGAAGACAGAAATTGATGGGTCAGCAAATCAGTGTAACTTTTAACATTATTAAGACACCTTGTTCAGGAATACATATTGCTAACAAATTCTTCTGATTTTATCATCAACATCACATTACAAAGAGTGCAGGTATTTCAATGTGTCAAACTATCAGCATGGTTGAATCCCTTATTGTTTTAAAGGTATTAATAATTCTAATTTACACACTGCGCTGAATGACGTTAGTCTTTATCTGCATTTACGAATTGTGTAAATTACTGCACACACTGCCATAATATCATTAGTAATGATATAGTCATAATACAATGATAGTTATTAAAAATTAAGTGATGGAACAAGATAAATAAAGCTAACTTAAGATATAAAACAAAGAGCACCTCTACGGACACTCGCAAATGTCCAATCCTTGCCCATCCAAAAATATAAGTGCATTTCATGCGTGGTGGATCCCACACATACGAGAAACACATGTTGTATAGGCAAGTACCGGACACTTGCAAGAGTTCGTAGAATCTCATAAAAAAAATTAGTATATTCATAGCCCGGAAAGAATAAAAAATATTTTACTTCATGTTTGAAGGTATAACAAATCATGCCAATAAAGGAAGAAACCAACTCAAAAGTAAGAGAACATGTCCCAGGTTTTAAGTTCTACAAAGTCAAAAAGGATGATGATTTCTCCAAGGTTTTAATTCCCAAAAAAAAGGATCTACACATTCTAAATGAGTGGAAAACAATTGCTGGAACAAAAATAGCAGTTCAAAACCTTGTACTTTGTTACAAGCTTTCCATTCACATCAGCCTTCGTGTATGATCCTAAATGACCTGAAACATAAATAAAATCATTTGGTTTCAGATGTTTGATAGATACTTCTGCCATCTCATCCAGCATCAGCAGTAAGATCCTGTTCACAGATTGTAGAACATAAGTTCACCAAGTAACAGATACTGTTTGACAAGTCATAATATTCTAGATAGGGCCATGCAGAAGCACATGAACCAAGCAAGAATATAATGTTTCAAGTAAATGTAAAAAAATGAAAGAAGGCAGTTGACAAATGATGTTTTATCAAAGAGAAGTGTCTGACAAACATCATGGCAGAAAATGACATGCCACAAATGATAAGAACTCATGACAATGCAAGCTAGATAAATAGAAAAACAAATGTATCAGAAGTAAATCAAAGATAATAAGGCCCACTGGCCGCTTCAGTTTTCCTTTTTTGGCGTATTCTATTTTTCTGTTTTATGGGTGGGGAGGAGAAGGGTAAAAAGGTTTGCTCTGATGGCATCATCCCATCACACTCATATCCAATTCTTCCAGTCCGTTTTGTGCAAGCATTGGAGCGAGCCTCCTTTTCTTTATTTAAAAAGGAGGGCGTGCAATCACCATGTCTGTTTTGCTCCTCATTTCACTGTATTGTTCATATGTTGGTTAGTGCACAGTTCTACATAGTTTCAAATATTTGTTCAGTTTTCTAACTTTTCACAGTTTCTCTTATGCTTTGTTTGGATTGAGAGATTGGAGAGAAAAGAAAAGATTGGGAGGATGAGATAAACAAATATCTTGTTTGGTTGTTTAAGTAGGAGAGAAAAAAAAGATTTGGAGAGAAAGATAGAGCACTTCTCCAATCTCTCCAAAAATGGAGAGATTTGGAGAGACAAAAACTTTTTAATGAATTTTTTAAAATAACAAATATACCCTTAAATGTTTGTGTTAAAAATTAGGATTTTTATAACAAGATGGATTTAATTGTCAAATAATTTATACACTTTCTTTTCTTTTCTCTCCTACTAACTATTCAAACAAGAAATAGTTATTTTCTTCTCATTTCTCTCCTAAATATTCAAACAAGTTGAAGACTTAGCACTTTCTTTTCTTTTCTCTTCCATTTTAAGTTATCCTTTCTTTTCTTTTCTCTCCAAAACTTTCAAACAAAGGCTTATATTGCGAAGTAACATTATTTGAAATACTTTTGGAATCAAACCATAACTACTCTCATACTAAAATACAGGTGAGACAACCCCAGTGTTTGGGAGGTCCCAATAAAACTGAGAGTTCAGTTCATGGGTTATAAATAGAATCTTAGTCATGTAAAAATAGGTCATTTCCATAATCACTACAAAAATACTATTAAAGTCTTAAGATTCCACCTTCCATATAAGGTTTAAGGAAAAAATAAGTCATCTTGAAATATGATGCAAAGTTAATGTGAAATATACAACCTTAAGCCTTATGCAACATCACTGAACTCAGCCTTATCCCAACTATTTGGACTTGGGCTACATAAATCTTGTCTGGCCATTCCACTTATGCAACATCACTCTATTGTTAAAACACACACACACACACACACACACACACACACACATATATATATATATATATATATATATATATATTTGTTAGGCTGAAACGTACGAATTCATGTGATTGCAATGAGACAAGCAATGGGCTCATTCACTATACAAAACACATCAATTGGTAAAGACGAAGTAGAAGTTTTCATTAATTGGTAAATTACGAAGTAGACTTTTTCATTTTGCCTTCATCTTTGCTCCAAATTCCAATACTTGATTATAAGAATCCGTATCCAAAAAATTGACAAATTCAAAACCTAGAATTCAGAATGCAACTAGAGATGATAGCGGAAACTCAACGCAATTCAAAATGTATACACATATACATATAGAGAGAAAAGAGAAAAGATGAAACGAGTCTCACTTTAACGGGCGATTTGAGTCGAGGGAAGTTCTGACGTTGAGAATGGTGTGAACGCCAAATTGACCACTTTCGGGTTTAATCCTTTTGAGTGGAAAGTCGACGGTTCCGATAAAGTGAACGGAATTGCGTAACTGCCCTTGCCAATAAATAGTGGATGGACGCTGGAACTTGAGGGTATGACGGTAAACTGAACTCCCTCCTTCGGATTTATCTTCGGACACGAACCTCCAGAGCCTAGGGCTCGCGGCCGGAGTTGCAGAGAAAGGGCGGAGTCTCTGGAGAGAGAGTGAACCCAGGTTCCTGAATAGGGTAGGGAGACGACACGCCTCCATAGACCTTCGCGGGTTGCAGAAGCAGATCACGAGCTTTGGCGGGTTTTCTTTCTGACAATCGGTAACTCAAAAGAAAAGAGGGATAACCAACAATTGGCAACTTAGTTTGATTGAGGTACAAACAGAGATTAGGGTTTAGGGTTAAGGGCAGGAATCGCCCTTGCTTGAGTGGAGTCCCAAACTCGTGGATGGTTCGACGGTGAACTAACGTTTTCCATCCGTGTATCATTATTATTATTAAAAACAAATACTAAAAAAATCTTTAAAATAAAATCTTAAATTCAAAAAATTTATAATAAGATTTTTACTACAAAAATAATTCAACTGTGTATTTCCACTTACATCTATTAAAGAATATGCTTTTTTTAGACTAATACCCTCATTTAAGATATATTTTTAAAAAATATATTAAAAAATTTATAAAATAAATTTTTAGAAAAATACTAAATAGTCTCTAAAATAAATTTTTAAATCTAAAAATTTCATAATACATTTTTTCTATCTAAAAAGTTTTAAAAAAAAAATTAATACAAAAAAGTTCAATTATCAACTTCTATCTTAGCACTGTTAAAAAAAATTATTGATTATACTTAAATGGCTTTCAAGATATATTTTAGAAAAAAAGACTAAAAAATATACAAAATAAACTTTTTAATCTCAAAAAATCTTAACATTTTATAAAGTAAAATTTTATTTTTTAAGGTATTTTAGATAAATAAAAAATGTTATGTTTTTTTTGGAATTGAAGAATTTATTTTATCTATTATTTAGTATTTTTTAAAATATATCTTGAAAATTACTTTGGTCTAATTAATAATATTTTCTAACGGTGTTAAGATAGAAGTTAATAATTGGATTTTTTTGTATTAAAATAATTTTTTTTTAAAATCTTTTAAATAGAAAAAATATATCATAAACTTTTTAAATTGAAAAGATAATTTTAAGAACTTTTTATTGTTTTTTTAAAATTTTTTATTTTGAAAAATTATAAGACTTTTTAATTATGCAGAAGACTTTTAAAAAATTCACTTTCTAAAATCTTAACTCTCGTATTGAGAAAATTAAAAATTCTTAGTTAATCAAGTATTAAAAAACACATATCCAAGAAAATATTAACGGACCTGCAAGTACTCAAAAAGGAGTATTCGCCTTCCAAAATTTTGAGAATTGTATTTTTACTACTATTTTTTATAGATATTTTTAAAAAATTTGGGTGTTAACCCCCTCAAAAAATTTTATATTTCTACGCCAATGTCACCGCAAGATTTGGTCACTGGGCAATATTCATGTGTTGGCTTATTCTTTGTCATAATAATGGAAATCAAAGCCTATATATATATATATATATATATATATATATATATATATATATTTTAAATGTGTAATTTATCTATGATATGACTTAAAATCTTATCACCACTAGGATTATGACACATAGATATTAAAATATATACGGCCTAAACTATGAATTTTAGTTTGTCTAGCTATATTCTTACAAATCTCAACGAAAAATTTTGTTATTAGAATCTTAATTAAACTCGGTAAATACATGTGAATATCTTTTTCCTCTTCGATGCTAGTTTTCAATGAAGTTCTTTTTCTTGTTCTAAACTAGTTGTCTGCAAAACAAAATAGTTCGGTTTAAAGTAAATCAACGTTCTTCTTGACTAAGCTAATTTAAAAATATCATGTGTCTACTATTGATATACTTCAAACATGAAATTCTTATCTCTACAATACAATCATAGACTCCAATATAAAAACCGTCACTTCAAATTTATCATATTAACGTAAAAATTTGATGAATCGCTTTTCAAGGACTTCTATTAAAAATGGAAACAAATCTGAGACTAAATATGCATCTAAAAATTCTAAATTTAATTATTAATTTTAGCCTCTACAATTTTATTCATCTTCTCTTTTATCTTGATCGTCGAGAAGGTCATCATAAGAACTATTCTCATGATTTTTCATTGTTTGTTTCGTTTTAATTACTCTTGCAAGAATCTCACAAGCCCACCTTACAAATGAGAAAGAGAAATGGCGTTGGTTGACCGTTAATCCCTCAAAAAATGTCCACTAATCACCAACCCATATTCAGTTGTTTTAAAAGACTTCAATGGTTCCCTAATCATTCCAATGCCATAACATTCTTGTTCTAGATTGAAGTTTTCAAAAACTGGGATGACCAATTTACTCTTCAATCCATAAAATTACCATTGTACCCACTCTTTTTCTCTCGTATTATTGCCATCTCAAAGCTACTAGTTGGGCATCAATGACTTTACACAGAAGCACTAATGACTTCAAACAATTTTTTAAAAAAACATGTGGTAAACTATGACGGATGTCTTGAGCATGAAGATTTAGAACTGAAAAAAGAAAAATGCTTTTTACCATTTTTTTTTTTGCTCTTTCACCAAACAAAATGAGAAAAAGGAGTAGACCACGTTTGCCAAAAGCCTACTATATAAACCCCACCAGCCCATGCTCATTTCCACCATCTCATTTCAACGTACTAGATATTAGCTTCAGTACCCATTTGAGAATGAAGATGAGCTTCAGTTATGCTGCCCATGGCCTTGTCCTCCTTTTAACTGCCACTTTGTTGGCAGTTAGCCAAGCCGACACCATTGTTGTGGGAGGGTCCGAGCACTGGCGCTTCGGCTTTAACTACACTGATTGGGCTCTCCAACATGGACCGTTCTACCAAAATGATACCCTAGGTCAGTATTAACTTTTATTACATTGTGTCTAAAAGTGAAAAAATAGATCACGAAAGTATGTTATACATAGCATAATTGTTATGTGGCTTCCAACATGACAATTGTTTAAGTTCTAAGAAAATGGTAATGATAGATATCTCATCTCATGTCCCACCTCCTCTCAAAGATAAGACCCATTATTCATGAGACTTATTAGTAGATCTCATGGCATGTGAGAGGATATGTTGAATCTACTGATGAACCCCATGATTGATGGCTCTCGGATAATGTAATGCTGATATAATAAATGCTATGTTAGATTTTACATCAGGTGAGTTGTGAAGATAGAACGTATATACATCATAACTAATGTAAAGGAGGATATAATTGTAGTGACGAATAGTGCTATTCGGTCAGAAATGGCAAATTGAATTAACAAGCTAATTAAATAATAATGACATAAATTACTTAATTTATTACAAGTTTATATGTGTGATTTTTTTCAAAGCAATGACACAAAAGGGTAACTGCTATTTCAGTTTAATTTGATCAACTAATTATAATCATTAGTTTGAAATTGTTGTACTCTCTTTAATTTAGTTTTCAAATATGATCCACCAAGCGACGCCACCCCTCCTCACACTGTCTACCTGCTGCCAAACCTCTGGAGCTTTATGAGGTGCGATTTTAGCAGAGCCCAGCTGCTGGCAAACACAACACAAGGAAGTGGTGATGGCTTTGAGTTTGTGCTGAGCAATTGGAGGCCTCTCTATTTTGCTTGCGGCGAGGACAACGGCATCAACTGCAAAGAAGGGATGATGAAGTTCTTTGTGGTGCCTCTGCGTCGTTTGCAAGGTTGATGATCGATCACAAAGACAACATATATATACATATTACTATGGTGAAATAACACAATCATTTGGCATGGCCATGATTGATTACGTTAAAAGGAATGCATGTTTTTTTTTTTTTTTGGGTTGCGATACTGTTAAGTGTATAATAAAGTTTTAAAAAGAAGTGTGAGAAGGTGATGTTTGTTTTTAATTTACATACATTGAATAAAAGGTTTAGCTGTTAGTTTAAAAACTATATTGATATTTATATACTTTTTAACTAATTTTCTTTCTTGTCTTCTTGTAATTGTGCGTTGGCAGCAGGACCATAGCAATGAAGAATTGTTGCACGACGGTTTGAAAATATATTCAATTTTTATTATTATGCTTATATAATAGGGTTAATTGGGCTTGAGTCACTGTGTAAGTCTACATTATTTACAAATAAGAGGTGAAAGGACTCTATTATTTTTTTTTTTAAGTTTAGATCTATTACGATGACATTACACTTGTAATTTTTTTTTTTTTTTTATAAATGATAACAATACCCCCAATAAAAACATATCAGTTCAAAATAGAAAACTCTCAAATTAGGGACTCCCTCTCACGACTGACCATCTCTCTCGCAAATGGCCACTGCCATACATTCTCTTTCTCTCTCTTATGGTCATGTGGTGTGGGATTAATAGTTGAAGCTGCCCCCTCTCTCTATTCAATTAAAACACAAACAACATCATTCTCATCAAATTCGCAGTGTGTGTGGCAAGGGTGGCGATGATAGTGCTACTGTGTGTGGGATCAAAAATCTGTTTGTAAAGTTGAATCAGCCTGTTTTCAGTCCAATTCATTGACGTTTCGGATAAACTTCATCTTGAAAAACTCAAAAGTAGAAGCTAATGTCTCCTAGCTTTACTCTTCACATGGCTACTATTAGCTTCTCCATCTTTCTTTGTCATCCTCACTGGACAAGAAGATGCAGATTGTTTCTAATTGTGTAATATTGATCTTGCATTCATTAATAGGTAAGGAAACTTTGGTTACATTTGACGGTAATGATAATTTTCCCATTACTCGTAAAAGTATCTACTGAACTGATTTTTTTTCTTCCATCTTTTTAGTTTATATATAATATATGGTCATTTTATTGTTTCTTTTGCTCTCCATTGTATCTAAGGCATTTAATGATGATTAAATCCTCCAGTAATGGGGTTAGTGGGTTGGGAAAATAAATCACTTTTCTTTTTAGAACTTTAAATTGTTTCAATCACAAAGCATAAACAAACTGTAAAATTTACAGTTGATTTTTTTCAAATGCATATTTTTTTTGTGCCAATTTTACTATATTGAAAGAGTCTTTTGACATACAAAATGCAACTCAAAAAGTGAATTTTATAGTTTGTTTATCTAGAGATGGTAAATTTTTACATTATATTTCCCTGGAGACTGTAAAATCTTATAGTGTTTTTTTCCAACTATAAATTTTACAAATTGGTTTTTGCAGGGACTGTAAAATTTTACATTCTCAAAAGTATTTTTTTTCAAAATTTCGTATACAATATGATTCTTATTAAATAGATTTCAATTTTAAGAGTCCAAGTATATAAATCTTATTAAAAACGGATTTATAATTTATATTGAATTTTGAAATTTTTAGAAATTTTTTAGACAGACACATCATTCTTGCGCTGATATTTTGAAGTAATCGAGTGAATTTGAATGCAATGGTGTTTTAGTTATAAAACATTTAAAGGACTTGATGGGTTACATCTTTTGGATTGATACCTTATGATAATTTTTATACTTTTCTTGAATTGTTAGTTAAATGACCCAATATAATATTTAACTTAAATTTTAACAAAAACATTTTTATTTGAACTGTAATTTAGTAATTGAAATAGAAAATGACAATTTAAGATTTTTTTTGTTTATTACTAATTTATTAGGTATAGTAAAACAATAAAATATTATTTAACATGTTATATTTATATTTTATTATTTTATTTTTGTAATTTATTCTAAAATATATTTTAAAATATATATTGAAATTTTTTAATATTTTAATAATATGACCGATCCGACTTACTAATTAAATGAGCAACCCATTAACCCAATTGCAACTACGCCTAACTTATGTTTGGATGGCTCTAGCCTACGCTTTTCTAAACTTTACTGGGAGCCAAACACCAAACTTGAAATCTAAATGGCCGTCTGTCCACAACCGACCAACCTAGGATTCGGCGGAGAAGGAGTTTTGGCACGTTTAGAATATGAAACATGCATGGGTTTGGTTAAAATTGATTACTGAAAGTGGAAACATACTTTTAAGGAATTTGTTTCCGACATCTGACAAAGACAAAGATGCCTTATGTCCATTCCCTTCAATTTTCTTCTTTCATGATGACTGATCACAGGTACCAAGTTGTTTCACTTTTCTATTGTTTTCGAATTATATTGGTTATTCTGTTATTGGAGTATTGGATTGGTTGATTTTGATTAACACTACCAAAAACATGTAGCAATCAGCTTTTACGATGTAAACTAGAAAGCTTGAACTTGGAAAATAATTATTTTACAAACAATTGCCACCTTGTTGAGTGTGATTTTTAAGAGGAAGACTATCAAATTTTAATTAAAAAATAAATAATAAATAAAAAGTTACATGTGTCACGATGGGTGTAGATGAATTTTCTTCTACTTAGTTTGATGTTAAGTCTTTCTCTTCTTAAATAGGTCGGAAAAAAAAGAAAAAAGACCATGTGTACCCAATGAGTAATGCCATGACATCTAGTGATGGATGTACATGTAGGCTTGGGGGCTACAGCTGTAGCTCCCCCCCCCAAAAAAAAAAAATATTTTAAAAGAAATTACATGTAAATCTCTCTCCAATGTTGAGAATAAAAAAGGTTTCTCCTAAAATCTAACCCCCCAACTTGGAAAAAAAATTTCTTCTTAAAATGTTTCCTAAAAAATTTATAGTCCCACCTAAAAAAAAAACATTCTAATTCCACTCTTGACAGCATCGCAATTAAGAATTTCAGTTATCTAGTGAGTAATGCTTCATAAAGTCTAAAGAGAAATTACCTCGTCGTCTCTCCGAGAATCAAAAAAAATATTAGTTATACAGACGAAAAAGAATCTAGTCTGTAAAAATATTTATTTTGTAGATTTATAAGTTTTGTTTGGTTGTGGAGAAAATGTGAGAATAAAGAGTAAGAAAGATGAGAAAATAAATAATGATATTTAAATCGGAGTATAATAGTAAATTTATACCTTCTATTAACTTTGTTAACTGATCAATAAAAAGTCAGTGTAATTTTCGAAAAGAAAAAAAAAAATCATGTGTATTTATTCCTTATTTTAACGAAAGAGAATGTAATTTACCTTAAAAAATAACTTAGTATCCTCTATTTTAAAAATAATTTATCAATTTTTATGTATAATGTTTTTTTAAAAAAACATACTTTTACGCAGAGTATAGAAATTTTATTATTGAATTTATGTCTACAAATAAAGATGGATATCCATCAATTGTCCTATTTTTTAACTCTATCTTGTTACAAAAAGTAAGATTTATTAATGACCTATAAATGGTGGGTTTCAGGAGACGGTTGAGTTATATTTATTGGGACAATTGAAATGTAAGGTTTGTCATTAGTGTTCAGTTTACATTTTATAATATGGAAATGCAATAAATGAGTTATGGCAAGTTGGTGTATCCGACACGGAATGATCCATCTCTCCTACATGTACACTTTGGTTTGAATTATTACACACATATAATATTTAAGATTTTATCTTTTTTCTTATCATTTAAATAAAAATAAAAAAAAACTATCGAGGTATACTAGCTTTGAAAATCACGTCGTGTAAAACTTAAAATTATTATATCTTAACACATTACATTAGAAATAGAATTAAGAATATCATTATATTTTGACACATCGCATTAAAAATAGAATTGAAAATATAAATTAAAGATACCTAATATCCTATGAATTATAGGCAAAAGAGTTCAATAAATTTAATGCCACAATTATCCCGATTGATTAAGTCACATCTCTTATCACAAAAAATGATTTAATGTCCATCTCTTAAGTCACATCTCTTATCACAAAAAATGATTTAATGTCCATCTCTTAGTACTCATTTACTCACATAAATGAGATTTACTTATGGGCTCCATAAATAATTAGTCTCATTTCCGTTATTAGGTGAGTACAGAATAAGCACAAAAATACGAGCATTGAAACATCGAATATAATAAAAAGTTATAATAAAATCAAAATTTTATATCGATAATAATGTTTTGAATATAAAGGTCAAATATGTGAAAATCACATGTTATCTTCGTTTTATCCAAGATTTCATCCATACTAATAATGTAGTTTAATTCTTAACAAGACTTTTTTATGAAACGGTAACTAACGCGCACCAGATTAAATTTTGTGAGAATTAAATTTATATACTTAATTTTATTTTTAACATCTTTATCATTCGGTTACACCACTGAATGATAATTCTTAATACAATTTTAAATCGTCATCCATTCACTATAGAAAAATATACAGGTTACTTATAAAATATTTGGTTTACCCTTTTTAATTGCATTGTTTCATTTATACTCAAGACAATAGATTATAGTAGCATTTTATATTAGTTATTAGAAATTTTTGTGATAGGGCAAGAAAATAAATACTAATACTAAGAAGATAAAAAAACCAAAGGTGGAAAAATCCGGTAGTACAATGGTATGATAAAATTTCAAAATAACACATCAAATTTAAACATGTGTTATAAATAACATTTTAATTTAAAATATACATTACATGTCATAATTTAATTTAATTTGCATGATCATCACTGGACCTAATAATTTCTTTTTCTTCAGAGCAGACTCAACCTTAACAATTTTATGTTTAAGCTTAAAAATATACTTAATAAATTGATATTGGTATTAATAATTTAATACACAACAAATAAAGTTAACGAAACCCTGAAGCTTCCGAAAACGACGACGTCACATATTCCCTCACCTCCCTCGCAATCACATCCCTCATCACACCCCAAAACCCAGCCGGCGAACTCTCCGCCCTCGGCTCCGGCAACCCACAGGCACCAGCCCCTGGCGGCGCAAGTGACAAAACGGTCATTGGGTCAGAATCGTCAGACTCAATATTCATAGACGGTGAAGATCCAGTTGTATTCTTTACATCGCCACCGTCCGTTCGTTCCCTCTTTGGCTGTTTCCTCTTCAACGTAGAGTTCCAATGGTTCTTAATCGCATTATCTGTCCGACCCGGAAGCAACCGGGCAATGGAGGCCCACCTGTTACCGTACATGGCGTGGGCAGCCAAGATGGTCTCGTCCTCGGATGGAGAGAACGGACGGTGCTCCACGGTGGGGCTCAGCTGGTTGCACCACCTTAACCGGCACGATTTGCCCGACCGCCCCTTTATGTACTTGCTTATCAAGGACCAGTTTCGGGCTCCGTATCGTTCGACAAGTCGGGTCAGGATCTTGTCCTCTTCGGCGCTCCATGGGCCTTTTATTCTCTCTGCTTTGTTTGCCACTCTCGATGTCTTACCAGACAAAGAAGAGTCAGACGAAGACGAATCAGAGCATGAAGTAGTAGTAGATGAGCACCGGTTGAATGCTTCCATGGTAGAGAGAGAGAAAGAGTTGAAGGGTCAATCAAGTGGCGTGAAAGAGAAAGGAGGCAGTGTGATGGTTTATATAGAGGGACAGAGAGATATAATAGCAGTAGAGAGAGAAACAATGAGGAGAGAGAAAGAGAGGGTGCATGCACTTGGGCGCTATGTCTTTTTGGCCCAAGGGCAGCGGGAGTGGGTTCTTGGAAACTGTCTTTTGTAAAGTTGGTAGGGGTTCTAACCATCCTCATGGTACTCTTTTGTTGTTACTTATGAAATAATCTGTTTATTCCATGTTATTACATAAATGTCGCCAGATAATTTTTTGAAATAAAATAATTCAATTAGGTTAATATTAAGTTTGTGTGGATTCATCTAATTCGACTATTTTTAAGATATAAATATCTCACCTCTCATAATTTAAATAAAATATAGGATCTACAATTTAATTTAACAAATAATTATTTAATTATTTATGTATCATTAATTCCGACAATTTAAATAAACGTTATATAAGTAAAAAACACAATAACATACTGAGGTGAGATATTTATTAAATTAGGCCAATAATCTAGAGATCATTAAATGTATTTTAAGATTTTATAATGACTTCTATTAACAATAGACTCTATTTTATAAAAATATGTCAAATAAAAGTGATTTACGATGAGCGTGATATTAATATTGTTTTAAATTTTAAATTTTAAATTTAAATTCAAAAAATATGTCAGATAAAAGTGATTTGCGGTGAACAGGATATTAATATTATTTAAAATTTAAATTCAAAATTCAAGTACAAGAAGACAGGGCATGGGATTTATTTTTGATGTCTAAATAATTATAATGACAAAAAAAAAAAAGTCATACAAATAATTTTATCTTTTGAGTCAAAAATGAGTGGAATTATATTACAAATTGTAGGGACAATAACGAGATTCAAACAAAATTTCCCAATCCCGAGAAAATAATTTGATGAAATCATTCTCGTACTCGCTCCCAATCCTTTCAGGAGCGGGTTTAAAACATGACAGTAAAGCGATAGCTGTTGATCATACCATATATATAACAAACAATTTTTAAACGCCAGGTGGGTCCACTCCTTTTTGACTACTTTGCAGACTTACAGCTGTAAATTCAAATCGAGAGCTTCAGTCACTACAATCAACGGCTCAAATCATCTGTATCAATGCAATTGTGTTGAAGGCCCACCCTTAAAATAACCGATTTGAAGATTATTTCAACGTCTTCCACGTAGGAAGGCCCCACTCACAGCCTGGAAGAATCTCACGTGGTACGAGTTTGAATCGCCTTGACTTTAATAGCGTTATCTCGGTGAAAGGTAGTGGCCCCACTCTCCGTTAAGGAGCGTAAGTCGCACTCCACTTTAATGCCTTCTTTTTTTTTTTTTTCCTATTCTCACTCTTAACAATCCTATATATATATATATATATATATATATATATATTTTAAATTTGTTGACATTGAAATTGTCATTAACGATATGTTCTAAATTTTTTAAAGAATTAAAAAATAACTGACAAAAGTCAAAACTTACATATAAGCATAAATCAGTTTATGTAAAATAATTTTTTATTCAATTAATGAGTAATAAAATAAGAAAAAATAAAATTTTTAATAAACATATTTATGAGATTGTATGAAACTATGTGATCTAATTGCGTGTCTCAAATATAGTAAAATGACGAGACAAAATTTATATAATTAATTTAAATAATTGAAATAAAATATATTGAGTTGAGCATAATTAATATTGACCCAATAGACTAATTAGTCATTATTCCTTTTGAATGATATCCAATGAGATTTAATGTCTCACCATTTTTTTTTAAAAAAAAATGAAGATTGTTCATTTCTAAGTGTAAAAGATAAAGACAACATATTTTTTATTCTACAATATTTTTTTAATTAAAATGTGTTGGGAGATAAATAAATATGATATATTTTATGAGAAACAGAGACACGCAAAACTTACTTAATAAATGATACTCCATTTTGACATGATATTAACTTAGAATATATAAAATTTAATTAGATTTAATATGAACTTAAATATTGGACCAACAACTAACTATGACTTACATGTAAATTTCAAAATTACAGCTAGTAAGATGTTAACTTTTTAAAAAATAAGAATATTTTAGTAATTTCATTAATACAACTCAACATTGAGGGAGTGCCATTACTGTCTCCTTTTATGTGTGTATTATATATATAAATAAGGGTTAATTATATTTTAGTATTATGTAGTTTTATCTTGATTTTAAATAAGGTATTCAATCATCAATTATAACAATTTAGTTTCCTAATTTTTATTTTTATTTTAATTGAGGCGAATTGCAAACCCTCATCTCAAATTAATTATATTTTAGTATTTTATAATTTTTATGAGTTTTAAAATAATATACTGTAATTGTATACAAGTTTCAAATAAGACCTTATAATTTTATATAAGATTCAAATGAGGCTGGATATTCTAGAATTTTAATGCATGAACGATAGCCGTTAAGAATTTAGAATGATCGTTAATGACCGTTTGTATTAACCTGAATTAAAATAAAATTTAAAATTTAAAACTAAATCATTATAATTGATAATGAAAGATTTTATTTAAAATTCGATTAAATTTCATACTACCAAAGTGTATTTAATCTTATAAATAATTGGAAAATAATGGGTAAAAGAGTGTAAACCACGCGCTATAAAATGAAAGCAAGTGTATAGTCTGAACGGGGAATGGTGTGATGATTATAGTGGTAGCCGCCCGCGTGGCGGTATTTGAGGGAAATTGGAGTGTTTTATAGCTGGTCCTGCGATGTCGTTTCAGGGTAAAGGGGTTGGGTAGTTGATTTTAGTACAGCTGGCGAAACTCACCGACCCTGAGCAAGTTGCAACGTTAGGTTAGTGTGGGACTATGTGACTCGGACGGTGGTTACTGTCTACGGTCGGTTCGTGTAATGGTGTGAGACTGAGAATGAGACATCACATCCGATTTCAACTGTTTGGTGATATTTTCTCTGAATCTGATGAACAGATTGAAGGGGAACCGCTTGATCTGTAGCTATCAGTGGGACCGGCAGTGTCCCTTCCAACCAATTTGCTGCTTTGATTCGGCCGTAACTGTCTACAAAGTAGAGTAATTTAATTCCCGTCCAGGAAAGGAGGGTGGTACTTTGTCGTACTCCTATTTCCGTGGTCAACGTGATTGGATCTTCTGTCGATCATGGTGGACAACGTGATTTGTTTTGCTTGTACTTAAGCTCCATTCAATCATTCAAAAACTCTGTGTCTCCACAAAAAATTGGAAATAATTTCAGCTCAATTAGGCTTTGGCTAATGGATAACGTGATTGGAAATTTTTTTCGTCAAGTATAATATCAATCCAACGGAAATAAATGTCCCTCCCTTGTCCTTTCTCCGTCCCCTTCTCTCCTTGCTTTGATTGCATGCCATCTTCGTTCGTAGACTTGCCTCTTAGATTAGATATAGGAATCTGAAATATGCAATTAGAATTTTTTGTTTAAAATTTTTTTTTAGAATTTTGGATATTAAAATCTCTAAAATAAACTCACTACAAAAATCTGGAAAAGTACTGAAAAAAATTTAATATATATTATTTATTTCTATTCTAAATAAATTAAGTAAGGACATGTTTGATATATAAAAATAAAATAAGAAATAAAATACAAATGATATAAAATAAAATAAAAATTACTCATTTAAGTAAAATGAATACTTGAAATCATTTTTAATAAAATATTTATTTCATAAAACAGATATTTTTAATCATATTAAATAAAAATTAAAATTAAAAAATTCTAATAAATAGTTTTAAAATACTCATTTCAAGGTAACGTACGTTCACACGTAGTGGAGGAAAAGGAATAAAAGTGGAAGACCAAGGAAAGTCCCTACTCGGCTGGAAGAGAGCTCAACCAGTTTTTTTGTTTTTAGGGCTCCATAATCTGAAGCTACTTCTGTTAAATAATTTAAATTTTGCCTTTTAATATTATAATTGAAAAGGTTTCCTTTCTTTTTTCTTTCCTTCCTTTCTTCCTCTGAAACGTTAGCCTTGGCGCCGTACAGTACAGGAACACCTAACCAGCATGCATATTCCAGTCGTTCTGAAACTAAAAAATGGTTTGTTTTTTTTTTTTTTTTTTGTGTCCTCGATTGATGTTTTATTGTGTCTCGAATTCGTGTGTTAATTAGTTCTATTTTGGATTAATTCTTTATATGAGAATTCTTGCTAATATTTTACTTCAGCTACAAATAGAGATGGCAATGGATGAGGTTTGGTATGGGAACACCCTTTCCAATTCACATGGTTACAACATGTGACATGTGAATAGAATGAAGTCGCAGAGAGAAAGAATCCGACTTGACTACTTAAAAGGCTTGAGCACATTTAGAGAAAGTTGTTGAACGTCACCACTCAAAATTGAACTTGGTGTTGGAAAAATAGATTTTTAAGCATTATAATTAATTATTTTTGAGTTAAAATTAAAGTGAGTCTCACGAATTAATTTTAGTAGGTCCACATGGAAATGTATTCTCCTCCACGAGGAGATTAAAATTATATATTGGGTTGCTCAAAATCATTAAGAAGTGAATGAGAAATTATCTCCAAACATTACCACTTAGAAATGGTAACAAAAGTTTGAAACTTATGCAAAAAACTTGTGTCTCACATAAGATCGGTACAAAGCTTTTAAAGAGTATATATATATATATATATATATATATATATATATATATATATATATATATATATTTTTACCTTAGAGAAGGGTTTGGGCCGTTGTATATATATCTTTTTGGAGAAAATTAATTTAAATAATTTTTATTAAACGCTGTTATTTTGTTACTGTTAAAAACAAATCACAACACTATCGTTTGATTACCAGATTAATTAAAACCAAAAAACATCATTGTTCTGCGAGTACGTTTTTTGGTTTTGGTTTAAATCCAAAACGATGTTGCTTTACGATTGCGTTGGTTTGAATTTTGACTGAACAATCGTCTTTTTCATGGGTGCGGCTGTGTCTGTTCACCATGAACAGACACAACTAAACTTTCATGACTGTACCAAACAGCCATAAAGAGATCTATAAATATACACATATTCATGCATTTGATTTTCATAAGTTTTTGCATTATGTGTCTTTGTTTTGAGAGAGAGAAAACCACTATTTGGTTCAACAGACTCACAGATTGACGTGCTGCTTCTGTGAGATTCAGATCTTTGTATCCTGGTATCCTGGGAGGCAAACATCCAAGATCGTGAGCACCATTGCGAGGACGAAATTTGTCTTAAGGACATAGTGTCAAACACTATCCTTGATCTAATTTAGACTTTCCAGTTTCTTTAAGTATTTGGTTCTGTATTACTTTGGAAACTTTCCTGTTTTGATTTACTACTTTGGAATTTTTCTACTTTACTGCTTTGGAATAGATTATGTTTTCAAACTGATTTATATATATATATATATATATATACTGATTTACAATCTTAAGACAAATTTTGTATAGCCTTTATATATATATATATATATATATATATATCAATTTATATGTTACAAACCAGAATGTTTGCAGAACTCCATTACAATAAATGTATGCTTTAAGGCGTGAATTAATCACTATCTCAAAGATAGTATTTGTCCTACCAATTCATTGCACTATTGATGACAATTTGTGAATAATTCATTGGTGTAGAACAGAAGCCAAATTAGTATTTTGTTACTACAGATTAACGGAATATGTAAATAATTTGTGAAAAAAAAGGAATAAAAGAAGTAGATTTCATTAGATGCAATCTGCTAAACTGTATCCATTAATTTGGCATTATTAGCTTACCAAAAGCTTGGACACAGTAAGGGTTTCCAGCAATTTTTTTGGGAACTGTTTTAATGTGGACAATTTTGTGTGGCCCCCTGTTGATAGAATTGGTTTAGCAAGCATTTTGTTATCTAATTTTCTAACTTTTTCCTACTTTATAGACCTCTTCAAAGTCTTTTAAATTAAACTATTAAGGCATGAAAAATACAAAAATTAAAGGCTCTACTTATATTTTTGTTTATTGAGAAAAAAAATTATTTCTATTTAGTACATAAATTTATTTATTTATTTTATTTAATTAAATTAAAAATTGCTTCATTATTTTGAATAATCTGTTTAATTACAAATTTTATGTTTATTTCTTGACATATATATGCTTGTGGAAAAATTTCAGTAAATGGCAACTGATCCTCCTCCTACCCTTACTACTACTGTTGTGACACCTGATCCTGTTATGGCATCTGCTTTTATGGTCGGAACTGTGCCCGTGAACCATGGAGAAAAGCCCGAGAAATTCAATGGGTCTGATTTCAAAAGATGGCAATAAAAGATGTTGTTTTATCTTACCACCTTGAATTTGGCTCGGTTCCTTCGAGAAAATGCTCCTGCTTTGAAAGAAAATGAGACGGATAGGCAAGTGGTTGTCGTCGTGGAGGCATGGAAGCGTGTAGATTTCCTATGCCGAAATTACGTCCTCAACGGTTTAGATAACACATTATATAATGTGTATTGCACCATCAAGACTGTAAGGGAATTGTGGGATTCACTTGACAAGAAGTGCAAAACGGAAGATGCCGGTATGAAGAAATTTGTTGTTGGTAGATTCCTCGACTACAAGATGGTGGATTCTAAGACCGTGATCAATCAAGTTCAAGATCTATAAGTCATCCTACATGAGATTCATGCAGAGTGAATGTCTTTAAGTGAATCATTCCAAGTGGCTACAATTATTGAAAAATTGACACCATTATAGGAGGAATTCAAAAATTACCTTAAGCACAAGCGTAAGGAGATGAAACTTGAAGACTTGATTGTCTTACTAAGGATAAAGGACGTTAACCGTGTTTCAGAAAAGAAGGCAGGAAAAATGGTTATGTAATCCAAGGCCAATGTTGTGGAACAAAGACAAAGCTTTCAGAATAAGTAGAGGAAGCACAATGGCAATGGTCCTAAACAAAGTCCCAATAAAAAGTTCCTAGGCAAGTGTTATGTGTGCAACAAACAAGGGCACCGTGCTAAGGACTGTCACAGTCACAAGGACCAAGGGAATCCAAGCAAGAGACGTGCTCAAGCCAATATAACCCAAGTGGACAACCTTTCTGAAGATGTTTCAGAAATAAACCTCTCAGTAGTGGTATCTGAGGTGAACCTGATTGGCAGCAATACCAGGGAATGGTGGGTAGACACTAGAGCTACTCGCCATGTTTGCTCAAATAGGAAGATGTTTTCATCATATCATAGCATAAATAATAGAGAACAACTCTTTATGGGCAATTTTTCTTCTTCCAAGGTTAAAGGCCAAGGGAAGGTGGTATTGAAGATGACTTCAAGCAAGGAGCTTACTCTCAATGATGTGCTATATGTGCCAGAAATTCGAAAGAATCTAGTATCTGGATCATTATTGAGTAAGAAAGGTTTTAAATTAGTTTTTGTATCTGACAAGTTTATCCTTACCAAAAATGGGATGTATGTGGGGAAGGGGTATATGAGCAATGGGCTCTTCAAAATGAGTGTAATGACCACTGTACCTCCGATTAAGAATAATAATAATAATAAGAATACATCTTCTACTTATATGCTTGAGTATTCAAATGTGTGGCATGGTAGACTAGAACATGTTAATTATGGTACTTTACGTAGATTAGTTAATATGGAATGTTTGCCTAAAATTAAATTTGATCCAAAGCATAAATGTGAAACTTGTGTTGAGGCAAAACTCATAAGAACTTATTTTCAATCAATTGAAAGAAGTACAAAACCTCTAGGTTTAATACATTCAAATATTTGTGATTTGAAATTTATTCAAATAAGAGGTGGTAAAAAATATTTTCTTACCTTTATTGATAATTGCATAAGATACTGTTATGTTTACTTATTGAGAAGTAAATGTGAGGCATTGGAAATGTTTATTCATTTCAAAAATGAGGTTGAGAATCAAGTTGATAAGAAGATCAAGATATTGAGAAGCGATAGAGATGAAAAATATGAAGCACCTTTTGGTGAATTCTGTTCTCAACATGGTATTATATACTAAACAACTGCACCCTATTTATCTCAATAAAATGAGGTTGCTGAACGTAAGAACAGAATTTTAAAAGAAATGATGAATGCATTATTATTAAGTTTTGGACTACCTCAGAATTTGTGGGGGAAAGCAATTCTTTCCGCAAATTATATTCTCAACCGAATACCTCAGAAGAAAACCAATAAATCTCCTTACGAGTTGTGGAAAGGTCGAAGACATTCTTACAAATACTTAAAAGTGTGGGGTGTTTGGCTAAAGTAGCGGTTTCTATACCAAAAAAGGTTAAAATAGGACCAAAAAAAGTTGATTGTGTTTTCATTAAGTATACTCATAATAGTAGTGTATATCGATTTCTGATTCACAAATCAAAAATTTCTGATATGCACGTTAATACTATTATTGAGTCAAAGAATACATCTTTCTTTGAAAATGTATTTCCTTACAAAGAGGAGTCGAGCTCAATTAAAAGAACTCATGATACTGCAATAAGCAGTAGTCAAGGCCAACAAGATGATGATGAACTTAGACGTAGCAAAAGAGCTAGAACATCAAAATCTTTTGGTCCAGATTTTCTAACATATTTGTTTGAAGATGAGCCTCAAAGCTTTAACGAAGCAATGTCGAGCCATGAGGTTCCATAGTGGAAAGAGGCTATAAACGATGAAGTAGAATCCATTATGCAAAAGCATACGTGGGAACTAGTGGATCTTTCACCAGGTTCAAAACCTCTTAGATATAAATGAATATTCAAGAAGAAAGTGAAAGTAGATGGATCTATTGATAAATACAAGGCCAGACTTGTTATCAATATCAAAGGATACAAGCAAAAGGAAGGCTTGGACTATTTTGATACATATTCACCTGTTACAAGAATATCATCCATTCGAATGTTAATAATTATTGCAGGTATACACAATATTCAAATACATCAAATGGATGTAAAGACAGCTTTCTTAAATGGTGAATTAGATGAAGGAATATACATGGAACAACCCGAAGGGTTTATTGTTCCAGATCAAGAAAAGAAAGTATGTCGACTTGTTAAATCTCTTTATGGATTAAAACAAGCACCACAGTAATGTCATGAGAAATTTGACAGTGTAATGATATCAAATGGGTTCAAAATCAATGAGTGTGACAAAATGTATATGTCAAGAACACCGAAAATAGTTTTGTCATTATTTGTCTCTATGTTGATGATATGCTCATTATGGATAGTAATAATGAAGTCACTAAAGCTACCAAGAAAATGTTAAACAATAAGTTTGATATGAATGACTTAGGTGTTGCGGATGTTATACTTGGGATAAAGATCTCTAGAACATCAGATGGACTGATATTATCTCAACCACATTACATTTAAAAAATTTTCAAGAAATTTAAACAAGATGATAGCAATCCAACGAGAATACCTATACATATGAATCTACATTTATCCAAGAATAGTAGAAAAGTATATTACAACTAGAATATATGCAAATATTTAGCAGCCTAATGTATGTGATGAATTGCACCCATCCAGACATAACTTACGCTGTCAGCAAATTAAGTAGATGTACAAGTAATCTAAGTTTGGACCATTGGAAGACAATAGTTACAATTTTGAGGTATCTGAAATACACCCACAATTATGGATTGTGTCACGACCCGAAATCCACCTTGTGAGGATCCCGAATCGCGACCGCCACCCTTCGGCCCAAGGGCCGTCGGGTGAGGCTCACATAAGGGACGGTGTCGGACGGCGGTGCGGCATGTGTTTGCGGAAGCTTGAAAACTTTTTCTTTTCTTTTCTTCTTATAAATTTCCCACACTTCCGCCCGGTACTACAACTCTTCAGAACGGTACATATGATTATACATTCAGAACATAATAAAAACTTTTAAGACTTTATAAACAATACATGTTCGGTTGTCCCATGGGACTTAAGTACATACTTCCAAAAACTACTTATAACAAAAGTGACCAACTATAAGTCTTTAGTACTTCCCAAAACTGCTAATCCTGTATGGGGCTTCCAATGCCCTTCCTTAAAATGGGCAAAGCTCTAACCCTCTTCATCACCAAAAAGAGTCATGGATGCCTTCAGATACCTGTATATTTGTCGGATAAATCCGGGTAAGCTAAACTAAGCTTATGAGTAATTTCAACATTTGTCATGGGTTTTCAAATACAGAATATAGGAATTCTTTTAAACAAATAGCTTTGAAACATTCGAGGTATTCAAGCTAAATATGTACTTCTTCAAATAGAGTATAGGAAGCTTCAAAACACGTAACACAAAGCAATTTAAAGCATTCAAGTAAAACAGATATTTCAGGTATACAAAGTGTAAGAATCTTCAAAACATATAACACGGAGCGTTTAAAGCACTCGAGTGGGATATGCAATGTGCAATGTAAACTTGTAAACATGTATATGGTGGCCAATGTGACCAAAAGAGTTTAAATCTTTTGATTCTCAATAGGATGAATGAAAATCCTTCTTTTTGTAAACATGAGGGTATGACCCTTTATTTTAAAACTGGGTCGTTTCCTTAAAAACAAATAATTCTTTATGTGAAAGGGGTTTGAAAAATCTTCTGCCATTTCTAATGAAAACATGAAAACTTTTGTTCATGAAATCAACATATATAGTACATTTAGAAAATAGGGAATAAACTTGCAACCATTTCTAAACGTCTCATCTTTGCACTTTCATTAGTAGAATCCGTTTCAAACTAGATTCTAGTTTTACTTCCCGTGGATATTCTCATGCCTGGGGGATTAAATCCTGCTACCTGGCATTTCTTTATGTCAATTGAGCTCCGAAGGAACCCAAAATCACAAGTAGTGCTTAAGCACGATTTATCTTGTATTACCAGTAGCAATAGGAGGTATAAAAATATTTACAAGTAGATGCTATTTAAAAGCATTAAAACATGGCCTCCCTGTAGTTGCATTTAAAAGTATTTAACACATGACATCTTCAAATGGATGCTTTTCATAAGCATTTAAAATATGACTTTTTCAAATATATGCATTTAAGAGCATTTGAAATATGAATTCTTCAAATAAATGCTCATTTAAAACATGATTTCATGAATTCAGAATAAAGTCTTCAAATATTTGGAATATACAAATTTAGAACATTTGATAATATTTTGCATTTAAAACTTAGACATGTTGAAGCATACTTTAAAGAAAAACTGTAGTAGAAACCATTCACTGAGCATGTCACAATAAGGTTTACAAAAGGAGCAGTAATACTTAAAAAAGGAATCATGTAGATACTGAATTTGAAATTCAAATGCTTCAAATATTTTGAACTTTAAATTTTTTCAAATGCATAGAGTTAAATCTCCACTTCAAATATAGGATTACTCACCTTTGTCTTTAAGGCAGTCAGTGCTATTAGTGCGCTTTCCCTCTTCCTCTGTAGTTCCTCAGAAAATTTCATAAATAGTCTATTAACTTCACATTCACTTCAAATATCACCTATTGACGCTCTTAACTTATTCTTAGATCGTGTTAAATCCTAATTTCCATCTTAGGGTTTTATACCTTTTAAGTATACTCTTTTGGTAGATTCATTAATTCTTAAGGTTATTTTCATAACTTCACATATTCACGTGTCATATTTTTTCATACTTTATTTCATAATATGGACCTCACCATTGAATCCAGAACGTTAGAGAAAGTCAACTTAGACCCTCTTGGACTTCCATTTGGCTTCGGAGGTACTAGAGGCAAAATGGTCGTTTTACACTTTTACGTGTCTTTATTTTTTAGAATTTTGTCCCATAAAACAGACTTCACCATTGGGTTCAGGAGGCCCAAGATAACAAATTTACACTATTTATTTGTTTAATTAGGATATCGAAAACTATTTAAATATTTAATTAAATTTTCAATTTATATAATATATTTGTATAAGCCCCATTTTTGTTAACATGTATTAGCGTGGCACAATGGTGGGCATGTCCCCCACCTTACACCAGCTCTTAGGTTCAACTCCCAGCAGCAACGTATCCTTCATCTTTTTCTCAAAAAAATTGAACCAGTTTCAATTAAATCAAGCATGAAACAATGCAATTTTCAACTGCCCATTATTGTGCCTTGGGCTGACCTGACCCGACCCGACCCATGGCCGACCCCTTCCCTCTTCTTCCCCTCACGTAATCACCGATGGTGAACAGTGCAGCTCTAGTCACCACTTCCGGCACCGGTGACCGAACTGCACCTATATCTATATATATTTTTTTTATTTTTTTCTTCATTTTTTCATGATTTTGAAGCCTAAGTTCACTTCTAAACACTCTAAAATGTGATTTAAGACATTTATATAGCAAGTTAAACCTCAAAAACACCTTCAAATTTTAAATTTCTTAAACACCAACTTTCCAATAAACCTCAATATCTTTTTCATTTCTCAACCACTTTTCATGCGGTTTCTTCCTGTGTGTTCCATTTTTCTCATAGAATCTAACTGTGCAATTTGTTCTAAGCTTTAAGCAAGTCTACAAAAAATCCAAAAATTTCATAACTTGAAATACAGTAAGTTTTTCTTACCTTTTTCTTCTTGTTTCTCCTTCTTTCTTCTTCTGTTTCTTACTTCTGAATATCAAGACTCCTCAGCTTCTTAATTCTTTCTTAAAATGCACGTTCAGTGTATATGTATATAAAGAAGCGCAGTTCACCGCCACTCTCTCTTTCTCTCTTCTTTCCCTCTCTTCCTCATTTCCTTGACTTTCTTATCTGATTTAATTTTCTCTTTTCATTTTTCAGCTTTACATTTAATTCTTAGGTGATATTTTGTGTTTATATACATATTATACTAAAACACACACTAAACACACACTTTTGCCGACCTTCCCACAACCCTTCACCATTCTGAACCTACATACTGTAGCATATGTATGCATATGTATTCTTCATGCTAATTCATTCCACTTTATTTTATTCTTTAGTTTTCCATATGTATGTTCAAGTATATTCTTATATACATACATATATATATATATATGAACATGTGAATATATATACATACTTTATTAATGACATATACATATATATATATGTGTATTTATATTTTTCTATATTTATATATATTTGAATATTATATATATTTTTATGAATATATATACATGTGTATGTATACACTAATTCCCGTACAATCGAGTTCTTTGATCAGATAGTCCCGGGGCACTCGAGTTTTTCATAGCATATTTTAATTATAAATTTATAATCTCGATATGCTAGCTGAATTACATGGTTATTTTAGGTTGGGATATTACAGATTGCACTACTCAAAATATCCAGCAGTACTTGAAGGATACTGTGATGCAAATTGAATATCCGATACCAAAGACTCAAAGTCCACAAGTGGTTATTTGTTTACACTTGGTGGTGAAGCGGTATCATGAAAATCTTCTAAACAAACATGCATTGCCAGATCCACAATGGAATCTGAGTTTATTGCACTTGATAAAGCTGGTAAAGAAGTTGAGTGGCTTCATCACTTCCTAGAAGATATTCCAATGTGGCCAAAACCTGTGCCTCGCTATCTGTATTCATTGCGATAGTCAATCAGCAATTGGTAGGGCACAGACTCATATGTATAACGATAAGTCTCGACATATTCGTCGAAGACATAATACCGTGAAAGAACTTCTCTCTAATAGTATTATGACCATTGAATATAGAAGGTCAAAAGATAACATTGCGGATCCATTAACCAAAGGTTTGACTAGAGAGCAAGTGAATAAATCATCGAGGGTAATGGGCTTAAAGCTTATGCACTCAGAGTTTTCAGAATGGCAACCCAACATAGCTGACTGGAGATCCCAAGATCTAGGTTCAAAAGGACAACCGAATTATGTGAGCCTCATTAATGATCACTTAGAAGATAAAATCTTCTACCCATTCCTATGATAAGAATAATGATGCTTGTAGCGTTGAAAATGATAACTTAAGCTTCTAATTATTCTTATACCTTGTTAATATACAAGTGGGGTATAACATGATACTTTTAATAGGAAATCACCTATGTGAGTGTGAACTGGGCTGGTTCTATGAGAATGATAAATGCTAAATTCTCTAGAAGCACTCATGAAACTAGGAATTGTTCAGGGCCAAAATGAACACAATCATGAGGACTAACTGTGTCAAGAAAGATTCTGTGTGAATGATGTTGTCTTGGTTTACACAAATGATTGAACAATTCAAGCCATCATGTTCACTGATCAATCAGTAACCTCGATAGCATTTCACAAAGGAAGGTTCAAGGCCATGAGTTACCTTCCTCTATACAGGAAATTTCTAACTAAACTCTCTCTTAGTGTCTTCATGTCATTTGCATTACTTTCAGTCAATTTCATTCATGTGAGAGATTGTTGGAAAAATGGGTTTTTAAGCATTATAATTAAAGTGGGTCCCACAAATTAATTTTATTCGGTCCACATGAGAATGTGTTCTCCTCCGTGAGGAGATTAAGATTATATATTGGGTTGCTTAAAAGCATTAATGAGTGAATGAGAAATTGTCTCAAAACATTACCACTTGGAAATGATAATAAAAGCTTAAAGCTTGTGCAAAAAGCTTGTATCCCATATAAGATGGGTACAAGACTTTTAAAGAGTATATATACACTTACCTTGGAGGAGGGTTTGGGCCCCAAAGGGTACCCAAGTTTTATGGAAGGGGGAGGACCTAACACACGCTTGGTTCACCACACACGCGCGCACCGCCGTTGCCCTGCCCCGCACCGAACTGAACCGAATCAGGCCGAGTCGGGTTCGGGCTTGGGCTTGGGCTTGGAGTTGGCCCGTCGTATATATATATATTTTTGAAGAAAATTAATTTAAATAATTTTTTATTAAACACTATCGTTTTGTTACTGTTAAAAATAAATCAAAACACTGTTATTTGGTTACCCAATTAATTAAAACAAAAAACGTCACCGTTATACGAGTACGTTTTTTGGTTTTGGTTTAAATCTAAAATGACGTCGTTTTGCGATTGCGTTGGTTTGAATTTTGACTAAACAATCGTATTCTTCGTGGGTGTGACTGTGTCTGTTCACCATGAACAGACACAACGGAATCTTCATGACTGTACCAAACAGCCATGAAGAGGTCTATAAATATATACATATTCATGCATTTGATTTTCATAAGTTTTTGCATTCTGTGTCTTTGTTTTGAGAGGGAGTAAACCACTGTTTGGTTCGACAGACTCACAGATTGAAGTGCTGCTTTTGTAAGATTCAGATCATTGTATCCTGGGAGGCAAACGTCTAAGATCGTGAGCACCATTGCGAGGATGAAATTTGTCTTAGGACATAGTGTCAAACACTATCCTTGATCTAATTCAGACTTTCCAGTTTCTGTAAAGTCTTGGTTCTGTATTGCTTTGGAAACTTTCCTGTTTTGATTTACTACTTTGGAATTTTTCTACTTTACTGCTTTGGAATAGATTATGTTTTCAAACTGATTTATATATATATATTGGTTTACACTTAGCACAGAGATTACTGAGCTTGAGTAAGTCACTCTGAATTGATGACAAAAATCAATTAGAAAACTTCCACAAAAGGATACATGCAATCTTATCAAAATGACATGTGTAACATCTATATAAAGATAGCAAAGGCACACCTCAAGGTATGACCTAATTCTCAATTAAGTAACAATTTTCATCACCTTAAACACTATGATTTGATTGTCGGAGAGTTTTTTACCAGACCTCCTCTGCTGACTTTTAACTCCTTTATTTTGCAAGATTACAATCAAAGATATTAACCGTTATCTAATCTATTTTGAAACCATACACAACAGCCAAATACAAATACATGATACATACAAGTACTTCATGTTGTATGTTTGCATTGCCTCTACTCTCCTGCTAGCTTATAAACTCATTGAATGAATATCCAATCTTGTTGTTTATAATCATTTTTTTTTTTAGTGCCTACGTTAGGAGCTCATAGGACTCTTTCAAGTCGAATAAGCAAGCACCTAATTACCCTACTAACTCATTCCCTCCCTGTCCATACCATAAATGACCTTGTCATGTTACTTAAATTGAAATTAAAACACTGCATGATAAAATACCAATCATTATTTAACGGTTTTTTTTAAAAAACTTTTGTTTTGAAATCTCTCTCTCTCCAGCAACATGATTTTGATTTTCCTGTATAAAAGCAAGTTGTGGGTTTTTGTTTCTTAATTTTAGCCTATCCGATGGGTTTGTACAATTAAGAAACCAAGTTGAGGCCCTTGAACTCCCTTGGGTCTAGCCCATTGTAATGGTAGCAAAGGTGGGCTCGTCATTTGTGCTTTGAAGCTTCTGTAATTCGCAGTAAAAAAGTGACCTTAAAGTTTAAACCAAAAAACTTACTGGTTCCTATTAGGCTATAATATAGACTTTAGAATAATGCTACTTTTTATCAATTCTTATCTTCGTTTATATTTTAAATATGGTGTGACATTATATAGTTAGTTTAAGAATTATATGATAAATAAGCAAGATTGTATAACAAAAATATTACATGATGCTATATCACATTAGAAGAATTGTAAATAAGTCAAACCGAGCCGACAGTAGATTGTTCATACTTGACTTGTTAAAATAAACGAGTTTCAAATTGTATTCAAGTTTATCTTGCTAATTTTTTGAGCCGATCTGAAACGAACTTCTAATCGAGTCAATCTTGAGTCGAACTTGAATAGTTTGATTTTTTATGTAGTATAAGACCATTTATTGACTTATCGTACTAAGCTTAATAAATTAAAAAGCCTCAAAATATGTTTAAGCTTGATCTGATTGTCTCATCGACCGATCTCGAACGAGCATTTAAACAAACCAAATTCAAATAATTTAGTTCGTTTTATAGTCCTACACAGTAGAAGATATAAATTAAAACACAAATTAAGAATAGATAACATTTTTCATAAATATTATCTCAATATTTATCTGACACTTAGGGTGTTACATGCACAATTATCAAAATCGAGTCAGATAATGAATCGGTGAAGGGGGCCGGTTCACGGTTTACTAGTTCAACCGATTTTATAATTAATATATTAAATATTAAAAATAACAAGAAAAATATTTTTTTGTATTATTTAGTGATAAATAACAAAATATAAGTATAATCATTGAAATTATCTTAATGTATAAGTTTTATATATTTATATATATAACAAAAATACATGCAATGATATTTTATTTTATACCAAATTTCATAATTTAATCATCAAATATAAAAAAAAAAAAATTGTGAAAAAAAAGTTATAAGTGATAAAAATACAAAAGGTGGTCCAACTAGTTTTGTTTTTTTTTAAAAAAATCGACCAATTCAATAGATTTTTTAAAAGTCATCTGGTTCAACGAGTTTTTTTCAAGTTTTTTAGCAAAAATGATATATTAATTTAACCAAACTGGTTTAATGTCCGATTCTCTATTGAACCAACCGTTCGGTCCAATTCTGATAACTATGATTACACGACTAAAGGTACACTTATCAAATTTTAAAAGGGAAAAAAAAGTGGTATTGAAATTTTTTTTTAGACTTGACCTAACCTAGTCTCATTTTGGAAAACATGGACAAAGAAATACAAAAAATAAAATAATTATTCATGTTTTTTTTTTATATTTACACACAGCAATAGAATTGAGTTTTTTTTTTTTCCTGCAACATTTAGAAACCTTTTTTTTTTTTTGGGGTGCAGAATTAGATTGTTGTTGTTCTTAAATATCTAGTTTGAATTATATTATATATACAAAGCTTTTTTTTTTCTTTCTTGCAGTTAAATTTTTATTGTTAAACTTTTAATTTAAATTATAATATATAAATATAAAATTTGAATTTTTTATCTAAGTATGATCTAATACTATTGCTTTAATGATAAAGTCGGCCCATAATCTTGTTGTTGGTTGACTATGACTTTTTTTTTTTATTTAGTTTTATCGATGTAAGTTGCTCATGCTCTTCTAGAAGCTGACTATATATGAATTTTGTGCAACAGCTATTATTTTCTAATTTTCCATCTTTATCTCCTGTATCTATAGTAATGTCTTTCAATAACGTTCATTTATAAAACACCCAGTCAATTATTCAACAAACGTGACAAATTTAATGTTGTAACATGCAATTGACCTTTTGAATAATTTAAGTGGCATACATCTAAAGCACACGTACATGATCAATAAACAAATTATAAGATTATTATTTTGTTTTGTATGATTAAGATAAATATATTATTTTTTATTTAAAAGATAACTTATCAATTTGGTCCGGTGATTCTTATACATTTAGTAGTCGTTTGGATGAGTGGTGAAAAAATACGATTTGAAAAAGTACATTTTAAATTAAATTGTGAATATTTAGATGAATATATTTGAAACGAGTTTAAATATATAGTATTTAGATGAATTATTAAAAGTATTGAATGTACTATACGGATAAAAAAAAATATTTTTCACACGAGATTTAAAAAAGGTCTATATAACTGACACTTTTTTGAAATTGGCATTTAGCATTGAAAATGTTTTCAAAATTTTGAAACAAACATTTAAATATTAAAAAAACCAGATTTCAATTCTCAATGCCCATATCAAAAATGATAGTCTCATCCAAACAAACCTAGTTTTAAGTTCTACATTCCTACGTACTCTAAAGAAAGAAGATGAAATGAAGTCTGCAGAAAAATTATGAATAATAATTTTTGAGAAAAAAAAAACACTTCGTATTATATATAAGATTATAAAATGAATCAAAGTATTCGAATTTGGTCTGTGATTAAGTCAGCTAGATATTTGTTTGAAATCGATTTGTAAGAAACAAATTAAACTTTAAACATATTTTGAAACTCATTAATTTATTAAATTTGGTTCTAATTCGATTCATTAAGTTAAATACGGTTTAATATTATATAAAAAAAATTAAATTATTTGTTCGGATTGATTAAAAGTTCATTTGAAATTGACTCAAAAATTTAACGAGTCAAGTTCAAATATAATTTAAAATTTATTTATTTTAAATAAATGAAGCTTAAGCTTGAAAAAATAAATAAATCACTGTTCAGCTCCATTTATTTACATCCCTGATCATATGAAGAAATAAATGAGCAGAGAAGGATTTTATTGCCTCTCTGTAAGTGGTTTCGACATGTATATATATATATATATATATATATATATGTGTATCCTCTTACATTCAGAAATTATTACGAAACAAAGCCAAAGCCTGTCAGAATTTGGGTCATTGCTCTGTGCACTGATGAGCAATTATGCTAGTAAAAATCAATGAAAACAGCACTCTAAAACGTAATATCATGCAATTAAGGAACAAAAAATGAATGATCTTTACAACAAAAAAGAAACAAATTGAATTTTTAACATGCTTTTTATATATAATTGTAATGTGTGTGTGTGTATATATATATATATATATATATATATATACATACATACATATAATATATTTATCGACGCGAAAACCCAAAGCCATTGGCAAGTGCATGAACAGCAGGATTGAATGCCAATCGCCCCAAAATGCCCTGTTTGTATGGCAAGAAAGTTTTCTTCTTCAAATCCTCAGAGACTGCTCTGTTCACCGTGTAATGCAACTCGTGAGCCGAAGCAGCAGGCCCTCTTCTCTTCGAATTGGAGCCTTCTAATGACCTCAAGCTTCCATTCTTGATATCTTGGTGTTTCTTGAACAGAGTTGCGTATGTCTTGAAAGGATCTTTATCAGCTGCTCGTCCTTCTGATGCGCTCCTAAACAGGAAAAGATCCTTCAGTCTCCATTTTCTGCAACCTTTGGAAGACGAAGAAGAAGACAAGGTGTTGGAGGCTTTTGGAATGATTGAAGACTGTTTCTGTTGATCTTCTTCTTCCCATGGATATTCTGAAACTCTGAAGGGAGATAGTGATCTTGCTGCTCTGTGGCTTGAACTTGACGATGATAAATCTGGAACTCTTTCTCTTCCTCTTTCATGCTCTGTTTTTTTACTGTTCGACCTTGCTGATCTAACTGGGCTCCTCCGAGTTGTCGGAGGCGGCTTTAATGGCCGAATTTTTCCACCATCAAATAATTCATCAGCTGAGAGAGAGGCCCTTTTCGATTCCTCACCGAGATCAAATGCGAAATCATTATCATACTTGGTGTTCAATCTGGTTGATCTAGGCTTATTAAGCTTTTCTTCCCAATCAAATGTTTGATAAAACTCCGAAATCCGGGCTGGACTGTTTGGAGCACTGAAATAATACTCGCCGAAACGTTTTGGTGTGGAAGGAGCTGTTGGGTATGGTGAAGACCGTGCACTGTTGAAGTCGAAATCCATGGCTGGAACTGGTATCATCACTTCCATCTCCACGGAGTTTCTGTATCTCCTGTTTAATTATTGCGACTGAGGAGCAAAGGAACGTTAAAGAACACTCCCCTGAGGTGGCTATAAAGGGGGAGAGAAGGGGAAGATGGGAAGGAGGATATATAGGAGGAGTTTGACCCACAAAGTCTAAAAAAGCTGCCTTTGAATTTCTTAAATTTTTAAATTTTGAACTTTCAATATTGATTTCCTTTTGATTCTAGATTAACAATAATGATGGTGACTTAATTTATGCATTTTCTTAGAAGCAAAGGGTTGGTGAGAAAAAGAGAAAAGAGAAAGAAAATGGGAGAAAAGATAAGAGGTTAAATTACTGCATGCGTAATGAATTTCATCATATGTGGTATGCACTGACCTACCAACATGCATAAGTTGATTTGTACAAAATACCGCAGTCCGCGGAGTATGTTTCTCACCCAACATGTGAGAGATTGAGATGTAAATGTTAAGGGTGTGAATTCCACTTATCATGTCGAATTCAGGAAGCCATACATATTAAAATATATGTTTCAATTTTAATTTAACACTATTAATTAGTCATATTAAGTTTTAAAATTTAAATCCAACTCATTTATTTTACAAGTTACATGTGTCGATATGTTTAACATGTTTATTTTTATTTTTTAATTAAAAAATATTACCTATCTTTATATATGTAGAGATAATTTTCAAGTTTAATAAACTTTGTACATGGCACAAATCAAAGTAAACACGTCTTTTATAAGAAAAAAAAGTCTCTAAATCTTGATAAACTTGAGACAAGAGATGAATTACCTTAATTCATATTATTTTTTATAGTTAAACGTGTTAAGTCATGTTAAACAGGGTGACACTACTAAAATTCAAACACGATATGTTTATTAATCATGTTATATGTCTTAATCTGTTTATAATCCAAATTTATTTATGTTCAACACAAATCCGTTAATTTCATGCCATATTCAAGTTTTATCAAAAATTGACATTCTTAATAAATGTGTTAAAAAAGAAGAAGAAAGAAATCAATAATATAGTAGGACGGCCACTGTAAGTTATGTATTTTATGAGATTTTTTGTGAATTTATTGTAATTCCAAAATCATTGAAACCGTTGGATGCTGACAAATTCATAGAACAACTTTTTCCGTAAAAAAATGAAAAAAATTCTTTAACGGAATTGGTACATTAATGTGTAATGTGTTTTTTTAATAATATCATGTCATATATATTATGACTTAGTTTTTAAGTGAGTTATAACACATGTATCAAAATATTATTAAAAAATACATTATCACGTGATACATCAAACTTGTTTCTCGAAAAAATGAAGGGGAGAAACGATAACGTGTTAAGAGGGACCAGACTAAAACGTGGGGAACAAGAATATTACTTGTATGAAAAAAAAGAGTTTTCAATTACTATGATGTTCACCTGCAGACAGATTACATCATTCTTTACGGATGGCTTTCAATTGTTAAATTATTTAAATTGAATCTATTTCTAATATATAATTTGTTTCTTCATTTATATATATATATGTATGTATTATGTATATAGAGACATATAGTATGAAGATTATAACGTGTTTATTTCTGAAAATTCGACTAGACTTATTCATTGCTTCTAGATTTTGGACTTCCAGACGAGGGATGAGGTAGATTTTGAGGAATAAGAAACTTCAGATCTAGGATGCGTTTGGCGCAGCTTTTGCAGGCTTTTCCGGGGCCCAAAAATTCCTACCACAAACGCTTTCACATAAACACATGGGTTGCTGCACAGTAGCCAAACAAAGCTTTGCATCTCTTCACTCAAACGAGCATATTTTACACGTGCAAACACTTGTCTGCCGTCGATCTAATTTCTTAATTTCTACCAAACAGCGCGCAACAAGGCGACGAAAATGCAAAGTCAAATAAAGTTACATGGAATACTTTTTTTTGTTTCTTTCGTTTTGTTTTTGATGACCATACCTAATTTATTTATCTATTCTTGTTGATTGATGTGTTACAGATATTTTTAAAATTAATAGATAATTATGTTTTTTTTTATATTTAAAAAAGAAATGTTAATTCATATTAGCAGGTAGATAAATTCAATTAATTATATTTTTGTTCGATTTGAGTCTAATATTAAAATCCAGATTACCATCTAAAACAAGCAAAACAATATTTTATATATATATATATATGTACGTACAAACACACATGTCTGATTCCCTAAAAATTGTCCAATTCAATAGGTCAACAAAAAATCGATCAAGTTAATTAGTTTTAACCAATTTCGGTTTAACGAATTGACCCACCCATCCGATCCAGATTTAAAAACACTATTGTGAACACATGTTTAGGGTATACCAAAGATATATTCTGGGTGTGAAATTAATGTAGTAGTTTAATTCATCAACTTGCTGTTGTTGTCACATAGTATATTGGACGTGCACTAATTGTCACAGATGAATATATTTTAACGAGGCAGATGGAACATCTAGGTTGTTTGTTTGTCACTCACCAAAAAGGACCATCTAGAACCATGAAAACTGACTCTAGACTTTGGTCATTACATGATGGTTAACTAATAACAAATGTGAAATGGCTTACATATAGTTGCAAATATGTGTATGCTGGCTGCTTCCTTCTTCATTGTTCTGTGCATTTTGATGTATGATTGTTTTGCAAAATTTTAAGGATACGACGATAAAATGAGTCAAGATATTCGAGTTCAGCTCGTGATTGATTCAGTTAAAGATTCATTCAAACTCGACTCCCAAGTTAAACATGTTGAGGTTGAAACTTGAACATATTTTAGAACTTGTTAATTTATTAAATTTGACTCCATAAACTAATAAGTGGTCTAATATTATATTAAATATCAAGTTACTTGAGTTTGGCTCTCGCAATCGCCTCAATTAGAGTCTAGTTTATGATTAGCTCGAAAAATAAATAAGTCAAACTTGATAACAATTTGAAACTCATTTATTTTAACGAGTCAAGTTTGCACAATCCACTACTTAGCTCGGCTCATTTACAGTTCAATCAAAGGATAGAGGGCATACTTGCACTTTTGCCAACATATTAACATTTGTACAATTGTCATTTCTTTTTTTCTTTTTTTTTTTCTACCAACTTAGCTTGGGAAGCTCACATAGACAATATGCCTCACCGTGAAAGATTTAAAATCATAATTTCTCCTACAAAGAGAGACATGGGATGTCACACGATGAGAGATAGAGTTTAGGCTTGCAATTGTTTTTAAAAGAAAAATCATTTGGTTTTTTTTTTTTTTGGCAGTGACTTCTTGAAAAATAAATCTATTCACCAAAGGGTTTAAGGATGACCGGTCTCTTGATTATGTTCCAAAAGGGCCTTGTGATATATGTATATGAGAATGGAAATTTTCTGTGAAGGAAATCCACTCAGTTGGCAGATATGTCCATTGGGTTTCACAACAATTGTTACTTTATATGGGATTAGACTCTTAAGCAAAGCCCAATACAAATAGAGTTAGGATTAATATTCAATCCAAACCCTAAGCATTGTTCAAGACCTTCAATGATTGAATTGGTCCATGTCCAAATTGCCCAAGTCAGGAGGTACTAATAGCCATGACACAAAAAATGGTGCACCATGTCTCACTCTTCATTCTCATCCATTTAAATTTGGACCCGAATCCAATTTTCATTTTTGTCTTCCAACTTTTATGTTATATATTTATTTTATCTCTTACATTTTCAGTGAGACTAAACTTGGAAAGTATTTTTTAGGCCAGTGAAAATAGGTGGACTTAACCACTTAGAGCAGAAAAATGGAGCAGTTATTTACAAGTATTAATAAGTCCAAACATGTCTCATTTTAGAAGACTTGAAACCATGACTTCTCTTATAGAGAGAGATAAGAGAAGTTACTCGGCAACTACTTGTAGATTGTGAATACTTGTTATATCCCGTTTCTTTTTGAAATCCATATGGGAAGGCCACCCATCTTTTAATAGTCCCTCAACTGTGTAGTAGATAATTTACTACACCATAACGGCACCAAAAACTGATGCTTCTAAGATGGATCCACCGATTTGATTTCACTTTTGAGGATTACATCTTGAGGAATGCTACTGAGTGTTGTGACGGTCGGATTCATTCTTGTATTTCATGCTCTCGCCTCACGTGCCTGCATTAAATACACGGATGATCAGATAAGTGAAAATCCTACTGTCACGTTGTTAGCTAGCATAACTCTTATATCCTTTACATATGATTTAGTGAAATGCACTCACTTGTGACTTCTTTTTGGGCCTGGTTCATGCTCATTTGAGATTGAGAAGTCGAATGGAATTGGTTTGAAATTGCAAATTTCTTTTGGAAGAACTTCGTGAGGATAAACATCTTGACTACTGGGCTTTATTTTGAGCCCAAGTAGTCTAACAAATGGGCTAATAAGAAACAATCCATTCCCATGATTCATGAAACAAACCCATGCATGTCCACTTACATTTTAATGAACAAAGCTACAGACAGAGCTGGGAAACCTCAAAACCAAAAAGATTCTCCTTTGGGTAGACGACAGATGATAGAATCTGAAACTTGAGTCAGGACATAAAGATTATTGTCGGAACGTTTGATTTTGTTGGTGTTTTGGCAAATCAAGGTCGAGGTCGTGTTATAAAAGAGATGATTGGACTTTAATGTTATCTTGATTTTCCATAATGTTCCCCTGATGATAGATTTTTCAATTATTCTATTAAAAAAGTAGTAATTATCTCATTTGAAATTTTGATAAAGTGGGGACAACCTAATTAAGCTTTGGAAAAGGAATATGTACTTACTTTTCTTTTTTTTTTGTAATAACTCAGTTAGGAGTATTTTGTGTCAATTTATTAAATTTTTTTATTTTGTGAGGGTTAAAAATATTTTTTAAACTCTAATTATCAATGATCAACGCAAAAGAGACTTGAACTCGAGGCACTTAGATTTTATTCTCAACTTCTTTATCGCTCGGTCACACTCCCAAATAGTAGGAAGATGTGCTTACTAAAAACTACAATTATTGAAAATAGCTAAACATCTTATGAACCAGATTTTTTTTAATCTAAACATTGGGTGTGCGTAACGTATGTGTGTATGTTATAAATTAATGATTTATGCAGTAAGAGTTAAAAAGGAAAAAAAATGATACATAGGATTTACGTAGTTCAGTAATGTGCCTACATCCATGAGAGTGATTGTATGTTCACTATTTAAAAAATAGGGTTGTAATGTATTTATACTGTCTTGCAATTAAAACCGTAATCTTAACTCGGTTACAATGTATTTATATTGTTTTCATTGCGCTCCGCACATAAGACCTATATACTAATTTCATATATTATAAGAATATGAACTACTATATGTAACAGTGTATTAAATCATACAATGCGCATAATTGTGTAAATAAATGTACCATGAATGTTAAGAATTGCATTAATTGGGACTAGTTTTGTTGGTAACTCATGATTTTTCTTAAGGAAAATGTCATAAATTCTACTCTCACTTTCCTTACAAGAAAGATATGTAATTTATTTTTTCTTTTTAACTTTGAGCTTAACTTTATCTTTATACTTATTGCAAGTTAGATTTTTTAAAATTTAAAATTAAGTTAGAGTTTGTTGGGTTTTTTAGAATTCAAAACTAATAAACTCGTGCTGCCATCTTGTAAAATAAAAAAATTGGATAAACTCAAAATTGGGATTTTTCAAAATTGAATCCAAAATTAGAATTTAAATAGAAAAAGAAATAGTTTGCAACAATTTAATCAAAATTTCTTAGGTAAAGTAATTGAAAAAATTTTATTTTTTAAAAATAGTAAACTTTCAATTGAATGCCTAAACAAACGATTTTGATCAAATTACAACTTTACTCGTCGGAGTCAAATGTTTCGCAAAAACATTTTCAACAACCTCACAAAACGATTTGACTCTCTCTCTCTCTCTCTCTCTCTCTCTCTCTCTCTTTATTTCATGAATTCTGCTTAAATAAATACTGGATCTTGTATGTATCTATTCAGAAACGCACCAAAATAGATGGGTCCCATAATATTCAAGCTCAAAATACAACCTGATTAGGAAATCTTGGCCATTCATTTGTCACAATGAGAGCTTATCGTGTAGGAAGCAAACGTACCTCTTACATTATCTATGGGAACTGGCCACTTTATTATCTTTGATCACAGGAGATATGGGTCAATTAATAGTAGGCCCGGCAAAACGGTCGGTTTAGACGGGTTGTAAATGGGTCGGGTCATAAATGGATTGAACTCATATTTGACTCGAATTGATCTGATCAAATACGGATCGGGTCATAAATGGATCGAGTCAACCCAAATTTGACCCGCTATCTAACTTTTTTTTAGAAATAAAACACTACCTAAGATTGTTACATGTCTATCAAGTAATATGACTAACAAAATTCATCACGTTTCTCTGTTAAAACTTTTGTAAATACACATTAAAAAAAAATCATTTATTTATTAGATGTGATATATTATCTCTATGATCATTTATAACGAAGTTTACTTATATATTTACCTAAGGTCTTAAATGATTTATTAAGATAAATTATATTAATTTTTTTTAAGATTTTTATAATTACACTAATTTCTTTTATTCTATTTGTAAATTACAAATTCTCTTTTTTTTTAATTAATTATTTTTTTTCTTAAATGACAAAATTGACAATTTCATGATTTTTTTTTACTAATATTTTCCAAACATTTTTTTAAAGAAACTTTTTATTTTTTATTTTTTAAAAAATTAAAAATAAAAATCACATAAAAGTCATGTGTTATATATACGTGTGAAAACTTCAGTAGGAGAATTCATGTAGGAGAATTCATGGAGCAGTTTGCAAGAGAGAAATCATGGAGCAGTTTCCATACATGTGAAAACTTCAGAAGGAGAATTCATGGAGCAGTTTCCGAGAGAGAATTCATGGAGCAGTTTCCATACATGTGAAAACTTCAGTAAGAGAATTCATGTAGGAGAATTCATAAAGGTAAATCATATACATCCATATATATATATATATATATATATATATATATATATATATATTAGTTCAAGCTTTAGTACGCTTCAGTACTATGATTATATGTATCGCAGCAGTTTTCAAGACTATAGTTTATTGTCATATGTGTTGTCATATGTGCGCAAAACTTACATAATATATATAATCATAGTACCGAAGCTTTGAATTAATATATATACATATATGCAGGTATGGAAAAATTTACAAAGTCCAATTTGTTTGGAAAGCCAACGATAGTCTCGGAAAAATTTAGTATTTTGCTATTTCCCAAATGGAGATATAAATATATATATATATATATGTATTCTAAGAATATATATATTCTTATATATAAATAGAGATATATATATATATATATATATTCTTATAGTATTTTATTATTTTTCATTTTCAATCCGTGAAACACTCATATTCAATCCGTATTAACTCGCTAAATTGGTGGGTTCCTTATTACCCAACCCGTTTATAACCCGCTAATTAAATAAACAAATTTGGACGAATTGATATAAGACAGATTAGGATGAGTTGACGAATTTGAATAATATTTGTTAATTAATAGCGAGGCCAGGCAAGTGTGATGTCAACCTCGTCAGCTTCAAGCTTCAGCTTTTATTGCAATCCTCAACTTTTGAAAAAGCACTTGTTGGTTTCTTGAATGTGTCGTACCATAAAAGAGGAACAACGTTAGGACCACACTCCACTTGTTGCATGCATTTTCTTCAGTATCGGACAAACTTTGATACCACCAACCTGTCTAAGTGTCTCCTAGCCCTAGCCCTTTTGTTTATGCAAGCCGGTCTAGCCTCGACCTGTCGGTTAGCCGGTTCAATCACATATTTTGAGCTTATTTAGAATTAGTTTGGCGTGACGGGAGAGAAAAGAATACCAGACCTGCCCTCGTGATTTTCAGAGGGAGCTTCAAGCAGCGTCCCGCCTTGGAGGCCACCAAGCATGGCGAAACATGTTCTTACTTGGTACACAAAATGCTAGAAGAATTACTTTGTTTTTCTCTTTCATATGAAATGTCCTTAATTTTGTTTCATTTAATCACACTACATACATTTGTTCTTTTCCCACCAGCTGGTCAAGGACTGGGAATTGATTTTTCTGACCCAGTTTAGTATTAAATACTAGTCACAACTTTATCCAGCTTGTTTTATATATATATATATATATATATATATATATATATATATATTCATGCTATGGTAGATCTACATCAGAAGAGTTTCAGTATATGGAAATTGAAATTTTTTTTTTTGCAGGCTTCCGGGCAATGATTTTGGGTTAACATATTCCTGTATTGAACATTCTCCACCTTTATCTTACCATGCAAAATTATGAACAAGACCATGCAGAGGACTAACATATAATTGACTACAAGCATTAAGGGGTGTGGCCTATCAATGAGTTTAAAAAGACTAGCTCAGTGAACGATATGTAATCCCACCATTGCAGAGTACAGGGAGGATTAAATATACACAACCTTACCCCCGCAAGCATAGAGGTTGTTTCCAAGTCTTGAATCTGTGATACTGAACTGCATCAACCATTGATTCAATGCCTAATTGTCTGTCCTGAACATATGCATTTACATTTTGGCTTAGCATCTTTGGGTTCAAACACCAGAATGAAGCCATGATGAAGGTATTTCAGCATCAGTAACTGTTTCTGAATGTTAGAGCCCATAACTTCATCTGAAAGTGCAACCACATTCCTCCTTTTTTTAGTAACAGTATTGATATACCATAAAAAGACAGGCCAATCAACACTTGACACGTATGACCACAGTCCGATTTATGTTCAGCTAGCATGATTCTCGTTCAGCCTATGACATCCAGATCATCACATAAGGTCGGAAGTGACCAAACAAATATATCCAGAGCTGATCACAGGGTCCAGACCAGAGCTTCAGATCTCGTCACCGCCTTAGCGGATTCCGAGCAGAGAATAGGGTAACAGTCTCCAGCACGGAAACTACCATTTATGATTATCTCCGCCTTAGCGGATTCCGGGCAGAGGATAAGGAAGTAGTCTCCAATACGGAAACTACCATCTGTGATTATCTCCATCCACAACTTAATGCCCACAAGGTAATTGCAATCTCCGACGATCATATCCCTATATTCATGGCGTCGAATCCTAATCAACTGAGGAAAGCTTCGGCCTATATATTAAACCCTAGAGGTACGCTATATTTTTCATGCTCATTCTTTGACTTTCAATACAGTCTTTCAATTCCCTTACTCATTTAAGCATCGGAGCGGCTACCGCCGGAGCCAATCCGGTGGTCCTCTGATCATCTTTCTGAGTGTTCTACAGGTCACGGAGCCCTTACGTGTTGCGAGTCAAAAAGTGCAGCATCAGTTTGGCGCCGTCTGTGGGAACGACTAATCTCTACGTGCTTTATTCATAAACTCATCTTTTTCCCTACCGGAAAACCATGGCACCAAATCTCCGACCCCGACAGAATACTCAGAGTTCGCAAAACGCTCAGCGTCAGCCGTCTGCTCCACGCACAAGAGGACCAGCGGCCAACCCTATGCGACAAGAGATCGAAGCAATAAAACGACACAATGAACTGGTGCAGGAGCAGCTGCTAGCCATTACCAGGACGCTGGCAACGCTCACGCAGAACCAAGCGGCGGCTTCTCCTAGCCCGCCGGTCAACTTCGTTGCAGGAACACAACCCCCGGTTGCCACGGGGAATGAAGAAATTCGCGGGCAGACCCCCGCTAACCAGCCTGGGCACCCCTCAGGCGTTGCTCACGCTGGCCGAGATCCACAGCCATCAACAGTCCCTGGCTGGGGAACATCCGCTTTTGTCCCCGACGTACATTACCGGAGTACTACCCGAGCCCCAACTCCTAGGGTTTCGGGAGCACCCCCGGCACCACAGGAACCTTATCATGCAGCACCAGCCCCACCGGTTCGGGCTCCTCCTCCATCCGAAGGGCGCACTCCACCCTATTACCCTGAAGCCGAGGCTGTCAGGCAGGGTTCACAAGATGTCAGACTCAGAGACCCGCGAAGGGAAGAGGAGATTGCCGAGTCTATGGACCGGACAATCGGTTTAAGAGGACCTCAGAACCCTCCAGAGCATGACGAACTGGCCAGGCTGCTCGGAAGACTAGCCACTCCGTTTACCCACGCCATCATGTCTGAAGAGAGGCCTAGAAAGTTCGTGGTGCCCAAATTCACTCTCTACGACGGATCTGGAGATCCAGGAGATCATCTATCTCATTACCAGCATACGATGGCCCTTCACGGAGCCTCAGATGCTTTCATGTGCCGAACGTTCATTACCAGCTTGAAGGGAACGGCTCTGAAGTGGTTCCACAACCTCCCTCCGAACTCCATTGCCAGCTTTTACGAGCTCGGTAGACAGTTCTTGGATAGGTTTATGACCAGCAGGAGGCTCAGAAGGGGACCAGAATTCCTGCTGAACGTTAGGCAGACTAGGGAGGAATCCCTTCGGGCCTACATCGCCCGCTTCAACACTGAGCTCACTGAGATCACGGATTGCAGCCCGAAATTCCTTGTTGCGGCCCTTACTGCCGGGCTTGCCCAAGGTGGCTTCAGAGACTCCTTGACAAAAAGCCCCCCGGCTGATATGGCAGCATTGATGGATCGGGCCAAAAAATACATCAACCTTGAAGAAGCCAACCGATCAGCCCAGAAGGGCAAGGATCAGACCCAAAGGGATAATCCGAAGCGGGAGGACCATAAGAAGGAGGATCACAGAAGAGATTCCAACAAAAAGAGGGTCAGAAGCCCAGATAAGAAAACAGCTCCCAGAGCTGTGTACAACTCCGCACCAAGGGAGTTCACCAACTTCACGCCTTTGAACACCACTCCGAACCAGGTACTCCGGCAGATCCGAGATCGGGAGAACCTGAGGTGGCCAGAGCCGATCAAAGGAGATCCCAGCCTGCGGGACCAAAGTAAGTATTGCAATTTCCATAAAGATCATGGGCATACTACTAACACTTGCAGGACCCTCCGATATGAGATAGAACAGCTCATAAAGAAGGGACGTCTTCGGGAGTTCGTCAAACAAGACGGAAGGCAGAACCCCCAAGAAGACAAGCCTCAGCAGCGGCCAGATCAGAGGCCCGAACAGAGGCAAGAGCAGCGGGAAGGACGAAACGAGCCTCAGAGGCAGAACAACCATGTTATCTACGTCCTCCATGCTGACTCCCCTGTTACAGGAATGTCCAACAGGGCGAGAAAAAGATATGCTCGGGAAGCCAGAACCGCCCCAAACATCTTGCAGGTCTCCAACGTCGAAAAAAGGCTCAAGACAGGGCCAGAGATCCAGTTCACCGAGCAAGATCTAGCAGGGGTACACTGCCCTCACAGTGATGCCCTTGTTATCACCCTCAGAATCGCCAACTTCGAAACTAGAAGAGTCCTAGTCGACACTGGCAGCTCAGTCAATATCCTGTTCTACGAACCGCTTAAGCGGATGGGCATAAACCAGGACAGCGTCAAGCCCACCACTGCCGTAATGGCAGCTTTTGATGGCAGCCTTAGCACCCCCCTGGGGAGAGTTGACCTTCCTACCACTATTGGGGAAGGTGAAGGGCAGAAGACCACCATCTCAGAGTACATGGTGTTGAACATGAAGTCTCCATACAACGTCATCATTGGGAGACCCTGGTTACACCAGATAGGGGCGGTCACCTCAACCTTTCATCAGTGTCTGAAGTACGTCCACAATCAAAGCGTGCACTCGGTCCGAGGATGTCAGCCAACCTCACGAGAATGTCACGCTATTGCCCTCAAGGAGACAGCCCCAAAATAGCAATTACAGTACACTCGGGACCGTGCAGATCCGGTTTTCACTCACACTCCCGAGGTGGAAGATTGCCCATCCGGCATTGAAGAGCCCCTGAGCCCAAGGGGGCGTGATAGTCAAGCCAAGCCTGTTGGCGAGCCCATCAAGATACTGGTCAGTTCAGGAGCAGAGGGGCGCTATTTGTACATCGGTCCAGACCTTGCGCCCGCCGAGCGGGAAAAGATAGTCAGGTTTCTGAAGAACAACCTCTCTATCTTTGCTTGGGAAACTAGAGACATGGAGGGAATAGATCCTAATCTGATAACTCACAAACTAATGGTAGATCCAGACCACCCCCCGGTCAGACAGAAGAGAAGACCGATCGCTCCCGAACGGCATCGGGTTATAAACGAAGAAGTCCAGAGGTTGCTGGACGCCAGGATGATACGGGAAGTTTTTTATCCCGAGTGGTTAGCCAACACTGTGCTCGTCAAGAAGAAGAACGGCAAGTGGAGAGTCTGTGTTGACTATACAGACCTTAACAAAGCATGTCCCAAGGACAGCTTCCCACTACCGAGAATAGATCAACTGGTTGACGCCACTGCAGGGCATGAGCTTATGAGTTTCATGGACGCCTACTCTGGATACAACCAGATCCAGATGTACCCTCCAGATCAGGAAAAGACCGCCTTCATAACCGAAAGAGGACTCTATTGCTACAGAGTGATGCCTTTCGGTTTAAAGAATGCTGGAGCCACTTACCAACGGTTGGTGAACAAGATGTTCAATCCATTGCTTGGCAGCACCATGGAGGTATACATCGACGACATGCTGGTAAAGAGCCTCCAGAAAGGCAGCCACCTCCAGCATTTAGCCCAGACCTTCGATATCCTCAGACAGCACAAGATGAAGCTCAACCCCTCAAAATGTACCTTCGGAGTTACGAAGGGAAAATTCTTGGGGTACATCGTCTCTCAAAGAGGTATCGAAGCGGATCCCACCCAGATCCAAGCCCTGATTGGACTGAAGTCGCCAAAGACCAAAAAGAGATTCAGGCACTGAACGGCAGAGTCGCCGCATTGAGCAGATTTATATCCAAGTCCACCGATCGCTGCCTACCTTTCTTCAAAGCTCTAAAGGGCGGCAAGGCTTTGCAGTGGACAGAAGAATGCGAGCATTCCTTCCAAGAACTAAAGGAGTATTTAGCCTCTCCAGAGCTCCTGTCAAAACCTGTACAAGGAGAAAAGCTGCTCCTGTACCTAGCAGTCTCTGAGAACGCGGTCAGTTCCGCACTAATCAGACAGGACAAAGGAGTACAGAGGCCTATATTCTACGTCAGTAGGGCACTACTCGACACGGAAAGAAGATACCCAGAAGTAGAGAAGCTGGCCTATGCCTTGGTCGTATCAGCCCGAAAGCTCCGACCTTACTTTCCAGGCCCATCCAATTGAGATTCCAACTGCTTATCCTCTAAAGTCAATACTGAGGAAACCCGAGGTATCGGGAAGATTGGTCAAGTGGTCTGTGGAGTTAGGGGAGTTTGACATAGCATATGTACCCCGAAACTCCATCAAAGGGCAGGCCTTAGCCGATTTTGTAGCCGAGTTCACCCCGGCACTGCAGAACAAAGCACAAATCGCCGAAACTACAGGAACCTGGCTGCTATATATTGATGGATCGTCAACCGATCAAGGATCAGGGGTAGGACTGGTACTACAGTCCCCTGATGGACTTACATCGGAAAAAGCAGTCAGCCTGGGATTTAAAGCTTCTAATAATGAAGCTGAATATGAGGCCCTAATCTTAGGGATGAAGCTTGCCCTGGAATGCGAGGCTCAGAACCTCGATGTCTTCTCCGACTCCCAACTGGTAGTAAGCCAAGTTTTGGGAGAGTTTGCCATTAAGGATGACAGGATGCTTCGATACTCCGAACTGGTGAACCATTTAAAGCATTCTTTCCAGACTTTCACTATCCAGAAGATTGAGAGAAGTCAGAACTGCAGAGCAGATGCTCTGGCTAACGTGGCCTCCCGCCTCAAGTCTGAAACAGACTCCACCGTTAAAATCTCTTTTCAGCCAGGATCCAGCATTGAGGGAGCATCAGTTGCTCAAGTTAATGAACAGCCCCAGAGCTGGATGACCCCAATCCTCCAGTATCTAAGATCCGGGCTCCTCCCAGAGGATAAAAACAAAGCCAGGAGAATCCGAATCAGAGCGGCTCGGTACCTGATCTTGAACAACAAACTTTACAGGAGGTCATATTCTCAACCTCTGTTAAAATGTTTGGCTCCAGACGAGTCACAATACGTTTTGGCTGAAATTCACGAGGGAATTTGCGGGAATCACAATGGGGGCAGAACTATAGCCCACCGAGCTCTATCACAGGGCTACTACTGGCCCGGCATGCTGAAACAGGCTAAAGAGTATGTTCGGAAGTGTGACAAATGTCAGAAATTCGCCTCGTACCAACACCAGCCTCAGCACGAGCTCATCCCGATTCCTAGCCCCTGGCCCTTTGCTCAATGGGGAATGGACATTGTGGGCCCGTTACCACGAGCATCTCCAAACAGGAAGTACCTCCTGGTGGCTATCGACTACTTCTCTAAATGGGCCGAAGCCGAGCCCTTAACGCATATTACAGAAAAGGAAGTCGAAAGCTTCACCTGGAAGAATATTGTCTGCAGGTTTGGCATACCACGTGTAATTATCTCGGATAATGGGACACAATTTACTGGTAAAGGCTTCAAGGCATTCTGCGAAAATCTCAACATCAGGCAGCACTTTGCCTCTCCAGGCCATCCACAAGCAAATGGGCAGGCAGAGGTCACCAACCGAACAATCCTTGATGGGTTAAAGAAAAGGCTGGAACAAGCCAAAGGGAAGTGGGCAGAAGAGCTCCCAGGAGTCCTTTGGGCCTACCGTACAACCAGAAGAACTCCCACCTCTGAAACACCCTTCTCATTAGCCTATGGGACAGAAGCAGTAATTCCGGTTGAAATCGGTATGCCAACCCTGAGGACTGAGGCCTTTGAGCAAGAATCCAATGATCAGCAGCTGATGGAGAACTTGGATCTGCTCGAGGAGAGAAGGGATCAAGCCAGCATCAGGATGGAAGCCTACCAACAAAGAATGGTCAATAAATCCAGGATAGGACTCAAGACAGTCAGCTTCCAAGTTGGAGACTTCGTCTTAAGAAGAGTCTTTCAGAACACCAAGGATCCCACCATGGGAAAATTGTCACCAAATTGGGAGGGCCCCTACAAAGTGACGAAGGTCGTTCGACCTACCACTTACTGGCTTGAAGACACGACTGGGAAACCTGTTCCTAGGCCATGGAACGTAGAACACTTGCGGAAGTATTATCAATAAAAAATTTTCTTTTTTTTTTTTATATACTTCCTTAAGACTATTCGTCTATTAATACACAGGCCTCCAGAGCCTGGTCCATCTATTAATGCACGGGCCTCCAGAGCCTGGTCCATCTATTAATGCACAAGTCTTATGACTTGGTCCATCTATTAATGCACAAGTCTTATGACTTGGTCCATCTATTAATGCACGGGCCTCCAGAGCCTGGTCCAACTATTAATGCACAAGTCTTATGACTTGGTCCATCTATTAATGCACGGGCCTCAAGAGCCTGGTCCATCTATTAATGCACGGGCCTCCAGAGCCTGGTCCAACTATTAATGCACAAGTCTTATGACTTGGTCCATCTATTAATGCACGGGCCTCCAGAGCCTGGTCCATCTATTAATGCACGGGCCTCCAGAGCCTGGTCCATCTATTAATGCACGGGCCTCCAGAGCCTGGTCCATCTATTAATGCACAAGTCTTATGACTTGGTCCATCTATTAATGCACAAGTCTTATGACTTGGTCCATCTATTAATGCACAAGTCTTATGACTTGGTCCATCTATTAATGCACAAGTCTTATGACTTGGTCCATCTATTAATGCACGGGCCTCCAGAGCCTGGTCCATCTATTAATGCACAAGTCTAATGACTTGGTCCATCTATTAATGCACAGGCCCTCAGAGCCTGGGCCATCCCCAACTAGCGGGTTCTGTAATCCAGTCCATCCAAAGGCAGAAATTCCGAGCACCTGTCAACTAAAGTTTACTAGAACGGAATACCTCGGATCTGACACTTACATTATTTGACTTATCTGTCAAATAAATCAGCACCATGGTTTCAACCAAAGGTGAAGTACTTCGATTCTGGCATTTTTCAAAGTTTTTGATTTGTTTTCAGAACAATCGGCAACATATTAGAAGATGCTTAAGTTTCAAAAGAGCACATTCACAGAAAGTATCAGCTCAGAGAAGAAAAAATTCAACTTTATTAATAACTCAAAAAGATTTACATCAGTACCAAGAAGCTACTACAGAAGCTATTACAGAAGCTACTACAGAAGCTATTACAGAAGCTATTACAGAAGCTATTACAGAAGCTATTACAGAAGCTACGCTTGGCAAACATAATGGCTCTTCTCCTGGGATGATAAAGGGGCACAAGATCCAAAACCTTCAAAACCGCCTTCATCGGCTCCATTTGAAAGGAAGGAACCCTGAACCCCAATCTGCATCAAGTAGTGCCCAGGCCATTTCATCATCACTATCACTGGTCCCACGACCAACGGAGGATGAGGGCTCTGAGCCTCAGGAGACTATTCATTCTCCACCTTTGTAATCGGCATGACTCCTCAGAGGAGTGAAGCAAGGGTCTCTGCCAAGACACATGGGGGGAAGGTAGTCTACCTTCAATCTTCTTCTTCACACCGTCTGTTTCACCCCAGCCACTTAGTGCAAGGGTCTCTAACAGAGCATGAGGAAGGGAAGGCAACTCACCTTCGTCTTCATCACCAACACCCCAGGCCTCGGTTGAATCAGGGAGGGGCCACCACCAATCGGAGAAATCTCGACCGGATGCCAGAGGAAACAAGAAGACTTGGACCTCCTTCAATCCTTCCTTGGAGACTGAAAAAAGGGGGAGGTTAACTCTCGGCCACAGGTTCATTATTCCTAACTCAGGCAAGGAATCTTCCATCATCTCCGGACGAATGGGAGAAATTCCGGCAGCATATGAGGTTTCTCTCACGAACAAATCGGGGAGCAAAAGGGTTGAGCACAACCGTATGCCCCGTTTCCATATATATAGACCCTTGGAATCCAAAAAGCCACCCAACTGAACCGTCGCAACGGTGAAAAAGAGAGTGGCCTTGAAAACCCAAACGACGGTCAAATGATTAAGCGGTGCATTAAATAAGCCTCTTCAATATGCCAAGAGACAGAGTGCAGAATTCTCAAGACGTAGACCGCAGTCCAGTACTAAAGCTCCCAAATTAATAATGAGGGGAACAAAGTCTAAAGTAAATAGACCCCCATTCAGACCTACCGGTCTTAACTACTTCATAACAGGTCAAGACACGCAACAAAAGACCAAGCAGATCGGATATATCCCAAATCCCGAGTACTCAGCATACCGAGCATCATAATAACGAGCACAAGCTGCTCGGTTAACCTCACCGACTCTTAATTCAGAGCAGTCTATCTCAGAACTCTACAGGGACCCACTCCCGCTCTGTCAGGCTCTATCCATCTGGCTATATCTACTTTCTCTTCTTATTTTAATAAGGCAGATCTATATTCACTATTCCATGACAAAGTATTGAAGATTAAGAAAGCAACTATTTGATCTAGCATGCAAAGGGTTCAGAGCAGCCGCACTTGCAACAAAATTCACAAGAAGGAAAAATACAAGCAGAATCTGAAGAAAAGTCAATCTTATTGATCAGAAGGGAAAATGTATTCACTACATCAAAAAAAAAAAAAAAAAAAAAAAAAAAAAAAAAAAAGAGGGGGCAAAAGCCTATAAAAACCTCAGGATTTCCCAGAGGGGCCTGCATCCTCTTCCAAATTAAGGGCACGAGCCCCAGCAGTCTTATCCGGATCAGGACGAGATGAGGTGGGTTCAGGAGGAACGATTGATGACACGTCAAAGTCCGGAAACTGAAGTTGGAATCTAGTTCGGAAATTCTCAAAGCCGAGCAGTATCAGGTCATCACCCATCTGATCAACTTCCTCTTTTAATTCCATCTCAGCCTCAGCTTTGGCTTGACCAACTGCCTCCTGAACCCTCTGGTCAATGGAACTACGGAGACCAACCAGCTCCGCCTCAAGCCTCTCAACCGTCCGAGCAAATATATCCCTCTCAGACTCTGCCACCTTAAGGCTGGTGGTAGCTCTCTCCAGACTCTCTTCAGCAGATTGAATTTTGGAACAGGCTGTTCCGAGCTCCAGTCTCATCTCGTCCACCTCTGTCCTTAGCTTCTCGGCCTCCTCAAGGCCCATGGGGGTCACCATCAGAGCAGCTAAACTATGCATGCTCTGTATAAAGCAAGACAGATAAATTAGAGCGAAACAAATGAGCAAACAAAAGGCCAAGGAAAGGCTTCAGAAGTTACCTTCATCTGGAGAGTCATCATCTCAGTCATCAGTTTGGAGGGATCGTCCCCTCTGTACCGATGTGGGCCCTGAGCCCATATTCGATCAAATGCCTTCTTGGCAATTTGATAATCCGGCTCAACAAATGGCTCAGAAGGAGCGGCAGGAGCTTTCCCCTTCCTAGACCTCTTGCTCGGACCAGGAGGAACAGCCGATACAGGAATGGCAGGCTCGGCTTCCTCAGCCTCGGCAGGGGAGGGCTCAGGGGAACCAGAGATCAATCTCCTTCTCTTCACTTCTAAAGGAGCATCAGGCTCAGCTGGGGAGGAAGACTCCCCCACCACTTGAGGCTTCGGCACTTCCCACCTCGAGGCTAGCCTCCTCTTCAACTCTGCGCTACGGGTGGCCATCACTTGGTCCGGAGTGACGATAACAGTATGAGCCCGGTTAGAAGTTGAAAGCAAAACCCGGTACTGATCCTGCAGAGCCTTAGTAAACTTGGGCCTCTTCCGAGCACTCTTGACTGCACGAAGGAAATGAAAAATACCGAGTTTGTCAGTTCTGAGGATATAAGCAAAGCTAAAGCAAACCCAAGAAAATAAGTCTCACCCCTATGGCCCGTAACACAAGGAAACGACGAGATCTCTCCGGCCTGAAAGTCCGTATGCTCCCATCCTCCTCCAACGAAGAAGTACCACTTCTTCCACGTCTTGTTGGAAGTAGGAACGGAAGACAGGGGTCGGAACCCCTTCTCAAAGGACATATAATACAGGCCTTCTGCCTGCTTGAACTTCAGATCCATATTGCTACGGATCAAGTCCAGAGACACCTCCACTTTGTTCAGATGCCCCAGCACCATAAATCCTAGAAGATGCCGCCAGCTATTGAGATTCAGGTCGGCAGGGCAGAGCTTGAACCAGCAAAAGAATTGCCTGACTAAATCCGGCAATGGAAGCCTTAAGCCCATTTCAAACCAGGCAAGGAAAACGCAAATCTCCCCGGCTTTAACATCTTGGGGACGGTCCATGGGTCCTGGAACTCTGCAAGTCACATTGGGGGGAAATTCAAATTTCACCCTCCATTCATCCAAGAGGCTTTGAGTGACGGCACTCTCACCCTCTTCTCTATGAGAAGACCTACCAGAGGTCTCCCCGGCCCTGTCTCGGGGCTCTTCGAAAGCATCGACTATTCTAACCCCTGGATTAGGGGGAGGATCAACAGGCCTTTCCTCAATAATTTCAGAAGCAGGGTTACCTACATCTCCTACAACAGACGGACCAGCCGCCTCAGAACGGTCTCCTACTCCCTCATTCACAATTCGAGATTCCGAAGGAACAGACATTATTCTCAAACTCAAGAAGAAAGAAGCAAGAGAGGGGGAAAAATCAGTCGAACCTGTTTTCACTTAGGGGATCTGTATTCTTCAAGATCGCACGAACCAACAATGGCGGATGAAATCTTCTAGCACAGAAAAAATGTCGAGGGAAAGGTCATTTCAAAAATCTCATCCCGTATTTATAAACACGATATCAGAAGGGACCCACCAAAGTCCAAACGCCATGACGGTTCAGAACAATGATGATCTCGAGAAAACCAACTGTCCGCCCAGTTTGATTGTGACCTCGAAAAGACTTAATCGCCGACTACACAATAAATGGCGCCCCAACGATTGTCTTGGAAGGCGAAAAAGCGAGACACATAACTCTCTTAGCCCTAGTTACTTACATCAAACTAGGACTTGGGGGGGGAGTAACTGATATACCATAAAAAGACAGGCCAATCAACACTTGACACGTATGACCACAGTCCGATTTATGTTCAGCTAGCATGATTCTCGTTCAGCCTATGACATCCAGATCATCACATAAGGTCGGAAGTGACCAAACAAATATATCCAGAGCTGATCACAGGGTCCAGACCAGAGCTTCAGATCTCGTCACCGCCTTAGCGGATTCCGAGCAGAGAATAGGGTAACAGTCTCCAGCACGGAAACTACCATTTATGATTATCTCCGCCTTAGCGGATTCCGGGCAGAGGATAAGGAAGTAGTCTCCAATACGGAAACTACCATCTGTGATTATCTCCATCCACAACTTAATGCCCACAAGGTAATTGCAATCTCCGACGATCATATCCCTATATTCATGGCGTCGAATCCTAATCAACTGAGGAAAGCTTCGGCCTATATATTAAACCCTAGAGGTACGCTATATTTTTCATGCTCATTCTTTGACTTTCAATACAGTCTTTCAATTCCCTTACTCATTTAAGCATCGGAGCGGCTACCGCCGGAGCCAATCCGGTGGTCCTCTGATCATCTTTCTGAGTGTTCTACAGGTCACGGAGCCCTTACGTGTTGCGAGTCAAAAAGTGCAGCATCAAGTATGAATGCACAACTATTCATCATCATGCCAGACGGAGCACTGTTCACATCTAAAATTCTTCAATGAAACACTTATTGCTCCCTCTATTTCATTGTCAATGTAGCTGGTGGCAATCTTTACCAGGGAAATATGTGTATTCCAAATTATACTATCTAAAGCTGAGCATAACCAACTTCCCAAAAAAAATAAAAAAATGAAAGAATGCTTTTTGCAGCTATATTTCAAGTGAGTTTACCTATAAGGTGACTTATCTCCATTTATATTCTTTGCTTGAGGTTTGCAAAAAGGGAGGTGAAGATGAAAAAAAAGACTTGAGAACTTGCCTATTTCATGTGAAATTTCTTTCCCAAAACCAAATACGTCTAAATAGTTACACGCGGAACCCCTATGTGGAAGCAAACATTCCTCCAACAAGTAAATACCTACTTATAAGGGAGAAGAAGATATACATTTCCTTTTACTATTTATTCTATAACTGTGTACAACCCCCATAACTCCAAAGCCTTCAAAACTTTGTACAACAATCAAATGAAGCAAAATTTTTAATTATGTGTGTACAAGGTACCTGAAACTGAATTCATATGGCATAACCGGGACTAACTGTGAAGGAGGATCACCATTTCCTCTCTCAAGGCACCTAATTGCCTCTTTTCCGAGTTCACTTGGTAGCTGCAGGCATATCCAATCAAGCAATGACTCCATGTCCTTTGCAAAGTCGAGTAGATACCAATCCAATAGTTTTGGGATCGCTAACAACTTCTTTGTCGTTGAAATGCCTACTGCTGCCTGTAAGTAGTCTCTTTTTGCCGCTTCCAGTTCATTTTCAACCTGAGATGCTGTGTACACTCTTACCTTCATTTGAGAAAGTTCATGAATCAGGAACAAGCATAAAAGTAACTGGAACTCAAAAGGACTCTAATTGAAGTCCCCAAGACTGCACTAGGAGCCACAAACATTTTGAAATTTCACTCTTGTTAAAATTTACAAGGAAAAAAAACTGAGGGATTGGGCAAATCATTTGAGAATATTCACACGACTCAGAATATTAAAGAACAATATTGACAAAGAATTATGCAAAATAAAACTGGGGTATACATGATCAATCAATAAGCTGCATGTATCTTTGCAGATTTCTGAAAACTTTGTGAAGTTCTCTCAAAAATGGTTGTGGGACTAAGATGATTAAAGGAACTCTATCTACTGTGCATTAACTTACAGCCGGGGAGGACCAGCTTCCGCAGGAGAGCGCAAATGTTACCAATGGTTCAGATAACTCCAATCCGAATCTGCTCCGTGCTGTCATCTCATCGTTTTTTGTATTTTTTGCAAAAGTCTGGTTTGAAGTCATAAATAATGCATATGGTAAGCAAATTCTAATATTTGAGAGGAAATAAAAGCTTGTAAGTTGAAAAGGACTCTGCTTACATATTTTGAGTGATAGGGCAGTCTCAGGATGAAATGTTCGATGGTTATTGCATTAAGCAAGTGTTCGCCAACATTTATTGTTGCCTGAAGGAAAAGTGGAAAATTTATTGATGAATACATAGATACATGACATACGTAATATATATACATGCACAAATGTACATGTATCTGAAGTTGATGTCTTTTTTAAATATGGGGATCAAGTATCATAGTCTGTAAGTTGATCTGCGAACTAATTGAACTGTAAGGACGTTTGTACATGCATGTGATTAAGAGTACTGTTTGCCCCAAGTGCAAAATATTTTGTTGTCACTACCATGAACAAGAGCAAAGGCTGGATACACCTTACCTTCTGCATCAGTGCAACGACCATCTCAGGACTCTGGGGTATTCCATACTCTAGAAATGCCTGAAGCAATGCAGCAGTCTATAGTAAACATAGATTCTATATACATAATCCCAAATGCTCAAACATGAGCAATATAGCTAGATAAAATATATGTGATTCATAACAGAGAGAAAGCTATGAAATTCAATACCAAAGTTGGTTTTGTAAACATATGATCATAGAAAGATCTCACTCATACATTCATCATGCATGAATTATAAATGTTGATCCAGAAAGCAAGCTTCTCCTGATGGGTGAGGCCCTTCAAATCAACTGAGGCAAGTTTTGCAAGGAGTCGCCTGAAAATTTGAAAGATAAAATGAATATAAGTGCAATCAGAATCATATGTGGTGTGAAGAAAGTGAGAAATTAATCTAATAGCAGGTGACTTACTTCAGCCTACGAACTAGAAACACAGCATTTGTCGTCCGGTTTGGATTTATTGACCTGGGTTCAATTGCAAAAAAATGCTTATATGGACCAATATCCCTCTTTCCAAATTCCAAACAGATACCATAAGGATCCTTAAACTCTGATGCTTCAATGCTTTCACATGAAGCTAATGCTGATAATGAAGGCAATGTCTCTGTTGTTTTTCTATTCTTTAACGAGCTCATTCTTAAGAAAATGCTAGATAAACAATTCAGAATATTCTCAGAAATTTTGTTTGGACTGTCATCTCCATATAATTTTTCATCTTGAATAGCAGAACTTCTCACTTCTGTACTTTCGTGGTCCATAACACTGCATTCTAGCTGCAAATTCAAAAGGTAATGTTCATTCCACTGCAAATAAAGTCGACACTTAACTGAAGTTGATGATATTGGTACACACCTGAAGTTTCTGAGGTTCTAAATGTTTCTCTGATGATCTATACTCAACGGGAGGTCTCTTTACTGGAGTTCTGATTGTTTGGGCTTTCAAATTTGGGGAGCACTTGTTCTTCTTTGTGGAATTAGTGTACAATAGGTTCTCTTTTCCATGCCCGACGTCTTAAAAAATAAAATAAGAAGAGTAAGTTTTTGCCATGGTTAATTTCCTATTCTGCAGCGGTTAAGCAGCACACATTTTGAGTGTAGAACCAAACTATTACCAGGGAGAGAAGGTGAATTCCTTGCTATAGATGGTGCTGAATTGCCTTCAGTTTGTATTGAAATCTTGGATTGCTTCTGTTTGGAACCTTTAATTGGGCACAGGTCATATAAATCAGTCAAACTTTCCATGTTCCTCTTCGAGGAAGAAATGTAGACAGCTTCCTGATACAGGCCTTGTCTGAAATGCACAACCTGTTCTTCAAGCCGAACAACCTCCTCTTCCAGAACAGCCACTTCGGCAAGAAGCTCCAGTGTCTACACAAATCAAAATTCAGTACCAGATTCCCAATTCTCTCACTTATAATAATTTTGAGATGAAAACCATCTCGCAGGTAGATGGAAATATTCAATGAAATTGGTGGGGCGTCTCCTCTGTTTCATCCGCTTAAATATATCCATCAATATATAATTCATTATTCTTAATCAATTATATAACTATAATTGTCGTTACTATTGTGTCATAGTATTAATTAACATTGGCCTAATTATTAAATGTTGCAGAAACAAAAACAAAATTGAAATTGGGGAGTGTTAACAGAGAGTGAATTACTAACACAAGGAGGGAGATAAGCAGGAAGACGTGGTAGAGCTCCCAAGGGTCTGGTAAAAGCCCTCTCCAGGGCTCGGTGAACGTTTTCTTCATGTCTAAGCTTCTTCTTTAGCTTTTCAACCTGAAAAATACAATAACAATACATTCATAAGAATTGACAGAAAAAGACTTGATATAGAATCCAAAAAGTCAAAGGTTTATGATATGTAATGTGAATACATCTTGTTGCAATGCCTTTTTTCTCTCTCTGATTGAGCCCCGTCGACTTGTGGTTGATTTCTCGTCATTCATTAGCCTGGTCCCTTGCATTTCCACTTTCTCCTTCAAGCAAACAGAAACAGAATACAACCATCAGCTTCCAAAGAAAAGAAGAAGAACATAAGAAAGAGAGAATAAATAAAAAAAGGGAAATCTGAGACCAATGTAAATAAGGATCAAAGGAGACAATTTTCTAAGCTTTGTGGAGGGGCAGAGATCACCAATTCACAATCAGTTGCAATAAGGAAACGAAAAGAAAAACTTAACCCAATTTTCCCCAGAAAAGTTTTCTTGGATGAGAAGTCAAATTAAAGATATAGAAGGCTACCAAGAGTCAGATTGAGTGGTATCTCCTCTGCCTCCCAAAGAGGAGGGTGAGAGTTCAAAAATTAAAGATTTAGAAGAAAAAATGTTATTTTTCAGATTAATTTTGATAACCCATCTGCAATTCTCATCAAAGATGCCTACTTTTTTTCAAGTTTTCAGGGAGATTTCAGTTTCTGAAGCTTGCCCATTGAAGTCGAAGCCATGTACTCTTGTGAAAAATTATAGACCTATATCCGAATAGTCAAATGACAACTTTCATGCCCAAGAGTTTCTACAGTAGAAAAAGCCAACCGTTTTTCAAAAACACACAAACTATTGTCAATCTCAAAGCATCCAGTTCAGACCCGAATTGATTAACAAAGGTGATGAGGTGTTACTTTTTCATGTTTCAGTTGAGTTTTCATAGACTGCAAAGTCGTCCGGATTCTGGTGTTCATCTCCGGAAAATGAATGAACACTGCAAAACAATAAATACACAAATCAATATATACAAACATACATACATATACTTAGATATATCAAAATGACAGAAACAATATCAAATTTAACATTAAATGCATCCATTAAAGAGAGAATGAGACCTTCAGAGAAATTTCATCCAATCACAAAGCGGGAAACTCGAACACTAGCCCCAAAAGGACAAAAAAACAACTCTGCTCAGTACAATCCCTGCATTCCTCGATCCGTGTGAATTAAATCAACACAATTCGTAGGCCCAGAAGATTTGAATGAGTTCTCCAGCTAAAATATCATTGAATTTTGGAAGACGCTTACTACAAGCAGTAGTAAATATATCAATAATATAAATTGCAAGGCATATATATTTGTGTGTGTATATATATAGAGAGAGAGAGAAGGTGGGGAGAGAGAAACAGTGTTTACAACTGTATCTGCTTCTCCTTCGTGTCGATTATTTAATTGAGGAGAGAGAAGGAGGATGGGTCTGTGAAAGGTAAATTGGTTGGCTTTGTGAAAGGCTGGTGCGCATATAGCGCACTATAGAACCGTACGCAACCATATGAACACAGCACCTCGCTGTGTCATCATGAGTAGACGTGCTCTTCTCTTTTTTAATCCCAACACAACGCTTTCCACTTTACATTCTGCTATCACCTCGTTCAACAGTATTCCCGAAATACCCCTGAATAATGTTTTAAATATCGGGGAATTCCAACTTCAGCCAATAAATATTTATATTTCAAAAATTGTCCACGTTTTTTAATATATTCCTCTAAGTTGACCCTAAATCTAGGTGTGTAATTTAGATTGAGTCATGTTTAAGTTTTAAAATAATTAATTCAAATTTCACTTAAATTTAATTTTAAATTAGAATGATTTAACCTGAACTTAATTATTAATTATAATTTTTAAATTTTATTCATAATTTTTTTAACAAATTATTATCTATTTTTCTATTTTGATTATATATTAAAAGTTTTAATAATTTCTCTTACTTTTTCTTTCTAAAAGAAATCAAAAACCATTAAAACAATTCCTTCAATATAATTTAATTTTTGAAAAATGTTAAAGATCAACAAGTTTTTAAAATTATAAAAATATAAATAATTATTTTTGTAAGGAATTTCTAGTAATTTAAAGGTGGATAAATAAAATTTAAAAACGTAATATATAAAATTTTAAATTTTAAAAAAAATCCAGGTCAGACTCAAGTTGGTCTACCCAAATTGCACCCTTACCCAAAATTGAATGTGATAGTAATTATTTAACGAGAAAAGCCATTTATATTATTATCAAACACAGTATGATTGTTTCTCACAAATTCATCAACCATCTTGAATTCGTATAGAAGTTATTTATTATGATTCTTGAAAAAGTTTTAAATTTTTTTGAGAGATTGTTACACCAAATCATTTAATAACATAGAGTGACGGTTTTATTAGATTTTTTTTTTCAAAATTGGAGTTTTAAAATTGAGTAGATTAATTATCCATTAATTGAGAAATTATTCATATTATCGTCACTCTAATCATTATCCGGTGTTGAGTGACTCTCCCTCACAAACTCAATTACCTATCTTGAATTTTAGGATAAAAAATTTTCTTATAATTTAAGAAAATTGAAGTAATTATGAGAGGTCGTCATTCTAAATCAGATAATGTTGTAGAGTGACGGTTATACTGGATAATTACTCCCATAAATGGATCGAGGTTTACTACTAATTTTAGAGGTTAAGCAATAATTGTATTGGTTTAACAAAATTGATTATGGGATAATGGGCTGGTTATTTGAAAGCAAATGCTGCCTTAAGTCACATGGGTTGCCATTTGCCAACTAAATGTCTTTTCTGTACTTGCAAAATAAAAATTAAAGCCTTCCAAAGACATGAAGGGATTGGGATTTTAAAATTTGATTCATTCTTGTGATATATATATATATATATATATATATATAAATATAAATATAAAATAACGGCAGGCCAATTGTCGTGTTGAATTCACATGGATAGGGACGGAATTGAAGCCTTGTGTTTCCTAAATTGAATGATGGATAGGATATGGTTTTAAGTTTGGAAACAAAAGAAATTTCGATTATTTTATTTTATTTTTTAATTTGTGGTGATTCAGTTAGGAAGCTTTAAACATATAATTTATATAGTTTTCATATAACCTGGCAAATCTGGGACAAATATTTAAAGATATTTGAGATATTCAAGTTATCAAGTTTGGCATATAGTTATAGATTTGGCCATACTAAGATTTGGACTCAACCAAACAAAAAAAAGATTTTCCCACAATTTATTTCCTCCCTTTCTTTTTCTTCTTCAAGATTCTTCTCTTTTATTGACAATTTCCATACAAATTGTCATATCCCAACTTATGTAATGGTTATTCTCTCATTTTATTTTTAAAATCTCCCAAATGATTATTAATATTTTTACATTTGATAGAAGTAATGAGATATTACAATTTATGTATTATAATAAATTTTCTACTTTACTCCTCGCTCAAAATAAAAGAAAATATTTTGTACGTTTCTTAACAAATTTTTTCAATCTTAAACGCAAACAAATAATTCTTCATGCAATTATTATAAATGGTGATTGTTCTAAGTTTAATTATGTATAAAGTGGGAAAGAGTCAAGATGATGTGTCTCATAAAATTAAACTGAGATGGATTAAGTAGATTGTGTAATCGAGAAATACTCATAAAATTCAAAGTAAAATTTTATAAAATAACTATTAGACAAAATGCTAGAATGTAAAGAAATAATGTTTATAAATAGTATAAAATAATTATTTTGTAAATATATTTAAATAAATACTCTTTTTGTTGATAATTTTTTTTTTGACTAATTATGAAGTGTTATATATACAAAAATTTACTTACTTTTTTTTTAAAGATAAAAAACTAATATATTATACAGAAAAAACACATAATTAGCCATAATCAATGTTCTATCTTTTGTAATAAGTTATCGGTCAATAACTACCTCTTCATCATCGAATGTTTTAGGTTTTAGAATAACCATTAATAAATTACCCTTTAAAAGATAGCGTTTTTTAAAGTAAAAGGAAAAGGAAAAGGAAAAGTCAATCCGAATATTTAAGGCCTACGTCGCGTTCAGTGTTTCACTTTCGGACGCATGTTAAGGAGAGGGGAGAGAGAGAGGATATTTTGGTAATTATAGTCCCTAGCATAATCCATTCATTGGTAAATATGAGAAACATATATATTGGAATGGGTCAGGATTTTATTGGGGCAATTTTTTTTTCCCTAATATTCAAGCATAAATTTAAAAATTAATGAATTAAAATAAAAAAAATATTAATTAATAATATTTTTGATAAAAAAAATAAATTAATTGATATAAAAAAATTATAAATTAGACATCATTTATATTAAAAAAATCCAAAGGCTTTAGATTATACAAAAAAAAAAATTCTAAAAAAATTAATAAAAATTTCGTTAAGAGGTTAAGTTAAAATTAAAATAAGGGTAACGTATAAAAAAAAATAGTAATGTTATGCTTATCAAATTTGACATCCTAAATGATGTGGTACAGTAATATTGATAGTATATTAAGTCATGTAATTAACAAGCCACAATAAAATTTTATCGTATAATTGTCACATCATTTGGAATATAAATTTGAGATAGACTTTTGGAATGTATAACACTACTAAAAAAAAATAAAAAATTAAGACTTCGAGAGCAAAAATATAAATTAAATTGTATATTTAAAAGCAAAGTAAAAAAAAATCAAATAAAAACAATTGGAGGGAGCCACTTCTCTTCTACTATATTTTAGCATAACATTTATTTCTCTTTATAAAGTAACAGTGACTCATTTCTATTTGACATTTACTTGATAAAATGACATGAATCTTACATTTATTACATTTATTTGGTATATGTAAGTTATATTTCATAAATATCATTAGATACTTATAATACTATTTGGTACTGAAAATGGCATTGCTATTTTTTAGAAATGGAGACTCCATTCGTGACTAAGGAAAATAAAAATAATATTAAAAATTAAATTTTTTTGTTTTTACTTATGAAACAAATGGAGACCACCCAACTTATTTTTTCGCAAGCTAAGTGATACATTATTGAAATATTAATTTTTACGTTAAAGTCAAATTTTAGAATGAAGTGAAATGAAACATGTATTAGAATTATTCTTATTTATATATATATATATATGTATATGTATATGTGTATGTGTATGTGTATGTGTGTGCGTGTGTGTGTTTGTGTGTGTGTTATAGTAATATAGTACATTGGGATGATAGTTACAAATTGGGTGGTGGGTGAAGCGGGAAACCATTATGATGGGTGGCGACGGGCTGACAAAGAGATGATATAGATTATGGTGTGCGTTGTGAGCGTCTTAAGTGAAAAGGAAAAGGACAGGCCACCCACAGCCACGTGACAGTGACTCTTTAAATTAGTTTTTGTGTTTTCTTAATTACTAGTTAATTATTTTTCATTGTGAAAAGACAATATCCTGGTCTTCATCCTTTCAAACAACCCAATCTTCACAAGGGTATTTTCGTACTTTACCACCCCCAAACCTCCTAATTAGTTTTTTAAAAATGAGATAATCCAAATCACGTACGTTTAAGTCTCAATGACAAATGTGTCAAGCTCACATACTTAACCCAAACAAGATCAAACTAATAAAGCAATCAACTTTTTTTTTTTATGTTATTTATTTTTAACAAACTGAACAATGAGGAGAAGATTAGTAGATAGATTACATGGAAAGTGATTCTTTTACTAGTTAATTATTAGAAAACATCACCATCTCCGTGCACGAAAAGGTTTAAGTGACATTTCAAAACAATATATATATATATATATAGACACACACACACACACACATACACATTAATATAACACAAAAGTGATACATTCCTCACTTGTGGATCTGTAATTCTGTGCACATCAAAAAGTCTAAAGGTGGAATAAAGGGGCATGTGTTATTTGAGGGACATCCATGACATGGCAATCAAGCATTGGCTTGCACAGTTGGCATAGAGGCATCCCTTGGGACAGAATAATCAACATTAGATAGTGATCTTTTAAAATAGTTCTGAAATTTGTATTATTTTGTGTATATATATAGAAAAGTTACGGCCTGGTATTTCTTGGACTCGTCTCCTTGGAATTTTCAGTGGAAACCAGATTTTTATCCCAAGAAGTGCATCCTATTAGTGATATGTGTAAATATAATGTTGTCATGTCATTTTGAGATAATAAAAAAATGGGAACGTGACATTGTTTATTTTTATTGTTAAAAAATGCATGACTTTTCTAGAGATCATAGGATAAAAGTGTCAAATCGGGGTGCCTAATCTGGCACGGACTATTTAAAAGAGACTTATTAGTGTGAACAGATCAAATCGAACCAATTTATTTATGAATTAAGTTGTGTCATGCCTAGCAACCAGAATTATCGAACCAATTTATTTATGAATTAAGTTGTGTCATGCCTAGCAACCAGAATTATTAGCCTAACACGACTCATGTTGTGTCGGGCCTGTCATGCCTAGATTGTACACTATTTTTTTTCCTAATGTTTTTATTTTTTTCCTTATTTGTTTTGCTTTTTTTTTTTTGAATTCTTAGTTGATATTTTTTCTTCAACTTTTTTACTTCTTTTCAACTTCTTTGGACTTTTGTTATAATTTATTTGTTTATTAACTTATTAGTATGGTAGTTAGCACTTAGAGTATTTTTTTTTTTTTTTTAGGGTTTATTAGTTTATTAGCTTTTTTTACTTCTTTCCTAAGTTGTTAATTATTAAAATGTTATAAGTTTATAATATATTACTTTATTAGTTACTTCTTTTTTTGTTTGTTTTATTTTCTAATTTTTATGTTAATTGACATGTTCTTTAACTTTTCTATTTTTTTAAAAAAAAATTGATACATAATAGTTAATTATTTATAATTTTTTTACTTAAAAATAAATAAATAAATAATAATAATAATAATTGACAACAATGGAAAACAAACATCAATATTTTATTAAAAAAAAAATTTCAATTAGAATATTTATATAGTTGTTAGGAGGTGAAAAATGGTTATTTTCATCAAATTTTTTAACATACCCCTTAAATTAGTCGTTAATATAACTATTGAAGAGGTAAAAATTGTAAGTGGAAGCTTTTAAAATCAAACGGCCAAGTGGATCGTGCCAACAAGCCATGGCTGTGTCATGCCAAATGGACTGGTAGGCAGTGCCATGTTGTACTCGTACTTTTTGACAGTTGTGTTGTGTCGGGCCCGTGGGTTGGGAAGGGCAAGCCCGCAGGCTCATGCCGTACTAAGCCCGGCTCACGTGACAATTGTGTCGTGTCGTGTCATATCTCCTTCAGGTGTCTTCGATCCATTTTACACCTCTATCACAGGACATTTCCAATTGATATCGATTAAAAATATTCTTAAGCTTATTTATTTTTTGACGTAAGAGAAAATTCCAACTAGAAGCATCCAAGACTGATTTGCTGAAACTACTCTCAATTGCCGCTGGAAGCCTCTTGAGGGATGGGAATGATAATCGAGTTAAAAGTACTCTAGCCAGGTGCTTGTGATGTTTTTACACTTTAAAAAATGAGTATTCTCATGTTTGGTACAATAAAATAAATATTTCAAAAATATACATTTTAATTTTTTCTTTCTTTATTCTTATTTAGTATAATTAAGAATATCTATAAAATAATATTTAAAAAAATTGTGAAATAATATGACTATATATATTAAATGTATGCATGTTTTTAACGCATACTTTAAAAAATTGCTTGGATCAACTAGGGATGGGAAATCTCTTACTTCCTTATGGGGATCCCCCCCCCCCCCCCCCCCCCCTCTCTCTCTCTATATATATATAATATTGGAAGCCAATGTTTGACCAAAATGGCAACAAGGACATAGAGACAAATTAAGTTACCCCAAAGTAGTATTGCGATGGATGGTTTGTAGGACAGATTTCAAATGCTTGCCATACCAAATTCAAGGACAGAGACAAATTAAGTTACCCCAAAGTAGTATCGCGATGGATGGTTGGTAGGACATATTTTAAATGCTTGCCATACCAAATTCAATTATTTGATGTTATTCGTGATTTAAATTGCATGTGTTGTGAAATTGGTGTACATATCTAAAATTTATCCTTCAATTCTATTATGATAAATCATAAATGATAATAAATATTAATCCTGAAATTGCCGAGGACAAGCCAAGAAAATTTATCATCTATCACCCAAAAATAAAAAGGCGACTTAAGTTTCTTACTTCCAAGACGGTGATGCTCATAGCATCCTTCCCTTGGGTGGATGAGAAAATCAAATCTCAAGAAACCTGATAAACTGAAAATAATTACTTTTTAACATGAATATAAAACTATTATGAACTATTAATCTTAAGGAAAACGATTTCTTTAATCTATTAACCTCGTAACCTAATCTTCCTAAATAAATCTGAAATACAAGGATATATATACATATAAATATATATATGAGCACCTTTATGGATACCTAACGAGTCTCACACATGTGAAATGCATGTATAATTTAAATAAACAAGGACCGAACAATTGCTGAGTATTTATCAAAATTTCTCTTATATATATATATATATATATATATATATATATATAAAAGATTAACCATCATCATTCAAACATTCACCAATTACGCTACAAACTCATCTCACTTAGATTAGATATGACATAATCATGTCAATTTCAAGGGAATGATTGGCTTAACTTGGTTTTAAGAACTTATATTGATTTCAAAACAGCTATGCTTTTATGCTGTGATCGAGTGAACTCAATGATAGTACATCACATGATTAAAGCTGAATCGATTTCTCACTGCATTACACCAAAACCAATGTATCTTAAACTTGTGTTTTTATTTATTTATTTATTTCAAAATATTCTATGTATCCTACATATATTAAATTTTATATATTTTATATTCTATACAATTATTTTATTTATTATATATATACATGCAAAAAAATTTATCTATTAAATAAAAAACTAAAAGAAATTCATATTTTACAAGTAATCATTTTTAAACAATGTTTATCAAATATTTAATAATTAGCAAACTGAATTATAATAATTTTTAACTGACTAATTAATTACAGTTACTTTTTTCCAACTGAATATTCATAATAATTTTTCCATAAGCAACCTCCAACAGCATTATACATCACATGGCCTTGTCTTCTAGCAATAAGAACAAATAACGGGACAAAAAATAAAAGATAAAAAAGAATATGTCTTGCATTACTCGTATAACAAGACATGAGGCCACTCCAACATGCCTTGCTATTTTCATGTATTAATTTGGTACTCTTTTTACTACTCTGAAAACATCAATTTGTTCTGGTGAGCACGAGACAAACCACATTAAGCCACTTAAAATTATCTGTATGTGTGTGTGTGTGTGTGTATGAGAGAGAGAGAGAGAGAGAGAGAGAGAGAGAGAGAGTTGGTTTACCAATGAGAAAAGTTCACAAAGAAACGTCCGTATAGACAGAAAGTGGCAATGGGGTCCAAACCAAGCACAAGTAGAGGTCCACCAGAAAGACTAATGGCATTCATTCATGTGACCCTTCACCAGAAATCTATTACCTGAACTGAATCGGAGATGGACCTTCGATTTTGGTCGGTCTGGTCTCGGATGATCGGTATCATTAGTTGCAGATAAAGATGACGATGATGATGCAACGGATTCCATCAAGACTATACCCTACAGGTCACGTATTTAGACAAAGATATCAGCACATTTATCCATCCATGCCTTCCCTTAGAAAGTGAAAAATTCATAGCTTTTAAAGCTGTGTGTGTTGGGAGGGGACTACCTGATAATTAGATGAATTCCATCACCATCATGGCTCTCAAATAATTGTACCTGTTTCACTAAAGCTTATTCACTACTGTCATCTTTCTTTTTTTCTTTCACCTTTCTTTTCCTGTCCCATTAATTTCTCATTCTACTATGTATGTACATTAATTATTAATAACAACAATAATGATGATGATAATAACAACAAGAGAAGCAATAAGAAGTTGTTTTCAATTATAATTATCTACTAAACTCAATGAATAATGGGAATCTAGGAAAAAGTAGCAATATGTCTTCTCCCAATAAATTATTGCAAGAAGCCATTAAAATGCATATGCAAACCCTTGGAATCAGAATCCCAGAGTTAAAAAAATGGATGACCAAATACATCTACTAATTGAATAATCACAATATAACAAATAGGTTTATTAATGGCATACATTAATCAACTGCTGTGAAAACAGTCTAAGTTAATTACATAGATATGAGAATTAGTGGAGGACCACTTTGAACCACAGATGCAGACGATGTGAGACACGGATATGACACGAATACGTGAACACAATAATTCTAAAAAAAATAAGACACAAATATGTTAAGTACACGTTAAATATATATATATATATATATATATGTTTTATATTTTTTATATGATTATAAAATAAAAACATAATATATTTCAACCAAGATTGGCTTAAAAGCACACAAATCAGAACAATATTATTAAGATATTAAAATAACATAAAAATACAAGAACTTCTTTATTAATTATCAACATCCATGATTTAAGTTCCAAAACAAATTTACTAACTATCCGTGAAGTATCCGTATCTAACATGAAAGCATGAGCCAAAACAAAATTTTTGTGTTTCAGAACTTTGAACAGTCCAGAACTGTTGCATTCAGCTATACCGAAAGAAATATAGGAATACCCTTGATGCATAAAATCATTGAATTAAAGGTCAAAAGCTGTACCATTCTTTGGCTATGAGTGGTCCTAGTATCTTTGGAGGTTCATGACTCTCTCTCTCCATGGGTTTCCGGAGTCTAGTCTCACTTTTGTGTAGATGTGAGGCCAAAATAGCAAATGGGAACACTGAGGGCTGGGCCTTGTTGCAGTCATTATAAAAGGGCAAAAGCAGCCACATGCTAAAAAGTTGGCCCTTTAATATTCAGTGGCAAGTGGTGACAATCAAAAGCCAACTTGGGACTTGTAGCTTGTAAGGTAAACCGGTACTGTTGCTGTGTCTTATCTTGGTTAGCCTGTAAGATAATAGAATAAATACTTCTGCATATGTAATATCAAGATCAATAATTATAAGAAATATCAATAAATCATCACTACTGCATAATTAAGATTAATGGAAATTGCTTGATGAGAAAATGACTCAACATGCAGTGAAAAATATTCACCAAAGCATTGATGAGAAAAAGTGATCAATATCACTGAATAAAAGCTTAGTTATAACTGCTTGATGAGAAAATGACACAACATGAAATGAAAATGGAAACATGTGAATCCATACCATTGCGCTTTAAAGAAAAATAGCCAGCCATGTCCCTTTCTCTATTCACCATTGCACGCGCACTCTCACACACACACACACACACACATATTTATATATACATGCAAGCATATGGGTCTGTATAAAACACTAACCAAAAGATGGGTTGCCAATAGCCAGCTGGATTTTGTGGGTACCATCTTCCAAAGTAATTCAACTCCAAATCTGTGAGGAGGATATTTTATCTGAAGAAAACAGATACCACACATGCACTTGAGCCTGAGCATTTTGGAATTTGGCCCACTATGCCATACAATAATTTTTATTGTCAAGAGAACATTTGACGCATTTGTGTAAACCCCCTTTCTTTCTTTCCATTCCCTTTTTTAATGAGAAAACCATGGATTCTTAAATTTCAACAGACACCTTGACCAATATGGAAGAGAGGATCTACAGATTCAAACAATAACATCATCAATTGATAAAGCATGTTTTGCAAAAGGCATGTGCTACTCTAAGAATGGTAAATCATCTCAATGGTTTCACTATGGTACACCAAAAATATAATATAATGTTAAAAAAGGGAGCTGGACCTTTATTTGCTGAGATTCATCCTTGTTTAAAGTTTAAACCATATATATTTGATCATCATGTGGCTTCCAGACATCTAGCTATTGATTTATCATTGCACTCCATCCTAACACATTCATTTCACAAATAATAGCAAGGTAATAAGACTGTTAACAAATTATAGAGTCAAAGGAAAGAGAAGAGATTGTCGAAACATTTATGGAAGAAGACAGGTAATGACAAATATAGAGACAAAACAATTACAAAGCTTGATACATTAGTGTATAGACCAGTCATTGTCTGCTAGCATCTTGGATTTGACTTTGCCAGATTTCATAAGATGATGCTTCCATATCTAGTTTACAAACCCTACCTAAATTTACAATGACAAGACATCCCCTCTTCTTCCATTAATTTTGCACCATTAACCTCCTAAACAACAGCAGTCTAAAAAATTCAACATTAGCTTTCTAAGTAATGTCCACAGATGAACCAAGGAAACAGATTATCTTTATAAATTATATATACTGTCCTATTGAAGAAGCACATGCAAACCATATGACACTAATCTCAATCCTACTTAACCACATGATGTTTTAGTGTTGATGCTACAAATTTTTAAACGTAATTCATACAAAACTTAGCATTTACGGAGCATCAGCTAGAATGATTCTTGTTATAACCAGAACTTGGTTACATAAAATTTTCAACATCTAGGTCTTTCAGTATGAGATAATGTCTGACCATGTGACTTCTAACACTTCCTGGGTTGCGACAAGGACTACAGTCAACAGCCTGTTTGACAGTCCATAAAAAAACTCTCTAGTCTGTGGACAGTTTGAAAAAAGCTTGGTTTAACAAGGATAATGCTCAATCTGTTGATTAATTGTTCCACAAGGAACAGGACTCAACATGATTGCTAGTTTCAATAGGAAATGGTAACTCCGCAGCCATTCATCTATGGGGAAGTTACACAACGATCAGAGAACCAACACAAAATCAAAGCTTATGGGCATGTTCAGCTCAAATAAGTGAATCTACATGGCAAAGAGTTCAAATTTTGGAAATTAAACTTTTCTGATGCAATGCATTAGCAATTGTATAATATTTAGCCATAAGATCTTCCAGCAGTACGGCTGACTCACCAGCACACGAACTTGGAGAATATGTATGTGCTCTTGGGAACTGAATGTGCACAAACTTCAAAACAAGTAATATATTATTAGGCTCTAGGAGGCGAAGTCTTTCATAATTAATCCAGACATTCAGAAGTCGGGTGCATAGTGAAATAAATAAAGAACAAATATAATAGAAGACCTAATATGATTAGCAGGATCCTTTTCTTCAAGCGCATTACGTTGATATTTCCTTGTGTCACAATTATATGTCAATTCTTAATGATAATAAAAAAGAAATGATCAGATGGAACAATAAGTACAAATTCTGGATATTAAAAAGTGGAATAAACCAAAGATGTAATTTGATACAACAATAAATCTTTGGGATTTACAAGAATGCATCTTCTACGCTTCGGTAATAAAACTAAGTTCAGCAGAAATTACTATCATCGCATAGCTTCCTTGTTGATTATGCACATAAACCATGAATCGGATATGGAATTATGACTATGGCCATATCAAGTAACTTAGGGCATGCTGTCCACAGTATTCTGAACCTCGGAGTGCAATTACTTTGCAGTATGGTGCCACATTTAATGAAGCTGAAAGCAAATCCTCATAATTCTGTCCACTGTCTCTGTTGCTGAGAACCAGGGGAAATTTTCCTATAATGTAATTTGGACAAAGATTAATACATAGAAATGAGAAAACTAGGGCCCTGCAGTTGGGACGTTCGTATGGACCAAAAAAAAAGCATCTCATAATACTCTATTATTGGATTGTTCTGTTACAACAAATCATCTATTAAAACAATTTGAAGTGAGGATATATGTTCTCATGACTTGAACAGAGTAAACTTGGAAGCAATATTTAGCACTGTGATAGTTTTTTTTTTTGATGTGATAGTTCTAAACGGGAAAAGTTAGCTTGCATCCCTAGAGAACTGTTCTACTTTGAGATTTAATTATAAGTGTCATTGTGTTAACATATAGATTGATGATAGTGTAAAAACATTTAGTAACCACGATTAAATGTATGCAGAAGGGGTGGATGTGTAAACATTCACCTACATACATGTACTCATTATCAGCAGAGCAGCAGCACCTTGCATCCAGCAAGTTTTAGCAACATAAATCCGGGGGTCTGTCTAGAATAATATCTAGGGGATCAACATTTAATTTGATCGAATCCCCTGTGTCTTCCACTCCTAGTGACTTTGCACCACCACCAATTCAACCCTTGTCAAATCATGTTCTTCAAGCATACACCAAACCTCATCAGAGCACTCCTTTACCATGCAAGCATAGATGCATACGTTTAAATGAATCACTAAATGTGTAAACATATATTTGCCGCATGAAGAGTATGCACACTTTCACGGGCAAATGTTTTGAAGTTTGTGCTAAAACGAATGCACAAAGAGAGAAAAACTAGTGCAATTTCCTAGAAAAGCTACTTTTGCCAGTCTGATTCTAGGCAGTAATCTAGTCCTCAATGAGCACTCCTCTGATATGCAAACATACATACATACATTAAGTGCATCATTGCACGTGTAAACACGTGTATGATGCATGAAGAGTAAGGAAAAATGTTTAGAAAGAGAGAGAGGCGCAGTTGCCTAGTTTTTGTCATTCTGATTCTAGGTATTAATTCAGGCCTTCACATCCTCTTCCTGAGGGGTCTTTAACCCATGCTGACAATTAATATTCTGTGAAAAGCATAGATGAGTTTGCTTGTCATTTTTCTCACACGTATTAACTCCTACATTACATAGGAATTATTTTCCCTATTGACTCTTTTAAAGTTTGGGAAGAGGGTTTATTTTCATTATTATTAATGACCTTTTAATTATACTAATATTGCATATGGAAAAGGGACTGTGTGCATGCACAAATGCAGGCAGAAAAACGAAAAAAATCAAAACAAAAACTTATTATATATATATGTATATATTGATAAATAAGACAAAAAAAAATCATATTGGGATAAATGATTCCTATTTTACTTCACAATCTGTTTTTTCCTTTTTAATCATCCACTTGGAGTCTCCAAATATTTCTTCCCCATGTTTGATTTCACTCCTCTCTCTTCCAACCAACAAATAAAATGAATAGAATAGAATAGTGATTTATTTTTTGATTGAACCACTAAGTGGGAGTGGGACACTTAAAATCAAGAGGATCCATAATGCAATGGGGCTTAGAAGTTAGAATGACTCAGAATTGCAAGAACTAAAAGAAAATCAAAGGAAATAAACATTGGATGCACACAAAACTGACAAAAACTCTAATTCCAATATTGGCCGTTTGAAGATCATATAATTGGAGAACATAAACTACTTGTTAGAAGACTTTTCCAATAATGATCAGTTTTTTGGTAGACATTGTTGTAATGGTAAGCAATCCATGTGGCATATAATAACTGAAAATTGCAAGAACTAGAAAGGAAATTTTTCAAGAAAAGAAAAAAAAAAAGGAAGAGAGAGAGAGAGAGAGAGAGGAGGCAATGCACGTTGTAGGATTACACAATACCATGGACGTACAGCATAGGCCACATAGTAAGCTCCAGGCAAATGCAAAACCGAAACTTAAAATATCATCTAAAGTTTTGATTTTTATACAAGGGGGTCTCTTCACAGCAAGCAAGAAAAATAGTTATTATGTTTTCTTTATAATAGTAACAACATTAACATCGTCTAACAAAAATGCAACAACCTAAATTGAGTTTTCCTAAAGGAGCTAATTAGCACTCAAAGATAATTTTGGTTGAAAAAATGATAACAATACAGTAGATCAAATATCAGTCAATTTATGGACGGTTATTTTCCAAAGAGACCATAATCCAGTATAAACATATGTTTTTGAACAAGAGCAGAGGAAATTTGATTTACAGAAACCGGATGCTACCACAAGTATATCATTGTGCAAACATTTTCTTTTTTATTCCCCCTTTGTTTTATAGGTCAATCGCACGCACATGCACACACACTCTTTTCCCCCCAAGGAGTTTATTCCTTTTTTTCTCCTTCCTTTTAGCATTTCGCTATAACCAGTTTCCAAATCCATAAATCTATCTCAACAAAATCTTGTGCTCGGATTACACACTGCTATAATAGTCGATCAAAAAATAATAATTTTCTCATTATACCTAATTCAGAGAAAGTAAACCCAATCAAATACGTGATTTTTTAAGCTTCCACCCATTGAAATGAAAATTAACACATACAATTAGATAAAGAAAGAAAATTTTAGTTAACAAGATCAATGAATAAATGCGATACGAAAGTGATGTTGAATAAAACTACAGTTAAAAGAAAGAAATAACTTGAGTGAAAGAGAGATTATAGGAAAGATAGCGAAGAATTGAGTTACCAGCGAAAACATCGACATTGATTTCTGGAGGCCCTTAGGAATTTTTCCGTTTGCCTGAAAGAAAGGATACACTTTTCCTACCATCGCCGGTTGAATTCGCCTGAGAGCAAGAAAATTCGAAGAAGGTGGAGTTGGTACGGTAAATGTAAATACGCCTTCCTTTTCTTTATTTATTTCTTTTTCATTTTTTTGGTCTTTTTTTTCATTTTATATTATATATACTTGTACTGTACGTCTGTACCTTATTTTAAAATAAGAGTAAAAATAAATTCTTTATTAATTAGTCTAATAATTAAATTTAGAACTTTTAACCTTTGCCCACATAATTTTGATTTTGAATCAATTTTCTTTTTTAATACATTTTTAACTCATTTTTCAAGTTAACAGAAAGTTAAAAAGGTGTGCTTTTAATTTTTTAAATGAACAATAAATGTATTTTTAAAAGATATTTCATTATTATTTGATATTTTTTCTACTTTTAGTTTAATATCTCCAAATGTTTCTAAAAATTCTTCTATTAAGTGGATCTTTAGAGAAGTTTTTTTAAATATACAAAGTGAGTTTGGAAAAAAATAGTTTAAAATTATCTTTTTACAAATATACAATTGGCTATCTTATAATTAATATTTAATAAGTTAATAATTTTTAATAATTAATAAATTTATAAAGAATTAACTTGGTTTCATAGTTGATAATTAATAAATCTATTGTTTAATAATTAATATTTTTTTCAAAAAAATCTTTTATAATATTAATTATTAGAGAGATAAAATAGTTATATACATATTAATTTATATAAATTTTATTTATAATATATCTTAATAAGTATATTTATTAATTTTGTATAATTGAAATCAAAAGTGTTGAAAGTATAGAGAATTAAACATAAACAAGGATAGAAAACACAACCTTTTCAGTTCAAAAGAACTTTAAGATTTTTTTTTTTAAATCTTAAGTTGAATATTATAAGAATTTTATATAAAAGATCGGATCGTTACTGAAAAATTATACATTAAGTTTTCTTTTTACTTGAAAAATCACACACATGTAAGAAATACTTTTTAATTAATAAAAGTATGAAAAAACTCTGTAATTAATAAATTTTCTATTTCTCATATCTATTAATTATAAGATGGTTGACGGTATAAAAGTATAATTTGAAAAAAAAAATATTAATACAAAAATATTTCAAAGTTGAGCAAAACAAGTGCAAACCTAAAAGTGAAAGCATAAAAACTTGTTCTAAATAAGTAAATAAATAAAAAAAGATAGCCATAAACAACATCTCAGACTTTCTTAAATAAAGTAATTGACAATTTAAAACCTTTCATAAATAGTAAAAATAGTTAATTAAAGGTCTAAACGAATAAATTTGATCAAAAAATAGCTTCGGTTATAGCCATAAAATAATAAGTTTAGTCCATCTCAGCATTTTGAATCAAAAGTAAAAGTAATGAATCACGAAAAATATATATGACAAAATTGTGTATACTAATACTGTGTCCCGAAATGAAACTTGTGATATTACCATTGTTCGAAGAAACCATCAACCACTTATTCTATATCATTATCTGTTATATCTTTTAAGATAGAAATGTGCAGGCCATTACATACCCCCAGCGTACTTAAACAATACTTCACAGAAACAAGAACACAAACCAAACCATGGAAGGATCAATGAATTATTTTTGGACACAGACCCTAGCTCATTTCAGACGAAATACACATGGAACGGGACATGTCTTAAACTTCAAATTTTCTTCTCCTAATGCTTTATCCAGAATTTTCATGGCATATATATATTTGGACCAACCAGGGAAGGCAACTATCAATATCTACCCTATGACTCCCCCCTCCCTCGCAGTTTTTTCATTGGACACTATCTCTGTGAGTACAGAAACCATATATGTAACTTCACCAATTCTCTAGTGTTCCAATACTTAAATCTACCCTAATTGGAAAATTATATACAAACCTCGGCATTTGATCTCTGCTCAATGGATCATATATATCTATTCCTACTTAAAACCTTCTTCCTCGTGATCAGAAAGCTCGTCATGCCAATAGTACTGTTCTTTCTTATACCTGGGATTCTGGCAGGCAATAACCCACAATGACAGTAAAATTTCCATTTATGGCTTTTCTTCTCCATATTTCACTGACCTCTTTTCATTTCCTAGCAAATGAATCATACAAGTGAGACAGCTATATATTTTCTAACAAATAGAGCCTCTACTGTAATAATTTAAATATATTCAAGAGAATTCAAAGGTAAAAAGAAGATTGAACAGAGTCTAAAAATAGGTCCGGGTTAGAAAGAGAACTCTCAATAAGCCAGAACTAATCAAGATCGATAGGAAGCTAGGAATCTATTGACAAAATTCATGCCACGACGATCTATATGGAAGGGCAGTTTTGTTGATGCATTCGTGTGGAGGAAGGTTTTTTTTTTCATCCATCATTCAAGTTGTTAATTATCAACAAACTGGGGACATCAGTAGCATCCTAGGTGAGGTAAGAACTTATGTTGGTATTTTTCTGTTCATCATGTTCTTTAATTTTTGTTCAGTTCACATGTTGTAATCCATTTGATGGTTTGAGAAATATAAAACCAATTTAAGGGTGAATTAAGATTATCCATGGAACGTGAGAAATGATCAAGTCAAGCTAACCATGTTACCTATCCAGGTTGGTGGGTACGCTGTCAGATACCAAAACTTGACTTTTGTGACCATAAGAAGATCAGGACAATTTTGTTCCCATGGCAGTTATCAGCCAGCTCAAGTCCTAGTTCCCCTCTTCATTCATAAATTGGAAGCTTTCTATTAGATTTTTGGATGTTCCGATACCAAATAATGGTTTTTTGGGTGCTCCGATAACACTGTTTTGATAGAGAACTTGTCTTCTTTCACAAATATATCTGTATTATTTATTTTAAAATTCTCTTTCATATGTAGTTCATTTAGTCATTTATATAAGGTTGGAAACACATTGGTATTTCAACACAACCTTTAAAATTCGTAAACAAATTCATGTATCTAATATATGTATCTATACACTAGTGCATTATAAAAAAATTCAAAATTATATTTCAAACACTTATGGTATAAATAGAAGCAGTGGAGTTCAAAGACACAGATTACAATAATCATATATATAATTAAAAAAAAAAGTGCTAAAAATATAGATGAGAAGATGTTTGCGAGAAAAAGGTCACAAAAAGAAGGGATCAATTAGTTAAAAAATTAACACACTGAATCATGCATAGAATTCCTGCCATACAAGTGAAATATGAACAATTGGATACTGTAGAATGAAAGCATGAATACTGTTAGCATCAATCGAGAAACAAAGGCGGGCCTCATGAAAACATATGCTTCATTTTTGGCCTATTAACTACAGACATTTTTGTCAATGAACTCCCCTTCATTGTGTCTGAGCCACATATAATTCTTGACATGTCACATTCCATCACAATTATCAAAGTCAAGATCATAGGCCAGTTGGATTTTGCATCTAGTATTTTCAAGAGTAAGTACCCCAAAATGATACGTCGGCACAATCATTATTATTTTTACTATCAGCAAAAGAAATTTTTTTTTATCAAAAACAAAAACAAGGCGGAGCAATCACACATCAAAGTTGGCAAGAAACCAACTAAAAGAAAAACAACCCGACAAAACACTTGACAAAACAACTGCAGAGAAAGCTTCACAAAAAACCAAAAGAACACCAAGAAAAAATGTGCCTACAAAAAAGAACAGCAGCACCCCAGAACAAACCAACTACGAAACTGAAATACCAAACAAAACACAAAAACCTCGAAGAAAGAGCTCAAGCATCATCGCCCCAAATTCCATAAACCTAGCTTGATCCTGCTCCTCCAATTCCACCAATTTACTAATCACTTCTTCATAAGATAGACCCAACACCTTTCCCATTTCCCAAACCGTTTGTTCTTCTTCCAAAACAACCTTTTCCAAAGAAATTGATAAGGACATTGCCGCAACTGTAGCTATGAAAATCACCTTATTATGTCTCCCCCTTCCAATCCTATTACTTTTCCTTCCATTTTTTGGAAAAAGATTCAGAACTTTCTCCATAAACTTAATCCATGGGACACGTTTAGAGCGGAAAGCAATATTACAAGACAAGTTTAAAGGGACTTAATGTTGACTATGGCCGAACACATTCTATTACTTTCTGATGAAATATATGGGCTCATTGTGTCAAACTGCAATTTTACTTCTGTCTGGAGCTTGCAAAAGAATATCTAAAGGGTAATGGATGACACACACACACACATATCAATTCAACTCAACAAAATCTTATTGTTGATCGAGCTTTATCTTTGTTGAAATTGATAGTAAAGCAAAATATCAATATAACATTACACAAAAAAAAAAGCAGAATAAAACAAAGAATATAGCAAGGCATCAAACAAACTAAATGGATTTTCGAACTTTATATCTAAAACTATGCAGAAGGAACCCAAATTTCTGTAGCTGTATACAAAAATTTAAAAATAATGTCCATGGGCTCATTCAACAGTTCAACTGCCTATCCATTTCGGGTGTTGAAATACTGATCCTAGTAACAAAAGATCATTGATTTTAAATAAGAGTCTGTGAAAGTATCAAAATAGTATGAGTGCAGGCAGATCTTTTTTTGCTGATTGGATGATAGCAGATCAATCAAAATACACAGTATATCTGTTTTACTTGACTGTTTGGCCTTCATTTAACGGTAAGATTGCTCTACTGTTAGAGGTCACGAGTTCGACTTGCAAAAATAACATCTCTTTGTAGAGGTTAGACTGCGTACATTTAAACATTGCTGCCTATTAGCATTGATTATCAAAAATTGGTTCTTTGAGAGATAAAAGAATTCACATATATCAACTGGGTGTATCTCAGTTTGTTTCTGGTTAGCTAGGGGTTGGATTTGGGCAGGTCTAGCTTCACCTTGCACAATTGTATTACTGAAAGGACAATGACTTCTTGCAAGCTAAATTGGTGTTACATTTTTTTTAAAAAAAAAAATTTATAATGTCATGCGTTTTGATTTGCAAAGATTGGATGTCAGTCAATGAACTTTCTCACCCCATCTAATCACATGATTAGTCAGAATGAGATAAACTCTCTCATACCAACTACACATTTACCCAGTCCAGAAGAAGAGAACAGAACGGCTTAAGGTATGAATATTCAATAAGCCTAGCTAGAATTTATATATAGGGATGGTCTTGCATTTTCCTTAGACACGCCAAATCCTAAATGGGGCTAGGTATGCAAGTTCTTGTATCACCCTATCTAATCATATTATTAGTCAGAATGAGGTAAAACTTTCTCATACCAACTACACATTTATCAGGTCCAAAAGGAGAAAACAGAGCGTCTTCAGGTATAAATATTCAATAAGGCTAGCTAGAATTTATTTATAGTGAAGGAAATACATAATAAACACATATAGGTATTCAACGCGATTATCTCTTCGGATCAAGAACAACAGAAGCACAAGAGGTAGCTTGTATTACGAGCTTTTCTTGTAACACCACAAAGATTTTTGAAACGCTGCAAAAGATCCTCCTCGTCAAATAGGAGGGTTAAAATATTGAGTCGCCTATATCTTTTCACAATCCAAGATGAAAGGCACTTCGATGATCACCCAACAAGAATCTTAGAGAAAGCATCACTCAAAACCTCACTTTATAATTTGGGACACTACAGATGGATAGATTAGTTATGCATAACCAATGCATATCTATTTATATTCCATGACTACAACTAAATGGGGTAACTACAAGACTTACGTGATAATATCTAAGTCGGTCAAACTAACCAGAATGGATAAGAGTTTTAACCACATATAAACTCTTATTATAATTATCACGATCCGTACAAATCTTATGAATGTCAATCGAACTCGAATCCACATGACCTAATATCCAACATATAGGGAGGCGTTATTCTCGGTCCCATAAAAGGCATTTTGTTCATTTTCTCAGTAAAAGGGAGCAGGAATAAAACTTAGAGGGGTGTGTGTGTATATATTTATAACTTTCATTCCACACCCTCGAAAATGGATAGAGCACATGGATATTTACAGGTTTACAATAATATATATCCAAGTACATGTATTCCCACATCTAATATAATAATTTCCAAGATGGTGTTTTTTGGACTTATACATGAATTATCTAAATACATTCCTTATCTACATGCATCTTCCAATGTGTCTATTCACGTGTCTTGGATTATCTAGAAATTTCATAAAATCAAGTTTAATTTTTGACACTCACTTAAACTTGATTTTTTAATTGCAAGAAAATTCCTTGTAAAATTCTTATTTTTCTGGACTAAACTTTTTAAATCTGTCAGTACTCTCGACAATGATGTTTTAGCATCAGCCGGCCCACACAAGACTTCTAGACAATCACTGCAAGCTGTATTTTACCTATGCTGTGACTCCTTTCGCCCGTCAATAAAGCTATTGCCTTAACATCCACGTCCACATGGCCCTCCCCTTCACTTACACACACACACACACACACACACACACATATATATATATATATATATATATACATATCCTAGACACTTCATTGAAGCTCAGGACATTCATAAAAGATTATTCCAAGATGAGCATTAAGGTGTCACGGCTCACTTGGCTGTTGCTACTGCTCCTGTCTTGCCACCAGCTGCTGGCTTTCCCCACTGTAAGTGCCACCAACCAGATTGACAAACTTTACAATTTGATTAAGTCTCGAAAATCAGAAAATCCTCCAAACGCAGAATTGTGGGCAGAAGTAGAATTAGATAGCCTAGAAAGAAGTTTTTCTCCAGTTTATGTTGGAGTTCAAGATGGGTTGATGGAAGCTGACAAGATTGTTGCTTTGCCGGGGCAGCCAAAAGGGGTGGACTTTGATCAGTATGCTGGCTATGTAACGGTGGATCCAAAGGCTGGGAGAGCACTGTTCTACTATTTTGTGGAGTCACCTCAAAATTCTTCCACTAAACCTCTACTCTTGTGGCTCAATGGAGGTAATGTAATGCCATGTTTTTTGTTTCTATATTGAAGCACAATAGAATTTGAAGATTACAACATAACTTTGATTCATCTAATATAATACAATCTTTGAGAAGATAAAAAAAACAATACTTAGAGGCGGTTTGGTGGCGTGGGCGAGGGAGAAAATGGTGGGCTGCTCCTATAATTTTGACCCTATCATAAATAGTTCAGTCTTTAAAATCGTAGGTGCATCCTGTGATTTTCTTCTCCACCTGTGCTGGCAAACGGAGCCTGAAAACTCCTCTTAATTGAGTACGTATCTTAATTTCAATTTATTATATATGCAATACACATAATTTTTAGTACAATTTAATTTAATTTTTTAGTTAAAACTAAATAGTCGCATGATATTCATATATGCTCGTAGGCTTATAAAAGGATCGGATTGGATTTTTCGACGGATCTATAAATTCTTAATTCATATCCGAATTTGTTAACTATCGGATCGGATCGGATCCAATCCGATCCTATAATAATACTAATATATATTATGTATATAAAATATTATATTATAATATGTAAAATTTAAAATTTAAAATTTAAAATATATAAATTCAAGTCAATTAAATTCTTATATAATTTATTATTTAACATATTATAAAAAATATAAAACTATATATCTTAATTAATAATATGCAAAATTAATATATAAATGTTATATTTAATCGGATCGGATCGGATTCGCTTAATCCATATCTTATCCATTTAACTAAAAAAATTATTGAATTCGAATAGAGTCGAATCATCGAATCAAATTCTTCGTACCATATCCGAATAAATAGATCAAAATTCGATCCCTTGACAGCTCTATGTACTTGCATACATGGAGAATTAAAATTGTGACATGTACTTAAATGGGATGAGATTCCTCTTACATAATTTGAAATCGAGTAGTATCCAAAGATAAAATCTTTACAAGAAGTTTAAAGTTCAGTGAGTAGAATTAAATAGATTCTTAGATTTTTTATGAAAAATATTAAAACGAAGTTCATAATCACAAAAATGCCACCCCTTCCAAGAATAGTTTTTCTATTTGTTGTGTGGAGAATTGTTTTAGTTAGCAATTCACCTCACGTGTATTTCACTATTTTGAGTTTAGGAGCGAAAAGATTTATTATTTTTTAAGATTTTGAATTTAATAAATTCCTGTTTCTGATTAAAAAAGGGATAAATTTGAAAGAAAAAGTGGCATTTTCAAAGTCTATTTTAAGATGCTGACCGTCATAATTTCGTGGAAAGATATACTTCCAAATTGTCTAATTTGGTGGGCACTGTTCCATCAAGCAAAGCCAACCCATGGAGAGGACCAAGAAATCCCGAAAGTTTCCACACTGGATGGGCCCAAAGGAATCATCAAAATTCCACATATGTGAAAGTGGGATGGACCTATTGCCCAATATTCGTGTGAGCACAAAAAGAGGTTGGCCCACTATGCAGAATTTCCCTATATATCAACCAAACATGCAATAGCGTGTTCATTTGGGGGTTAAGTTGACTGCCCAATGGAGGGGGTGGGGTGGCGAGATTCTCGAGCTCAATTACGTGGATGATTATTTTACAGCTGGTCAATACTTGGGGGCCCTCCACTCGATGGTTGGGCCGGTCCACCCGGGCTTACATCAAAGTTCCAAACATAGACATATTGACTTGAAACCTTCAATTCTCTCTAAAATGATCAGATAATACTACGGATCACTCTTCTTTTGACAGCAATACCAGTTATTCTTATTTGGAGACAAAACATGGTAAGAAATGCTAATGATGACATTTGAGAAGTATTTTTTAAGTCTATTATTTGAACAGTATAACATTATTCTCATTTAAAAATTAATAATTTATTAGTGAGATGGTGATTTAATATAAAATGATAATCAACTCACAAAATTTTAAAATCTTTATAATTTCAATAAACTATTTTACACAAATAAAAGAGTTGTTAAATCCGATGTGGATTGACATGTCTTGTCTAATTACACCGCAATTCTTGATTGATTAATCAATACTAAGCTAGCTTTGTTTGGACAGATCAAAATTCGTAGATTTACACCTAACTGAGAATTGAAAATCTGTATACTGGGGCGTTAACATTTAGTTGCATCCATTGTGATCCGACGTGGAATCACAGCCTCTCATCAAATTCTCAAGCTAGTGTCAACATTTATTATTTTTCCTGACCACTAAATCCAGTAATTGGAACCCAGATAATTCCTGATTCCCTCAGTAGTCTGATGATCCCATGTCCAACACATTGGAATTAGATATCTATACCATATGTTTTGTACTGTTTTAAATAAAGATGTGCATGCCTATGGTGGATCCTTGTATAAATCCATCCTCAATCTCTCCCTTGCAAACAATTCCCATCTATCCTAGACCAACTATTGAATTCCAAAATCTAGAAACAAAGAAGCATAAAATCTATATTAAAAAAAAAAAGAAACTATTTAATTCTCTCTCTCTATCTCCCTCTCTCTCAAATGTTCTTATTTTCTCGTTGATAACCCAAAGTTTCCTTTAAATACAATGGCTTTAACTTGACCTCCAAACTCTGTCCACAGGGATATGCTACCTCTATTGCCCCTAGAACTGTTTATATAATCCAAAACTCTTATTTATATATATATATATATATATATATAAAATGTATATCACTCTTTTCATTGATTTTGTGATTTGTGTGCAACAGGACCAGGATGCTCATCACTTGGTTATGGAGCCATGGAAGAACTGGGGCCCTTTAGAGTCAACAGTGATGGAAGGACACTCTTCAATAATGAATATGCATGGAACAATGGTAAGCAGAATTCCCATCCCTTACCTCAGCTAAAAGTGCCGAAAGATGTACTCTTGGGCTAAAGCCTCCAGAAATTTACAGTGGCAAATGTCATATTCTTGGAATCACCTGCCGGAGTGGGGTTTTCTTATTCAAATACTTCCTCTGACTACAATACGGGCGACAAGAAGACAGCCGAAGATTCTTACACATTTCTTGTAAACTGGCTGGAGAGATTCCCCCAATACAAAACCCGAGACTTCTTCATAACCGGTGAGAGCTATGCAGGTCATTACGTGCCTCAGCTTGCTTACACCATAATCTCGAAGAACAGGAACACAAATCAAACAAAAATTAATCTCAAAGGAATCGCTGTGAGTTCATCATAGACTTATCTTTGCTCTTTACTATATATATACAAATAACAATCTCTTGTATCTGTAGAGCAGATTGGAAATGCTTGGATAGATGATAATACCAGCATAAAGGGGATTTTTGACTATTTCTGGACACATGCTTTGATCTCTGATGAAACCATCAAGGGAATTAACAAGTACTGCGACTTTCTTACCGGAAACTTTTCAAACACATGTTATCAATATCAGGGTCAGGGAGAAGAAGAAATTGGAGAAATAGATATTTACAACATCTATGCCCCACTTTGCAATTCATCAGCACCAAAGCCTAGCTCCCCTGGTTCTGTAAGTCTTTTCTATTCGTAACATTCAATTTTCATAACAATCTTCAAATATGCTCAGAAAAATAAGGATAATATAATGAAAAACAATCTCATAGAAGAAGAAAAAAAGAGAGGGTGAATGCCAAAAATCATGCAGAAGAAAGAATCACTTGTTGCATCACACAGCTATAATAGACTATTCTTGGATCTTAATAGGGCTTCAGAGTTAGAACCAGCATGCTTGAGTTCATAGAAAGCTAAGTGGCTCTGAATTACACAAGATTATTGAATTTGGTCATAATGTTCTCCACCACTTTCATCTGCTAATACAAGTGCCAGAATTAAAACTAAAATATGCCACTCAGCAGAAGTCACCAGCCATATGACTGGTATTCACCGTATAAGCAATTAACCCATCCTTCACCCGAAGTCAGTCAAAATTGAATTTTATGTTCCACAATTAGGTCAAGGACTTCGACCCCTGCTCCTCCAATTATATCCGCTCGTACCTGAATCTAGCCAAGGTGCAGAAAGCTCTTCATGCCAGAAACACGTCATGGTCATCTTGCAGGTATGTCTTTGTTCAAAGAGAATTTATACGTGACTCAAATATAGACATGCATATTGATTGGCTAGTTCTACCTTACAGATTAGATCACATAGCTAGTGATTGGATTGGTATATTTCTGTGCATGCAAATAAATATATATATATATATATATATATATATATATATATATATCTCAGTAAGTTAAAATTCAGGTGGTCTTTTGATCAGGAAAAAATATCACCCTAACTAACTGAAGAGTTCCTGTGAATTGCGTGCAGCGGCCTTGGATGGAAAGACAGCCCAACAACCATTCTACCTACAATCAAGCAGCTCATAGCAAGTGGCATCAGCGTATGGATATATAGGTCAGTCTCAAATTTTTCACCTAATATTATCCACCAAACCCCATTACTTTCAATGGGAAACGTTCATTTCCCCTTCGGGTGTTACTTAATTTATGTCCTTCAATTCAAATAGTATAGCTTAGAAGATTAAACCTTGAGATATGCCCATGCCTATACAACCTAGCTGGATTGAACTCCCAATCCCTTGAGGTCAGCTGCAATGTAATTAACCAACTGTATCAGAGACAAACTGAGACTTTTTTTCACTGAAACTTGCAGCGGCGACACTGATGGGCGGATTCCAATAACCTCCTCTAGGTATTCGATAAACATCTTGAAACTTTCAGTGGAGACTGCTTGGCGGCCATGGTATTCTAACAACGAGGTAATATATTACAGTTATTTGCAACCAAGGACAGATGAAAGCTACAGTTTGTTAATATATATATATATACATTATGATGATGGCAGGTTGGAGGGTATGTAGTTGGGTATAAAGGGGTGACACTAACCACAGTAAGGGGAGCAGGGCATACAGTTCCGAGCTACCAACCAGAGCGAGCACTGACCATGATCTCATCTTTCCTTCAGGGGAGACTTCCCCCATCTTCCTGACAGGATGATCCTCCCAGTCAATAATTAGCTTTTCAAAACAAAATTTGTAACTTGATTCCGCAGCTTAAATACTTCCCTTCATGTAATTCCATATAATCCTACAAGGCAATCCCACTCCATGAGACTTTCACGACTATACAGTACGGGGAGGGCTAGATGTACGTAGTTTTACCTGCAAACAGAGGGATTGTTTCCATAACTTAGACCCATGAATCCAAGTCACATTGAAACAATCTTACTGTTACGCCAAGGCCCGCCCTCATATGAAGTCCTAGATATGATGAGAATATATAAATGAAAATAAGGCATGCAACTTAAGCCTATTGTTCCAGATGGTGTGCACTGAAATAGTGTCATTGGGGTCAAACCAAGCAAGGCATGTGATAATGGTCATATCCACGTAATTGGTAAAGCAATAAATACAGAAGTAGTCTAAGTTCTCCTAACAAAGCCATAAACAAATAATTTATAGCAAATCTAAACAATGAGTGAAAACAATCAATGAGCTTTCTTCGATAAAGACTACAGTTCAATGCATTCTCAAAATCCATACCTACAAAACAGGCAAAGCCAAATCACAAAGAGCTCACAACCATGCTGCAAAGGGAACTTTTTATGTCTGTAACTTGAAACCTTCACACCCAATTTACCCCAACACCAAAACTATGTAGACATACTACTAACTAAACTTCTCAATGAAAATCCATTTTCAAGGGACCATAACAATCAAAAAATAAAACCACTGTAATCAACAACCCCACAGAACTGAATTCCACATCATCTCCAAAACTGAGTTTTTTCTTAATTATATTAATAAAGAAAGAAAAGAGGATTTTGCCTGTGAACATGTGGAGTAAACACCAGGGCCAGAGCCCCAAGTTAAAGAGAAAGACTATCACCAAAATCCACCACCCCCTAAACCCTTAGAAGAATGCACTTTATCCCCAAAACTGAACTTACCAATATCCACATCAGAAACTTACCAATATCTAGATTCAAGCCACAGCTAGCTAAACCCGTAGTGCATAACTATTATTAGACAAGACTTCAAACAAATACAGCTCCCGACATAGCATCTACATATTTTAAGCTTCTTGAATAATAATGCACCCACAAAATTTATTCACTACATAGGCAACCATATGCCTCACCCGCTGGCATCTCAGGCACCGAAAGAAATAAGGATCTCAAGTTTTAGACATTCTAAAAGAACTGGACAACAATCTCATGATGCCATCATGAAATGCTGATTCAGATTGTTCCTAGGTCCAGCATGTAGGAATTCTTTTATCCCATAATAATAATACTACTACTGCCACTGACAGCTAACAATCACCACATAGACCTGGTTAAGTAGCTGAACCATAATACAATAACCTTGCAAAATAGCATGTGAACAATCCTGTAACCATTGAGCATACACCAAAACACATACGTTTTAAAGAACATTAAAATCAGTAAGTATAGGGTGCACATAGCATGGCTTTACTGTCAATACCTTTGTCCAAGTAACTACATCATAATTACTGGCTATATAATTTCCAAAATTTTAACTTTTTTTTCAATAACTCTTCCCAGAATTTAATGGACCTGTTAGGTAACTTTTAAATCTGAGATCGGAGTGCTTATGATTACACAAAGCTGTTACTAGACTACAATAAGATTCTAACACAGAATTATTCATACAATACATTCATCCTTGTGAACAAGCAGACAATGCCATTCAACTAATCAGAAAACTAATCACTTCTTAAGAACATAACCTCTCAGGACAAACAAGTAGACACGTCACCTCTAATCATTTCTTAAGAACGTAACGTCTCCCATGTAAAAATAAGTTGCATCTTATTCCCAAAAAATATATATATGTTCAACAGTGAATCTATTTAATGATCCTTCATAAAAAGGGTGATTTGCTTATATGTTTCCTGCAGGGACAATATAGTACATAGAGTGTCAAGGAAGTTGCAATAAGTGATGTTACAATTCAATGTAAAATGGGATATCTACAGCAGGAAGAATGTATATACAATTGAGAATCTGTTTTTTTTATAACATCTCTAGAAGCCTCTTCACTTAGCTCACAAATCTCTGCCAAATGTACATTTATCCCTCTGAAATGGCAGACAGTTTGATGCCTCACTATTCTGCTGTTTGCAGCTTCTCATTCTTGTTTTTGTGCAAATTTACACAGGAAAGCATACTTTTGCATATATGGTGCCCTGCCTTAATCCTGCATGTGATGGCTGGCTCCCTGAAGCCTGGAAAGGCCAACAGAAAAAGAAACATCTAAAATCATATTTGGGGAAATAAAACAAGAACATGGTGTCATACCAAATTACCTGGGGAAATTAGAACGCAGCCAACAGGCCACGATTAGACCTTCTGAAATTGATCATGAACTCTTAAGGCTTCAAGAATGCTATCAACCCACCTGCCAAAGAAAAAGGGCTCAAAACGATAACTTAGCAAGGTCTCGCAATATACTAATTCAATAACCCCATTAATCAATGACAATTTTTTTTCTACAACCATTAGATTGTGGGAAGACTCAACCATATAGAAAGAATTACATGGCAAACCAAATGGATTCAAGGATTGGAATAACTCAATTTGTTCAAAAATGGAAAATCACACACACACACACACTACAATCTCATACAGAATAAAATCCATCTGTTAAGAACATTAACTATAAACATATCCAACCAGTATATCAAAACAGAAGAAGATTGTGAAGCTAACAAAGATATGAAGCTTAACATACAATAGTTCAATGATTTTAATCTTAAGAAAACAGTAGAATGGGCAGTGTGCAAAATTGTGAAGTGATACCAGAAGAAAGCCTTTAAATAAAAAACTAAAAAAGATACCAGAAGAGAGCCTTGCATGCATCATTGACCAGTACAATAAAATGTGTATTAGATGATGGAAGCTTAAATGAGGAAATAGGTGTCCAAGAACTAGCATTGAAACGAGAAAAAGAGAAGGGTAAAAAAAGTGAAAGCAAGAATTAAAGAGTACAAGAAAGTATTACACAAAACAGTGGCTGTCACTATCAAATATGTTTACTGAAAGTAGTAGGAAAGCAGAAAATAGGTTTCCAAGAACTAGATGGTAACTTAGAAAGTAGAATATCAAATACCACTTAAAAATAAAATGTTAGATAAACTAATGGATTTAGAAGAAGAAATTGACATTAATGAAATGAATTTTTAAGGTATCAGCTAGCCTAACTAGTAAAGTTATATGGTAGTTGTGCCAAAGACTTGGTATCGAATCTCATGTGGGGTCTATGGACAGGGGAAGGGCCTAACCCCAGTTGTGTAGCTCAGCCATTAGACTAAAATAAATAAATAAATAAAAGAACTTACCCGTTAAAAGAGGTGCAAAAGAAAATCTCAAGAACCTTAAGGATGAGGGTTTGAGACATAATGATAAGTTTCAAAGGTATTTACTATTTAACATAAAACCAGTCGACAAACTTAGCACTAAGGTAGAAATATAAAAAGCTTTGCAATGTAAAAGTGGCATAAGAAAGTACTGAAGCCAAATGAAAACATATGACAATTTGTAAAGTAAATCAGGTAAAAACAATAGGGGATAAAACTGTCTTCAAGCTTACTCTAGTATGAAAAGGAAAAATAGGATCTTGAATAACAAACACATGAAAGCTTTTACTAAAGAACCAAAATAACAAAAATGACAATAAAGAAGGAAGGGAGGGCTACTTTCAGATGTTACAATTATTCAATAAAACCCATGAGAGGAAATTAAGCTTGAAAGATGAAATGACTTAGAAGTTCTCATGAGATTAGAAGTCAAAGGACCTGGGAAATTTAAATAAGGAAAAGCTTTTTGAAAATTGGAAAAACAAGGAAAAAAGAAAAAGAGTGAGAGAGACAATTTAGGACATGATACTGAAAGTTTAGGAGAGCAGTATTCTGCTCAAGTTAACTAAATTTGTAAACAAGATTGGAAAGGATTTAAAACTGCACCAGAAATCAAAAAATCAAATTGATGAGTTGTGCAATGAGAATTCAAAGAAGATATTCAACAAAGACTAAGACTTCATGTGTGACCATCAGAAAATCAGAACCTTCTTTCCAAGAGATCAATGGTGGAAGCAACTTTCTCACTGAAAGGCTAAAACAGAAGTCCCATATCATATTTAGTGACTTAAAAAAAAAATTACTAGCATGGTCAAGGCATGTATGATGGAGCAACAACTAGAGGAGAGAGAAATGAATTCCTAGGTATTATAAGGCTTGCCCCAAACCCTGGGTGCAGATCAGAGGAACAGTTGCAACAGTACTTTGTTGATATAAGTTGAGTCAAGTTTGAAGCTAAGAAACACGGATACGAATACGGGACACGGATATGACACGACACGGACACGCTATTTCTCAAAAAAGTAGGATACGGACACGTTAAAGATATATAAATTTTTTATATTTTTTATGACCCATATAATAAGAACCTAATGTTATTGTAATTAAAATTAGTATAAAAATACACAAATCACAAAAGTATTATTAAGATATTAAAATAACAAAGTCATTAAATAAAAATTAAAAAATTTGTTCATTTAATCATCAGCATTCATGATTCAAGTGTCCGAAAAGTGTCTGAGAGTGTCGGTGTCCAACACGGACACGTGAGCCAAATAGAGTGTCCGTGCTTCATAGGTTTGAAGTAACATTCTACATAGCATAGCTACTAGCATCATTCTTACTAACTTTGTGTAATGAAGCAAGCAACAATTTGATTGAGTATAAAAGCACATTTTTGGAAATGCAATTCTAGAAGCCATTGCTTGCTAGTTGTTCTTGAAATCTTTTATCATCTTCTTTTTCTTTTTTCTTTTTTTTTATAAGTCTTTTATCATCTTATCAAATGCAATTTTGTATCACTTTCTACTTCTATAATAAAGCAAGATCTACTTTATTCACTGGGTATTGATCATTGGCGGGGACAGTTGTTGGTTAACACTCCAAACCCTCTTCAAGCTCTTCAACAAAGATAACCTATTCTGAAATGTCCCCCCCTCCCCCCCTTCTCTCTCTCTCTCTCTCTCTCTAGTATATACATGTAAAAGAAACATGTCATTCCTTTTCCAAACGCACCTTAATTCCATACATACATGTGCCAAGTTTGTTACAATCCTAAGATTTTTACCCTCAGGCTCTTGTTTGAAACTCAAAAACCAAAAATGAAAGGAAAACAAATTGTAGGGAATTTCATTTTCCTTGCCTAATTGTGTTGGTGGGAGGGAGAGAGAATTTGTACAAGGAATTTGCATGGATGGATTCCTACTTCCCTTTTCCTCTCCTTCACTGTTTCCCTGAACAGAAAAAGAGGGGTAGCAGTACAACTAAATTCCATTCATAGTTGTTATGTATTTCAATAATTCTCTCTTTCATAGTTTATTTAAATATCCAATTAGTATCCTTCTTAACTCAACCTTAGAGAGATGGAATCTCGTAGTCTATTAAGCATCTTAGAAACATCATTTTGAAGAAGCAAGAAATTTTTCATTTTCACACAATGCTTTAAATGCATGCTAGTGTTATGCATAGCATAGATTTTCTGTGATTCAGTATCTAAAACACAAGGAAGTTTACAGAACATGGAATGCTCCAAAGATACGAGAGGGAGGATTACCCTTCAAGACCGGGGTTTGTTGGGTAGTATACATTTCTCAAGCCTAATCTTTTTGCAGCCAGAGCAGTTGTCTCACCAATACAAGCAACAGAGTTGCCCCACCGTTCTGATTCTGAAATAAGATTAACCCAGGCACTGATGCAACAGAGATATATGAACTCAGTAGGTGGAACAAAAAACATCTTCCTGAGAAGTTGGTATAACCACTGACCAGGTAGCCCAAAAATGAGAATGAGAAGTAATCTATAGCTCTTATCCAAATAACAATTATTTAAGGGTGAAGCAAAATGCACTCCAAATGAAGTCTTTTTATACTCATGCACTCCCATTTATACATCATGAATTGAAGTGCATGAGTATCAAAGGGGAGTGCATTTAGCCTCATCCTTATTTAAAATATATAACTACCATGGTAACAAAAATACATAGGTAGCCAATATGCATATACATATAATATGGTCAGTTTGAGAACCTGGGCAGTAAGTTCAAATCAAGAATATCGGCCGTGATGTAATAGAAATTCCATGTGAGAGAATAATATTACACAGACTCCACATAGCTGAGAAAAAAACTGAATAAAAGTAGGAGAACAAATGCAACTGCTAGATTACCGTACTGCAGAAGGCGATGCTACGGCAACAACAGGAGCAAGAAGTGCCTGCTCAAACACCATCTGGTCTACATGATGAACAGGTACCTGGTAGACAGTGAAAGGAGTCAGAGGCTGCCCAACACAACTCAATTAGACACGAGCAACCACCAAATCAAATTTAGATCCAGTGTAGGCAGAGATTATGCTGTGCATGTCTTATAACTTTCCACCATTGTGGAAGAACCAACAGCTAGCAATACATCGACAAAATTGCAGACAGCCAGTATCATATCAAATTTTTTCTTTAAAAAAGGTTGTAACAGCCAGAAGACCCAGTACTAAAAAAACCAAATGAACTGCCATTGAGATTGAGGGTGGCTGAGTGGCAATGCCTTCAAACAGCTGCTTTCAATGCTTGGGTTTGGCTCTTCCCCTCATGAGACAGTCGGGCAGCTTAAGCTATACAGGGTCAGCTAACAGCAAGGTGCAGTGCAGGGAGTTCCATCCCTACGAGAGAGAGAGAGAGAGAGAGAGAGAGAGAGAGAGAGAGAGAGAGAGACAGACAGACAAGAAGAAAAACTGGTTTCATATGTTCTGGAGATGACAAAACTGGCCTGTTAATTGTTTATTGAGTGTCATGTACAACCATAAATTTTGGAAACATTTCAAATTTACGTTCCCTTTTCTCTTCTCCTCCTCTATCTTCTCCTCTCTGCTTCATGTTTTTATTAAAAACAAAGCATCCATAATCTGGAACCATTATCCTTCTCCTGTGGGTCATATTTGAGAATTTTATGCTTCCAACACTTTTGATAAGATAATGCTGTGTTGCTTAAAATTGCTTCCATCCCTGATCAATTGATCCAGTGCTATCACAGAGCCTTTTAGAATGACAAGAATGAAAATAGTTGTTCCATGACATCCATGGTGAGTTCTCTGATCAGCATAGAGGTTGACCACCCGGCCACCCTCCTGATGCTCTTGTTGAGCTTTTTGATCAGACCACATTCCTGCTCAGGTTGTTAGGAATCTTGGACTCATGGTTCTGGAACCTCATTGATTGATTAACAACCTGTTCTGATTCAATGTGCTCTGCACTTGGTTAAAGCTCTTTTGAAATGTCTGTGAACACCTTGCTATCTAACCAGGTACCATTACTAAGCCAGAAAATGTGTCCCCCCTCCATGTTTCGTTTAGTGAAATTCAATCAAATCAAAAACAGTCTTGCAACACATAAAACTCAAACATAGAACGAAAGAAAAGATCATGAAAAGAACAAAATGAGACAACATTTTTTTTTTATCAGTAATGAGACAACATTTATTAAATTATAATTTCACTTTGAATTATATTCATCATCATTCATTCTCATCTGTACTTGCTTACATTAAAAAAAAATTTCATCGTCATATCTTCTCATCTATTTATTAAATTATAATTTGACACCGGTGTCTCTTTTTTCACAACCAGAATGTGAACCAAACATGTTTCCTTTTCTCTTTTTAAGAACTGAAAGCAAAACTATGTTTCCTGTTTTCAGTTTTTTTTCCGGAAACACAACCTAAAGTTTCCATCACCAAATACTAACAAATGCAGACACACTGAGGACTTCTCTTTACTAAGTATAAAGGGCAAGGCAATGGCAGGGAAACTAATGTATAAACTAAAAATGTCTAATCAAAAAATGTGAAGGATTATGGTTTACAATAATGAATATATTTTCAGAACTACATGAAAACTTTATATGTAGATAGAGAAATGGTCTTCCCTGGGTATTGAACTACAGAAAGCTGAGACTGCAGGCAGAATTAAACACGAGGTTAATATTTTCAAGACATGAACTTAGCAAACCTAAGGTGAAAACACTGAAGTTCCTTCGTGTCATTGTATCACAAGGTGAAAAAAAAAATTATTGAACTCAGCGTCATGAAAGCCGTGCAACAAGAACACAAATACACTATCAAAACTGAAATATTTTACCGTTGTGTATGTATTCAGTCTTGTGACCTCAAATCCACGATTCGAAAGGCATTCCTCTGATAAGGAAAAAAAGAAAAAGAATAAAGGCCAAATGATCAGCTCAACATTATTTCTATTGGACTCTCAACATGTATAAACGTCATATATTGCAAGGATGATACTAGTACTAAAAAGATGATACGTAAAGATGGAACACTTGTGACAAACACATGTGCTTCCCAAACACAAGACAGGAAAATTTATTGAATAATTGTCAAATATCCATAGGAAAAGAGCCGACTGAAAAATATCTAATAATTAATAAATCATATAATATGCTTACAGTTCCCTTCCTGATTCTGCCTTTTTGAGACTGCAATAATTTTTAGAAGAAGAAGAAGAATGCAATGACAATAATGCAGAACTTCAGAATATTGTGTTCGGAACTAATTCTCTTTGGGGGGTTTTGTGCTTCAGTCATCCCTCCCTATGTAAGGGACACAGATCATGGTATTCTATGTGCATACTATCTTGAATCAATCCATCAATTCATAAATGAACCATTTCTCGGCACATGTTTTGGTTCAATTGTCTATAGATAGATGAAAGGTTACTTATCAAAAAGAAAATAAAAAAAAGAAAGAAAGAAAGAAAAATGAACCATTTATCAGCACATGTTTTGGTTCAACCATCAAACGCATTAAAGCTTGGGATTGTCACAAGCTCACAGCCAATCAAACTGAAGCAGACTCAAATTTTGGCTATTACAAAAACTTATCCACAATTTATTTTTATCATTTAGGACTTAGATGGTTATGTTTAAGGCTGTTTTGTGTCTTTTTATGGTTTCATCTGAGAGGCCTTATGAAGTACCAATTAGCAGTGCCTTTGAATCTGGAGTACTATAAACATTTCTACCATCTGTCTTATCAGAAGTATTGCACAGATTCTAAGGCTGATTATCAGGTGCTCAATTGGGATTTTCATCATACAAAAATTTATTTGCCGGTTTGTTAGAATCTAGACAACTCAGACATTCTAGAGAGGCACTCTTTCAGACATGTCATAATTTCTGCCTTTGAGCATGGTAAAAATCTCAACAACTCCATGGATGTAACCATAATCCAGAGTGAACCACGTAAATTTAGTGTTCTTGATATCCGTTACTTTCTAGTTTTTCGTCTCTCTTAGATTCTGACCAACATTACATGTTCGGTTTTCACTTACATGATGTTGTTACCGCTATTGTCCTGAATCGCTCAACTCAGCAACTCAAGAATACTCAGCTATGAAAAGCATCTTGCAAGGGATACTTAATCATTAAATTCTTCTTCTATCAGAATAGTCCACCTATTATATTTATCGGTATTTTTTTTGGGTTTTTCTATTAACAAATATGTTGTAATCCCGTCACTTCAATCTTCATAAGAAAATCCAGTTAAGAGTTCCAAGAAATCCATCTCTGAAGGTTCTCACTCCTGAGTTTGCCTCTACAGAATGCTTGACAATGAAGTTAAGTGACTAAAATCATCACTCCGGTGGATTATTCTTCAACACAATTAGCACTTGATAACTTCTATTGGTATCTTCTTGTCATAATTTTGTACCTCTCGTTCTATATGTATATCTCGCCTAAAGTTGAGCAATTGGCTGGGTGATCCTGCTCATGTGTCATTTAACATAAAATATTCAATCCAAGCATATTGAATATGCAAACTTAACAACGTACCCTGTAAAATATTAAGAGAGAGAGAAACTCAAGCAATAGATAAACTGATCTCGAAAACCAGAAATGTTGCACATACCGATCTCACTGCTGGCTTTCGCAGAAGCAGGGTATAAGACCGTGCATTTTTTATTCCCAAGCTTCGGAAGCTCTGAAGCCAAAATTTTCCCCGTTGCTGATGAATAAATGAGAAATGAAGTTAATTTTTCATTCCAACCCCAGTTAGCAGTAAGATTCTAATTGATATTTGCTTTTTCTGGTCTTCCAGCAACCAAAAGAAGCACAAGGCATGAAAAGCACAATGTAAATGCACTATCACATGCACACTAGTAGATGCACAAGTGAGCATACTGTTTAATGGTATAAGAGAAATATGAGAACATGCATACATACCTTTTGATGGTGCAAAAGCAACGTTGAGGACTTGCTTTGATGATTCTGCTACTTCCTCAAATACGCTTGCTGTACCAGCTCCGACAACAGCTACCTTAACATCTGGGGTTCCAGCAGCTCTATGGACCAAAATATAAAATAAGTCCATCAAGTAATAAAAATCAAAATAACATTAAGGTGAAATAAAGCAAGAAAAAATACAGTAGATCTCTTGAAAACAACTTAGTTTTTAACTAATTACTGGATTGCACACACCATTTCATGGGAAAAAAATCTACACGACAATATTTTTATGCAGGCATTATGTCCAATGTCAACAGAACACCAGGATACAAGGAGTCAGGCATTTTGAGTCAAAATTATAATTATTATTATTACTACTCAACAGGATACAAGAGGATACTATTACTACTACTACTGTTTTGGTTCACTAGAGGGCTGAAGCCTTGAGAACCAACAGTCGAACTACAAGCAAAGATAAATTTGATCCAGTAATATACTATGCAGACAGCAATTATTAAAAATGATGACTGTCTAGGAATAAACATTCAATAACTTAATAATTATTAATTTTTTTGAGAGATGACTTCATTCCATGGTGAATGATTAATAATTATATTACTTAATAATTAATGTTTTGAAAAAATCCCTTTATAGTATTAATTATTAAAATAGAAAATACACATATCGTATAGACATACATGTATATATAAATTATTATTAAAATTAATTTTTAAGTAATTAAAATGGGAGATTAAGAGTTTTCTTACAAGTTAAATTAGATATAGTTCATATTTTCTATGAATCAATAAATATAATTACTAAGACATGTCATAAATGGAATATATATATATATATAACTATTTTATCTATCTTATAATTAATATTATAAAGGATTTTTTTTTTAAAAAAAAAGTATTAATTATTAGGTAATAGACTCAGAACCTACTGTAATTCCATGAACAAAGATATAGTAGTACAGACTATAGATCCAAACAATTGTTGGGCCAGCTCTGAGTTGCACTCTAGTAAAAAGGGTCGAGACTTTTACAAAAAAAAATTTTTTTTATTTTTTGGCAAGTGCAACACACGCATTACACATCCATATCTCAACTGGGACTTAGACCCAACACCTCCTGCATTGGGAGTGCCAGCCTGCCACAAGATAACCCTCCACTAACAGCTGGAGGTAAAACTTTTTTGAAATCACAATCATTTATTAAAAAATTCTCACACTTAGTGAGAAAGGAAAGAATAATAAGAACATGCAACCACCAATTCAAGATCCCAAAAAAAATAGATCACCTAACACATCTACAAAAAAAAAGTAGCCAGCACTGTAGCAGTCAGCAGACAAAAAAATATTCACATCCCAAATGGAGTGGAGGTGTAGTGGAATTAGAAAAGAGAAGAAGATTGCCTGGAGAATGGCTCCATTATGTCTTTTGTGGTATATTTGGAAGGAAAGAAAAGGAGGATATTTGAAGGAGTGGGGAGTGGGGAGTGGGGCTTCCTTTGTGGAGATTCAAAGACAATTTTCTGTGAACTTTGTTTTTCTGGATTAAGGAAGAATAGCCTATGTACTTGTGTAGATTTATAGATTTTTTTGGGTATCTTATGCTTTAATTTTTGTAACCATTCCCTTTCTTTTGTAAAATAATATTCACATCCCAAATGAAGTACCAAGAATGCAATCAATCAGAAAAATATTAAAGATCACAGTAATAGAAAACTATAGCATAGCCGTAGATGAAGAACAAAAACAAGATCACTGAATAATGTATCTTTCTGACAAAAATTTGCATGACCAATTCAACATTTTTTTTTTTTTGGGTTGGTATGGGGGAGGGGGAAGTATTTTGCTAAGTGTAATCCTTACTTCCAAGCATCGAGGAAAACCAAACCCGCTTCAGGAGAAGTTATGACGATCCAGTCAAAAACAGTGTCTGCTGCCACAAGGGATAAGAAGGCATCAAAAACACCTTTTATTAAACACTATCAGAAAATATTTGGGCACTAAAAGTAACTTGGCAAAAATAACACTTATCATCCTATTATCAATCACCATACAACACATGCTAGAAACTCCAAAAGCTCCAATAATCAACTAGTTTCAAGCAATATTAATAACATATAAGCAAATAATATGTACACCCCTCACATATTGCATGTTGTAAAGCCAGTCAATTATCACCATAAAACATATTGGCACATGAACTTTTATGACTCATAAATTGGACTATGCTAGGAAGGAGCCGTATGGCCCAACTAGTCCAACTCTTTTCTGCTCAAAACTCAATATGACATGATTGAAATTCTAGAGCTCTTGTCCAATAACCATGCCAAATAAAAGTGCAGTGTCAAAAAAAGAATACAAGACATACAACATGATGACCACAAATCATCCAAACTAAACCAAGAATGTTTGTGCAGATGCCCAGTAAGGAAAAAGATTTGAAAGACAGCTAAAATAACTGTCATAGTGTCATCATTGGGGAAACTTTGAGAACTTACCACTTAATACAGAAGAAAGCCTATCCAAATCAGGTAAACATGTATGCTGAATGAGGGGAAACTCCAAGTAGTCAATCCCATGTTTGGCCTGTACTCCAACATAAAACATGCCACTTTTAACCCAAATTAAATCAAACTACCGACTCAACTAGGACCCTCCTATTTTAACTTTTTTTTTTTTTTGTTTTATTGGACATTGACATATGCCTACCAGACACAATAGGACACCAATAAGCATGCAATTATTTATATGTTTTGAAGTCTCTTAACAGAAACCTTGAGTCGGCATCCTTCATAGTTAACCATAGCAAAGTGACACAGTATTTTTATGGAGATAACTATGGGATTAATGTAAAGAACTGTCTGATAAAGTGAACAACCACAAGTCATAAAGCCATTATGGAACACTTTTCCAAGCTACAAAATATGGAACCCGCTTCCCCTTTTGGGCAAAGTTAGTCATCCAATCCAAATACAAACTAACATAGAAATATAAAATTAGCCAAGAAAAGAAGTCCAAAGAAAATCTGAAACTAAGTGAGCAACCACAAATAAGGATTTAAATTAATGGAAAATTTTACTGAGGCATGGAAGATGAATTAATTCAAATTCCAAATATGCAATTTACTTTATAGACTCTAATCTAATTAAGATACTTTTAACTATTTAAATGGAAATTTTAGCAAAATTAGAAGGAAAAAAAATGTAAGTTTAATGAAACTTGATGGTTAAGAAATACCTAAGAGCAACCATTTTTGACAATTCTTTTCGATCATCAATAAGGAAGCAAAGATTGAAAAGGATGTAGCAATCCAAAAAATATATTGAAGAGAATGTTACTCAAAGAATTAAAGCAGTACTTTTTTAAAAAAAAATGGAGACGTACTTCAAGAGTATTGTGCAATTGAAAATTTTCAACTAAGTTGAACGGGAAAGTTCTACCGTCCCATTGCTTTATAGGACAGAATGTTAACAAGTTAAGTAAAAATATTATGAATGCAACTGAAACAAGAATGTTAAGGTGGATTTATGGGAAGTTAGAAATGGCACCTGCCTAAAGAAAATAAGTGGAAATCGTCTATAGACCAACTAATGCACCAGAAGGAGTGATTTGATCCAATTTGAAGATGCCAAAAAGCCAACAGAAAGGCCAAAAAGAGTGGGGGCTGAAGCTGTGAGAGAATGGAGAAGTACTTCTAGAGTGTTGTGCAATTGTAAAATTTCATCTAAGTTGAATGGTAAAGTTCTATAAGACAGCTATATGGTCCTATTGCTTTACAGTACAGAATGTTAAAAAGTCAAGTAAAAACATCATGAATGCAATTGAAACAAGAATGTTAAGGTGGATTTATGGGAAGTTAGAAGTGGCACCAACTTAAAGAAAATAAGGGGAAGTCATCTATAGACCAACTAACACACTGGTATGAAGGAGTGATTTGATCCAAGTTGAAGGTGCCAAAAAGCCAATAGAAAGGCCAACAAGAGTTGGGGCTGAAGCTGTGAGAAAAAAACATAATTACCATGACTTCAACTGAGAATATGGCTTTACAAAGAACCGATTGGAGAAAAACATCCATGTAGCCACGCCCAACTAGTTAGGCTTAAGGCTTATTTACTTGCGTGAATTAACTATTTTCTTTTACCTCGCCACATATAGGAGATGTGTTCATGCGTGAGAACCATATAATCCTCACAATCTCACCATCGTTGATTGAAAAAATAGCTCACTGATATTTTTAAATATCTATTTTTATAGAATTTAATTTGAAGAAAAAAAAGGTTACTAAAAAGCAGATGGATTTGCTATTGCGAGGCATAACCACTATTGCCAAGCTAAGAAGTACCGACACTTCTATAAGGTTGTTGTCTTGGTGTCGGACATATGTTGGACATCAACACATTGCAGACACCCCTAGACATGTGTCCGACACCTCATAAATGTATCCATAATTCTGGAAACTTGGCTTGCACATCTCAAGCATTCCCCAACACAAAAATAATGCACACTAAAGAAAATACCTTCATGAGAACCATGTCCAACAATATATATATATATATATAAAAAGAGAGAGAGAGAGAGAGAGATTGAGAGAGAGAATAATTTTGACATTGTACACATTATTACAATGAGTAAAGCATGCGATAGACTCTTTTTAATGCAGGGCAAGAATATAACGTTAAAGACACAAATATAATAACAGAGTAGTAATTTTATAATACAATAATTTATACTATGCATCTTAATAAAAATTCATAATAGAAAAAATCAAAGTTATAAAATTGTCTAATATAATAGATGCATGAAATATAAATTTATATTTATCTATTGTTGTATCTATGCTGTGCCCCTATTATGCTCTTTTAGGATTGCCTATGTTGGTGTATCCGTGTGGTATCGTGTTCATGTCATTGCTACTTATGTGCCAAGTTCTGCTATCTACAAAGCTAAATATAAATTTTCTGCTAGGTTTTAGTAGTTCTCTGAAGCTCGAGCAACAAAAAAGACTAATTTAGACAATCCCCATTATAGGTTGTAGAAGGCATTTGACATTTGCATGGTATGTCCCTCTCAGAAAGTAAGAAGAGAGGCCTAGCAATAATTTCTTACAACAGGTATTTGTTCATTCCATAACACAATTGGTGGCCACAGCTATTCAGGCAATTTGTGGTAGGCAACTAAGTAGGGCTAGAAAATGCAACTAAGCAAGTTGACAGCCATAGGAGTTGGAAGGAAAGGAGAGGAAAGGGGAAGGGAAGAGAGCATAATTTATGTTTGCTTTAAAGATAGGGAAGGCAAAGGAGAAGGAGGAGTCTCTTAACCCTTGTTTAACCTATTATGCTCTCCTTCCAAAAGTAGAAGGAAATGGAGGGAAATGATTAAAGAATTAATGATTACCCGTTTTGCCCTTATTTTTTAAAAATAATGAATTCCTATTTTACCCTTTTACTCACCTAATAAAACATCCCTTCTCATTTCCTTCTCTTCTCTATCTTCCCAAATAAGAGAAGAGGATTACACTATCATTCTTTTTCTTTTCCCTCATTAGTTAACCAAGCATGAAAAAGGGATTGCACTTTCCTCTCCTCTCATGTTCTCTTCTTTTCCTTCTACTTATCCAAGCACAGTGTTAGTCTTTTTCTTTCCCTGTTAAAAAATTATAAGAATATAAACTAAGGCCGGCAGTTCATTATTTGCAGTCTTTAGACATTTAGCCAATTGCAACATATTTTTAGTGTAATGTGGCTGGATAACATTCAAGAACTCCCTCCTCTTCATTTCGAGAGGTTACCAGAGCAGTAAAAAGTCCCACTACTGCATGTCACCATGAAACCACATTTGCAAAAGTCGTTCCAATGGAGAAATAAACTTAACTGAAGATTTTGCACATTTAACCAGGATAGAAATCTTAAGTTTGCATTGTCAATAATGAATTAACATTTAGAAATCCCTACTTAGTCATAGAAACCAAAGGAGGAGTTGGGAACCACGCAAAGACTATCTAAATTTTTTTACAAAAAAAAAAGGAAAGACAGAAAGAAAGAAAGAAAAGGAAAAGGAAAACATTTTAATTATCGCAAGTTTCGCAAAAAAATTAAACGAACAAGAAAAAAAGACAATTTAAAATTTGGCTCACCAAAAAGAAATGAATACAAATATAAATGAAAAAAGAAATTAGTACGACTGCCAATACCATGAGACGAAATGCAAGCCAGCAGATATCACTAACCATGACTGCCATCAATGTCCCAAGGTTCCCCAATAAGGTGAAGAAAAGGAATAAAAAAAAGAGATGTCGCAAATTACATATAGGAAAGGTATCAGTAAATTTTGTCACATAGTTTTTAGTAAGTTTTAAACTCAATTATTTCTACGGAACAGAAAGTTTTTTTTTCTTTGTTCAACATGGTTTTTCTTTTTTGGTACGTATTTGTTCAACAATGGTTTATAACAAGGTTAACTGGTTTGCTCCAGCATAATTGGAAACCTTCCAAAACAAGAGCTAACCTTGGAAAATTACGAGTATTGTGGCAAAATTCCACTTAGATATTACAGTTCAAGGCCTCACTCAAACAACTAACTAAACAAGGATGATGGAAATTAATCTCGGACTTAATGAGTTATGACATTGATACTGAAAAGGAATGTCACGCTCACATCACCTAATACAGTCTTACTGTTATATCCCTCCAAGGATAACACGAGTACTACAATAGCACTGATTGGGACAAGGGAAAAAAATCAAAACTTGAAATCTCGTAAAGGGCGGAGTTGGGCGCACTATTGCTAGCTTCCAAGTTTTCCTTTCCTTACGCTATGGCTTCTTGGCATCGAAAGGATCGTGACAAATATATTATGAAGACAGCAAATGTGATTGTATCCCGAATATGCGATGCTTACATCAAACAAGAAGGTGCTACAAAAATACAACATAGTAGCCATTTCGCTACTTTTGAGCAGGCACTTATCTGAGTTATCTTTTCAAATTCTTGCCTAGAGTAGTCAAAATTATGTACCCACTGCGCTTCATTTTCGACACTCAGAGAATTTCATAGATTTTTTCTATGGAAAAAGTAAAGTTCGTTGTGGCATTTGAACAAACACGTAATGTAACAACTAGATTCTACAATTCATGGCCAAAAAGATGTACCAGACAACCTAACAATTCCACAAGACAGGCGTAGTCTCATAGAATAAGAAACTAAAGGACTTCCAATGTTGAAATTCATAGAAATAATTAAACAGAAAATAATGTCTGAGAAATCAAACGAATGCAGCAACACTGCCAAATTAAAAAAATCAGAGAACTCCAAAAAAAAAAAAAACACAAAACACAAAACACGGGCAGTGGAGAGAGAAAGTTAGATCACCAAGGCGTTGATGAGCTTGCCGTTCTTGCCTCGTTCTCTGGTAACAACAACCTTGTGCTTCGAAAATGCAGCAACAAAAGACGAAGATGAAGACGAAGCTCGGACTCTGAAAGAACGAAGAAAAAGTCGCCTGTTAACTTGCAGAGAAGACGAAGATGGAGGAGGTGGAGACGCAGAAAGAGAAGAGAGAGAAAATTGAGCCATTCCGGTAACGTGTTGCGTAGGGACTTGCCGACAGTGGCCAGCTGTTACCAATTCCCTCACACCTTCCTTTCTATATTGCCCCACTTAATTTTACTCTAATTAGATTTCATTAAAATAAACAAGATTTTTTTTGAGATTAATAATAACAGTAGATGGGTCCCACAGAAGCTGCTTGAAGCACACGTGGCACCGGCCTGTGGGACCCAATGAAACTGCTGCGTGATAGCGTAGCATCAATGAGCGTCCACTACGGACAATCATTTTGGTTTTTACTTTAAAGCTGAAGTACAGTGGTGGGCGGGGGTCCACATCCTCAAATTTCCGCCGTCGAACGTAAAAGTATTTATTTTGCACGATGATGAATGATGAGAGAGTCCATATATAGTTTTCGCCCGAGGAGTATTGAGGTTTTCTTTCTTTTTTCTTTGTTTTTTTTATGTTGTGCACCAAAACAGCAAAACCCTATCTTAGGGTGCCGTGCGCATTGCGCCCCATGTTGCAACAAACTCAGGTGTGTTATAGTGAGTCGTAGGTCTATCATTCTCAATGGACAAATAGAGTTAATTTGATCACGACCGCTAAAATGTAAGAGCTTTGCATGGGATGCACTTACTTATATTAGGAGAGTCCCGGGTCTCTATGGCAGATGATGGACATTAGATACACGTTCAATTTAACTGTTTTGAATAAAAAAAGTTTAGCAAAAAGGGCTCTTCACATGACCCAAGAACTGAAGTATAGAAAGATATCTAAGATGTAGGGAGCACCGTTTTAGTCTGTCCCCTGCTTAATTACCACGAATTTTCTTCACCATTTCAGTATCAGATGGTATCAAAGTTATGATTCCTGGATCATGATTACCGCCAACAACCTTCTTCTTCTTTTTTCTTTTTTAAAGATTGACAAAGTGATTTAGTAACATGAGAGATGGGATTAAAGTTCTTTTTTTATTATCAAAAATAATAAGTGATTTTTTTTAATATTTTAAAGAATATTCTTGTATAATGAATAATTAATAATTTTATTATTATAATAAAAATAATTCTATTAGTTAATACAAATTAATCTCTACATAATTAACTATATAATATGTGAACGGCAAAAGTTATAGTAAAATTAAACAAAACTTTTACTAAAAAATTCTTACAAGACAAAAGACAAAACATAACTGTCTGGCATTAGCCTTTCAAAAAATTGTTATACTATGATTATAGTATGATGGCAATGGGATGCCTCCATCGTCTACTGTGACTAAGGTTTGTTAGCCCCTTGAAGGGTTGACAAGGCCATGGCATTGGTGAGCCTCAGCCAATGCCAAGGCCAAGGTGGGGGTGGCTTGTCATGGACATCTTTACTTGAAAATTGGGATGCCTTAGAATTATATTCAGGAGTGGAATGACATTCCAGAGTGAGAATGTCATTCCAAGGTTGGGTTGTCTTAAAGGATTTTTGACTTGGCACAGCTGGATGCACGACTTGGGCAACGAAGGGTTAAAGCAATGCCTTTGTGAACAGTTTGACGCATGGATTGTCTTTGGTAAGGCAAATGCACACAGGGAGAAGAACTGGTTCTGTAAGGGATTGTGTCTACTTCTGACAAATTTTCATAAGACATATATAGGGGGCAGTACCTCCTTGAGGCGCCCATGGGCAAGTTAGCCATGCGGCTTAAGACCTTGGCACCTTCAGGGCAAGGCATGTTGCTGTTATAAGCTGGGTTCGACATGATGGTCCGACCTCCATCACCAACGGTGGCGACATACGGCGGCAATGTTCAACAAACAAGTCCAAATCATGAGTAGGCATGGTTCGGCAATGAGGGTTGACACAGAAGCATTGGTGGGATCAAGTGGTGCGCTGATTCAAGGCTGAGTACACATAGCCACATCCTTGAGTGAGGGCTTGGAATTGCATGAGCGTTGAGAACAGTTGGCAACACATGTAGCGGCAGTTGCTGGACTGGCAGAAGACAAGTCCGTCTAGGAAAGGGAAACCGCGTGATGTGTTGGCACATTAATCCAAGGGCTCGCATTGAAGGCAACAATGAGATGAACTACTGCTCATAGGTGGCGCAAATCCAAGGCTCCAGATAAGCCTTAGCAATTGTCAACTGCGGGCCATGTGTGTGTCACATGCACGCACAAGGGCGGTGGAGATTTGTGTCTGTAAATACAATGTAATAAGGGGGTGCAGGACATGATAGAAGAGAACGTGTTCTTCTTGTCACGCAACCCTAAGATTGTGCATTCCTATACTGTGTTGAGAAGTAAAGGTTGGGAAGAATTTTCCTATAAAGTGTGTCTTTGTGTGTATTGCTGTGTTCTTTTATTCAAGCCCCTTGGCGTGTGAATGAGCGTATTAGTTAACTAAGACAACGTCTTACTACCTCACAAGGTAGAAAATTCAAAAACGAATTTAGACCCTGTGACACTAAGGACATCTCTCTTTCAAATAATAAGTGATGGGTATTTTGAAAACACAGATACCAAAAAAATTGTGTGAATCAAACTACAAAAAATAAAATGAATTAGAAATCCGAACTCTAGATAATTTATCTTGTATTTTACAATGCCAGTTCTCTAGGGTAACCCCTCCGACTACTGCCATGATGAATGTCAAAAGACCAAACAAATCAGCTCAACGGGCCAAAAATATGAAAGAAATAACAGTCTTTTTGCAAGTAAATCAGGGTATGTAACTGTTTAGCACCCATGCTGCTATAGAGAAATAACCAAGGGAACATTGGCCAGAGGAAAAGATTCACTAAAATGTGAAACAAGACAGCATGATTAAGTAGGTGTTTGGGGAAGCTCCCCAAACACAAAAGCTATTTTAACATCATAGCTGTTTCCAAAACAGCTTTTGCAAATGCAAAGAAAAAAGGGTGCAAAAAATGTCCCAAACAGGCCCGCACAATATAAAACAAGGGAAATAGGTGCTTGCCATAACTTTTGCATCAAACATGACCATCCTACATTTGAAACCAAAGTTCAATTCTGGCATATGAAGCATGTCACTACAAATCATTTTGCAAAATCATTTATTCCAATTAAGAAGTTTAACGTTAAATCCCGCACTTCTCAACAAATGTTTAATCAAATCCCTAGAAAACTACTACATGTAGTCAAAATTCAGTTCCGCTCCACGTTTGGAGGGATCATTAGAATTCTACACAACCAAGTAAACTACAGAGAACTGAAGCACATAGGCCCATTCTAAGCCCAAGTGTCCGATCATCGGAACCAAATATATTCTCCTGGGCAGCCATTCAGCTTACTTGCTGTTGGTGGGTGCCGTACACAGGATAAGCCCCATATGCTGCAGTGTACATGCCTGGGTCGTGAGGTGACGGGAACGCATATCCATAACCGTCATATATCTGCCCTCCATAGTATGCGCCAGTCCACTGGTTGCTAAAATCAGCTCTCGACTGCCAAATACTTGATAACATGTAAGATACATTGGTGAAAATTAGAACATAAGATACTATCTTTTAGCCCCCTTTTTGTATAGGAAGAAAATAAGATCCTAAATTTTAGCAGGCAAATGGTTGCCAAGGGTAAGTTACAAAGGAAATTTGTTGCAAAATAACTACTAGGACCACTAAAATGGTTCCAATTCCAATGGCATTCTAAAGCAAGTAGTAAATTCTTCTCTTAGGAAACAACTTCAATAATTATGTCCAAGAAAATCCATGAAGGTCAATTTTTTCCACCCAAAAACATCCTATCATAACACAGTGTGTGTGGGGTGGGAGAGGGGGGGCAGAGGGGCGAGAAGGAAGGGTGAGAAAATAATTGCCTGTTTATTTGCTGGATTTCGTCCCCAAGAAAGCCGCACTGTCTGCTTGCCGATTACCGTACCATTCAATTTCTGCAGTGCCTCCTCAGCATTATTTCTGTCAAGATAAATTTTAGATGAATGACATGGTAACTACAGAAGCAGCCTAGCTAAAACTTTGGAATAGCATCCAATGATGTGATGAATCACAATTAAGGCAGAAATTTTACCTGTAAGCAAATTGTACAAACCCACATCCTTTCCCAACTGGTATTTTTACAGATGCTATCTCACCATACTGGGAGAAAGGCTGCCTGAGATCTTCGTCAGTGACACTAGAGTCAAGCCCTCCAACAAATATCTACAATCCAATCCATCATTAGCCCACCCAAAAGAAAAAGAAAAGAAAAGAAGTAGGACTGACTAATAATTAAAACGACATGGACATGCTGGAGAACTAACTGTTGTGTTTGTTGAATCTGCATCAGATTGGGAGCCTTGGGCTGAGATATCATTTGACACATATCCACCTATCAACACCAAAGCAAATTAAATAATCATAACAATAATAATAAAGTAGTACTAGTTATAATAATGATAATAACAATTAATAAAAATAATAAAGTAGTACCAGTTATAATATAAGTAGGCTTCACAAATCCACTTGTTTAATTTTCATGCAAACTAACAAGTGTGATGAAAATGAACCAAAATTATTGTGAAATTGAAAGCAGAAAATGTATAACCTATGAAGTACGGACACTCTATTTTGACTCACGTGTCCGTGTTGGACACCGACACTCTCGGACACTTTCCTGACACGTGTCCGAACACTTGAATCATGAATGTTGATGATTAAATGAAGAAGTTCTTTAATTTTTATTTAATGGATTTGTTATTTTAATATATCTTAATAATATTTTTTAAATTTGTGTGTTTTATGCTAATTTTAATTAAAATAACATTAAGTTTTTATTATATTGTCATATAAAAAAATATAAAAATTATATATATTCAACGTGTCTCTAACGTGTCCGTGTCCTATTTGTTTGAGAAATAACATGTCTGGGTGTCTGTATCGTGTTGTATCCGTATCCATGCTTCTTAGTGTACAACAATAACCTCAGTTTTAACCTTAAGGGATATGTTATTTAAATTCATCAATGGAGGAGGAATGAGAATCTTGACAACAACAGCAGTACAGCCAACGTCACCACCCCCCCCCCCCCCCCCCCCCCCCCCCCCCCCAAAAAAAAAAAAAACACACAGACAATACTGCCATGGCCACAAGATAACCCTCTCCGTACCTTAATGAGAGGAAGCTACCATTACCAACACCACCTTCTCATCTGCAATACCACTTTAGCCACCACCTCAACCGCACAACCACCATTGGTACCTCCATTAATCTCTCCCATACAACATATTGCCATCACTACCACCGTATCTTCTATAATACCACTACAACCACTTTCACCACACAACCATCACCATGTCTACATTAACTACTACCACCAAACAACAAAATCTCAGCCTCCTTCTGTGCCAATGTTGCTCAACCACTACCTCTGCCAATTCTATCAATTTAGAACTAATATACTTGTCTAAATAACAAATTCCCTGAGGCCAGAAAATTAAATTTGTTAGAATTTAATTCATCCATATTCAAACTCCCTAAAAACCACAATTTCCTCGCAACGAAACATCACTTGGGAATTCTTAACATTAGTTTAGTCTGATAAATAGTGAAAGAAGATGGGTGGGTGAACTTTAGAAGCATAGTTGTAATAGTTTGAATGCACTATGATGGATTCTTCCTTGCGCACCGGATAAAATCTCTGAAATGTATGTTTTCCCCTAAGGTTTTAATAGATGAAGTTTTTAGGTAAAATATTACAATACTTCATAATACGTTAAATTTTTTATCAACTCAGCAAAATTGCATCACAAGTGATATCTATTAAAATTAATTTCACAAATGATGCGAAGGCCAAAAAGAATGCACCTAAAGGCTAGGAAAATGGACATAATATTTCTTGCCTTGAATTTAACCGAGGATATGGACATGGGTAAAGGCCAAGATAATGGACATGACTGCCTTGAATTTAACTGAGGATATGGCTTTACAAAGAGCAGACTAGATCGATGTAATCGACTTGAATGCTTATTGAGTAAGATGCAATTCCATTTTTCTATATTGACGCACAAGTTATGTGACTATTTTAGTCTTTTTCTAATTCAGATTTCATAGTTGTTGATACGAAATGTCATTATTATTTAGCAAGCAAATTAAGGTGTTCAAACTCATCTGAAGAATTGAACCAAGATTTGGTTTACAACCTCCAAGGCTCCAACAAACATTAAAAAAGTTTTGAAGTATGAGTTATTATTTTTTATTTCACGTATAATTTTATTTAGTTTTTTTTTTCCATCAAAAAATTCTTCTTCTAGTTGCAAACACCCCAAGATCATAATTCTGACAACCGCAAATGAACTTTAATCTAATGTGACAGTTTACAAATGAAGACCTTGATGCATCCTACAGTAGTGCTACTTGTGCATGCTTAAAGACATTATGTAAGACCGAGACAAACAATAATATTCAAGCCATGTTGATTACTTCTCACCAAACAAGAAAGGCAACATCACAAAGCACAAAGCTGCTTGCAATAAGTTCCACCACAAGGTACGAGTGCCTCACTACATGAATGCTTTTTCTATAATTCCAATATCAGCTTATCCTTGGTCATTAGATCACCAACCGTGCCCCTTCTATTTTCATTAGACAAGCACACAAACGTGTCATTATATATAACTAAAAATCATGCAACTAATTAATTAATCTCGATTCAAAATGAATCGGGGACACCTTGGCATAATAAAAAATAAATAAAACATACAACTAGTTATCTCACCAATTCAGAGTTAGCCAAGCACCTATATTACTGAAAAAATAATGAATATATTTTTTTGATACGCAAGCATAATGAATACACACACGCTAGATTTAGTTTTTAGTTCAACATGATGTCTACAAGCAATTCAATAACATAGAAGACAGAGAAAAGAAGCATATACATATTACAGGATTGAAAGGGAAATAAATAACATGTCAGGGATATAAAGCACATAGTGACAGTTAAATGGAAAGAATACCAAATAGAGGATTGACTAATGTTGGCAGATGTGACAATTTGGTCAATGCAAGTAACTACATACTATCAGGACAGTAATCAAAGGTAAGACCTGTGCTCACAAAAATATCAAACCCAAGGGGTTGAGATAATATCCAAGAAAGAAAGTGAAACTCGTAAGCTTACAGAATATGCAAAGATAGAGTGCAACGGAGATCCCACCGTTCCTCTATGTAACTAAACCACCCTATGAAAATTTACATTCCACCCATTGATACAACCAAAGCCTTTTCGATGGAGCAACTGCATTTACAGCAATACATCAAAAATCCAACCTCCTTGCATGAAAAGACTGGGGATAGAAGAAGAATACACAAGTAAAAGTGGAAGAAGAAAGAAATGAGAAAAAGTAGGTGTGTGTAGAAATGAGGCAATGTACTATTATGAGGGACCTCCTTGATATCATGGTATATTTATCTACATCAAAGGCACTGAGGAATATACTTGAAATAATTTCAGGGTGGAATGAACATGCATGCAACTTGCAAGTCCTAATGAAGCAATTGATAATGACGAAGTATTGCAACAGGTTTTGCTTTTCATTGCTGATATGGAGTTATGACAAAATGCTTGCACAGGACATTAAATAATAAATCAGAACTAGAGGTGTAAAGTTGGCCAAGCCGAGCATGGCATAGCAAATTGAAAAATATATATAGAAATTGAAAAAAAAAAAAACAATTGGATCTAGTGGGGCCCAGGCACACTACAGGCTGGGTTGGGCTTTTTCAATAGTAGGCATGACAAGGCACGATTGATAAATGCTCACCCATTTTAGACCTCAAATCACTTTAATGGGTGTCTTGTCGTGCCATACTCACCCATTTAGACCTCAAATCACAACAGAGAACTTGAAAAAATTGAAGTATCAGTATTTACGACCAAAAACCTACATGATGTGTTTGCAACAAAAGTGAAATTATCAGTTACCTTGAGAAGAATATTGATGTTGATATCCAGACGATTTCCTCGGTGTCGCAGCACCAATGCGCATTGGCCTGCTTGAGCAGTACACACCATTCATTTCAGTCATGGCCTGTGACCTCTCATTCTCATCTCCAAACCTTACAAAACCATAACCTTTTGAACGGCCAGTATTGGCATCAATGACAACTTTAGCAGCTTTAACAGATGGATATTTACTAGCAAATGTTTCATGCAATAAGCTATCAGTAACATCTGAAGCTAAATCTCCTACAAATATAGAAAGATCAGAACCATTATTAGAACGCTTATCACCCATGCTAAATGTAGCCCAGTTCAGACGGAAAGGTTGTTCTGTATTAGGCATCACACGGCCAGTATAATTTTGTAGAACTTTCTCAGCTGCAGGATGTGAAAAGAATTCCACAAACCCATAGCCCTCCGACAAACCGGTCTGCTTATTGCGAATAACCTTAATGGAGGCCAGCTGCACAAGTGGTGACAATATATGTTAGCGAAAAGGGTATAGTTTTAAAAAAAAAAGGTGGAATCACATTGTGGCAGTTCCTGCAATGGAATTTAGAATTGCTATTGCTCAAAAAATTACATTGTATTTGTCAATTTGTTCAAGAAGAAAAGTAAGCACAGGAAGGAGGGAGGAGCAAATCCTCAATTAAATTATCATCCTCTACTTTGATATATTGGTATGAAATTAATGTTTGAAGACACTCTTACAAAAACGTATCAAACATGTCACACAAGTCAAAAGGAAAAGGAAACCCGATTTTCAGATACAATGAGTCTCATAACATGTTTGCAATACTTGAATGGAGTTCATATCATTTTTTGACTTCATATTTTTCAGATGTGCCTTCATCATATCTAGCATTCTTTCTTCACGTATGAACTAGAACTGCCTTTGCGGTTACTAATTATTTTGAGTTAGAAACTTCCAATTTTTTATTAACTTAAAAAGCTAAAGTTTGTTACATAAAATATGTTGATTTACAGCTGTATCCCCATTGTATCCTAATCTTAATATTTAGGAAATGCCATGCTGCAATACAACATAAGCTACCACATTCAGTGACTCTGCACTCTTCATAAACTGATTGTGTGTTGACAGTATAAAACATATCATTATAATATCTATCACAGCTACTGATAAACTCTATTCAACTAAAAAAAAAAGCCTTGCCCTAACTGTTTGGAGCCAGTTACATGAATCCTAGTTTGCAGTTCCACTGTTTAGGGCCTTTTTTTTTTTGAATCACAAGTTACCTATCCACCAAAAAATAATAAAGAAAGAAAGAAAGAAAAACACAAGTTACCATCCCAATCACATTAATTTTTGGTCTTCCCGTTCACGAGTTATCTTTCACAGCTACTGATATAAAATCTAAAAATAGCATGCTATGGCTACCATGCCTGTTCTAGAAGTCCCCCACTTCATAAATTGTCTAACTAATGTTTCTTGCAGTAACCATATAATATATCAATTATACCCATTAAGGCTTTCACAGTATTAAGGGAAAAGTTTTCTATAAGCTGAAAGAGGCTAACACACCATAAAATACCAAGAATTATAATTACAATTTTAGCATCAACATCTGTGATGAGATCCAGAATCATTTGACAAAAGAAAAGTGTTTTCCTAGTTCCTGCAACTTCCAGACACCCCATCCCAAATCTTCTCTATGACAAATTGAAAACTGTCCAATATAATCCAAGGGAAATTTCTTTGGTGTATCTTAATGCCTTAAAACAACTGAAAGAGCGGGGCTTCTACTACAGTTTAGCTCACAAGCTGACACTCCTCTGGCTGTGGCATTTGCACAAGGAGTGAAATAAAGATTTTGGAAGTTTTTGGCGTATAAGCCAACAAATAGCTTTGTTATTCAGAAGCACAAAATCTATCAAATTCAGAACTGGAAAAGCATCTCAATTTTCCCCATCTAGGAGGGGAAATTAACTAGTGGAAAGCTATAAAAATTAGCTGACATGAAAACTAATGAAGCATATAAAAAGGTTATGAGATATGGATATGATATCATACTGACACGCCAGTATGACAATTTCAGAAACAAAATAGGACATGAATACAACAAGGACAAGCAAGATATATATGTGTAAAAAATAAAAAGTAATTGTATTATAATGTTATATGCACATATATTACGACAAACAATAGTTTTTTTTATGAATTTATCAATTAATTTAAATTTCTAACGTTTGTAATCATTACCTAGTGTCGCCCCATTAATGCAAGATGCTGGGAGGAGTAGACTAACCGCAAACTTAATCTTTGACACTAATTGCACAAAGTGATAGCTCAATACTTGAACACGGCTGAGACCAAAGTCACAAAATTTTCCCATATTATGATTCAAGTCTTCCTCTCTAAAGAATAGTCAAGTATTTAACACACTTTTTCTTTGGATAATTAAGTATTTAAAACTCTTATTCTGTTTTTTTATAAACAATGCTATAGTAGAAACATCACATTTCAAAGTTCAAGATGTATTAAACATGTAGCCCAAGTATCCAGTATCACAAACATGCTCAAATTATAAATTTTATTTTTAAATTATGGACATATTTAGGAAGTATCAGCCTTGTGTCCACAAATATTCCAAGAGTTTTGGTATCCAACTAAGAAGCACGGATATGATATGACACGGACATGATACGACACGGACACACAGACACTTTATTTCTCAAAAAAGTAAGACACGAATACGTTAGGGACACGTTGAATATATATAATTTTTTATATTTTTATATAACCATATAATAAAAAACCTAATGTTATTTCAATTAAAATTAACATAAAACACACAAATTTAAAAAATATTATTAAGATATTAAAATAACAAAGCCATTAAATAAAAATAAAAGAACTTCTTCATTTAATCATCAACATTCATGATTTAAGTGTCCGGACACGTGTCCAGAAAACGTCCGAGAGTGTCGGTGTTCGACACGAACACGTGAACCAAAATAGAGTGTCCGTGCTTAATAAGTATCCAATATGGCAACAATAAATACAGCTCCATTACTTATCAAAAAAAAAAAAAAAACAGCTCCATTGAGAAGTAACCATGCTTCATAGATGAAAGCACACAATTTCTATATAGAAATCAAAGCAGGTAAAAAAAAAACAAAAAAGACCAAGGATTCAATAGACACACAAACAACATTTTACACCCAAAAGAAGAATCAAATAAATAAAATTAAAAATTGTTGTTGTAAATCCCCCAAGATGAATACCAATTTAATTCATTTTGTGGTTTTGTGACGAATTAAACAATGGAAGGCCATGTTGGAATTATTTCATTAAACCTCTACAATGTTATGCAAGACGCATGCATGTCTTGTCTACTTGACAGCTAGTATTTTCATGAACTTTGCTGTGTAAGAGTAATATAGTGGCATGCACCATATCTCATGCAATACACTCCAATATCTACTTAAATGAGATACATAAGAAGCAAGGTCTACTTAAATGACAATTTAAGTGCCAAATGATCAGTCCTTTACATCTTACATTGCAAATTAGTTTGTGAAAAGATATATTCCAAAATATAACATTCAATTGCATTGCATTGCACTGATTTGTGAAATTCAAAAAGAACTCTATGGAACATAAGAGTGAAGACCTTTTCCCGGCCCATACTAGATACATTTTGAACTTGTTTTAGTTTCCCCCAATAACCCCTTTGGAAAAACTTAACGGAGGGATGGGGTATGTAAAATGTGAATGCATTAACCTAGGTCAAACAATGAGGTTAATACTGAAAAAACAAGCACAGTGTAAATGCATTAATTGCATCTCCTAAAAATACAGGTTTCTAATAGAGGCCAGTCATTGTAAGATGGGATATTTAGAGCAAGAAATGGCAGTTTTTTCTTTCATAGATTCTGGAAAAAAAGGTATAGGGAAAAAACTATTATAGAAGAGTTTTCTCTAATGTAGAGGAGATAAGCATTCAATGTGTATAATTTGAATAATGAATACTCTTGTATATGGAGGGAAAACAATGCATCTAAGTCTCTATATGCATACAAAAGTTCATAATTGATTTTTCTCCCAAAAAAAAAAGAGGGTTGATTGAAGTTGTCCTATGTACACATCAAATGTAATATAAATGTATATGAAAGCCATCATGTATTTTATAAAAGTCAGAATATGATCATTCATGTATTATATCTCTAGAGTAAGTTTTTTTATTCACAATGTTTTATGCTTCATTTACCACATCAATTGTTGTTATATATCCTCATAATTTTTCCATTTATATTTAAAAGCTATAAAAAAAAATTCAATAGGTAAATGGCCTTTTAGGGTGGGAGTTGAATCTAGGACCTTGGAAGCATTGCCCAAGCTTTCCCAACTCATCCAACCTCAAGCGCTCAAAATGCTATGAAATTATGATAGCACATAATAACAAGGCATACATTGGCATATCTTTTGGCTGATTAGGGAGATGATCTAATAAAGCTAAGATTTGAACTTTCTTCCACCTTTTACATTTTAGTCTTTCTTAAATATCTAAGAACCTTTCACCTAGTAAGAAGAAACATCCATTAGACAGTTCATAAACTACCATAATTTCAGGCTTTTCAGCCTTTGCACCTAAGCTCAGGTTCCAAAACTTGTTTCACATTTTCATCTGTACCAACTCTATGGCCACTAAAATGATATCAGGCAAAAGGTCACATATCTCGACATTGAATTTGGGTGTATCTTGTTGGCTATAATTATAATTTTTTCAAGTGCAACTATCACTATATTAACACAAAACCAAATATTTCCTCGAATGTTTGTCGTTTCCATTTCTATTCTTAACTTCAAGTCATTTTTCTAAATCAATGCAAACCTCCTCAAATTAATGGACCCTCTCCGTTTTGCCACATTAAAATTCCATATAGGAAGACAACATTAATTTTATTTACCACCAATGGCCAATATAATATGCAGTCCTAGGATATTATCTAAGTAGAGAGGCTGCGCTTCGAGACACATCATTCCAAAAAGATTTTTTTTTTTTCAAAATTTGGCAGAAAGTGAAGCTATCCCCAATCAAATCAGATATGCCAACCATGACCACTTCAAATTTCAGCCATAATTGGTCCATCAAAGGCCTACCAAAAAATTAATTTCTGTTATTAACATTATGAAATTCTCATTATGAAGGACCTCATAAAAACTGCTCGTAGTTTTGTCAGACCAAACTAACTGCTTGTCTGAAATGTCTAATTTGTGAACTCTGCTTAAACACTGTAAACTTTCTGTATAACAAATTATCCAAGCAGTAACATAAAAGCTTCCAATAGACATAAACAAATCTAAATAGCAACTAAGATATATAACATATTATGTTTATATATGCATAAAATAGGAGTGATAGTAGACCTCGCCGGTGGAAGAAAAGCAGCTGTGGAGGTAATCTTCATCCATCCAAGTGTACAGGTCGCCAACCCAGATCGTCTTATTCTCACCGTTGGATCCTTGTTGCGGTTGGTGTTGATGTTGCTGAGGTTGGAATTGCTGGTGGAGGTGATGGTACGGCATGTAATGGGGAGGATAATGTGGCGGCGGCATCATCTGCTGCATTACCATCGCCGCTGCCGGATACTGCATGGCCATCCACGGCTGCTGCGGCGGCGGCGCCTGATTCTGTTGGTTATGTGTTGGTTGCGGATCAGAACCGTTATTCGATTGCATCTTTATTTCACTCTCCTCTTTCTCTCTCTAAATTAAAAGAACATATAGATTATTGAGATATTAGGGCAGAAAGCACAAAGATACGCGTGCATATATATGTATATAGATATATATACAGTGAATCTCAATTTTTAGGGAGAGAAAGAGAAAACAGGGTTGGGAAGGGGGAGGAGCTGAGTATTGGGGGGCGCAGTCGAAGAGACTATTTATTTCGAAGATGACGGATTCATGGGAAGCCCTTCTATGACGCGGTTGTAATTTCAGCCGTTGGATTAAATGGTAGTTTTTAATAGACACCGTTGATTTTTGTCATCTGGATATACTACTGTGTTAATCCCGGTCGGCCGCAGTTTCCTTAAGTAGGAAGCACTAAGTAGTGGATATTTTCAGTTTCCTTTTAATGTAATTTCTAGGTTGTTCTGGCTGGCACGAACTCAAACGGTCACGTTTCTCTCCTCCGAACCTTGTACTTACTACTGACCGAGGAACTTAGTCGCTACCATTGAAAAGTCGCGACTCACTAATTTCCTATAATTTATGCTCCTATACCAGCTTAAATAATACGTATTAATTACATCACGATTTTATAATTATTAAGGTATATAAATTTAAGTTTATACTAGTATTTATTACATTTCAAATTAATGTTATAAAAGATAAAATTTTTTTTTTAAGATAATGCATTTAAGAATTCTTTAATAACTCGTTTGAGAATTCTTTAAATTCTTATTAAATTATTTGACTTTTGAAAAACTATAATTACATATATACATACATATATATATATATATATATCTTTGAGTTTAAGATAAAATCATATTAAAATAGTGCACATTTGAGAAATTAATTATGTCAAAATTAATGAATTTGATCAAAAACTCTAGTTTAGTGGGTAAAATGTATTGATGATGTTGCTCCAGGTATATACCCAAAAAAAAGATGAATTGGGTATTTGACAAACTTTTATAATTTAAAATTGAATATTAAATAATTTAAACAATCAATCAAATTAGTGAATAACACATAGTATGATGTAGAATGTTTACAATGAATAACACTCTCTTGATTGAACAATAATGGCACAATGTAATTAGGATTTAGGTCTTTTGAGAGTAATTCAATGTAATGTTTTTTTCTAAATTAATACAATCACCATGTTAGTTATAAATGTTGTTTGATCCTCTCTTTCTATTGACAAATTGAAAATATAGTTGTTAAAAATAAAAATTAGTTGTTCTGACCTTTTGTATCAGTCAAAATTTAGTTATTGTAGTGCCAAATCGATAAATTTAATCAATAGAATCAATCATTAAGTCAACTGAAATTGTACAATTTTAAAAATTGGACAAGTCAGTCGACTGTGATTTTTCTTTTAGGTCAATTGATTTTGTAGGGTTATATTAGCCCCCTTTTTTGTGTTCAGTTTTCAATGATTCAGATTTGGAAAACTTGTTGTAAATGCCATGAAATAGTTTTGAAGATAACATTAACTTTAAAAATAAGAGAATTTGCTAAAAATGAATTTTGATTAAGTATGAATCATTTGGAATTAATTTCGGACTGATGCTCCCATGCTTGTTTTATTTTTGTATCAACAAATAAATAATTAGTTTAACAGCTTAATTTTCGCACATATAAGGTACTGGAGTGAATAATTTATAGCATTAAAGTATGAAAATTAATGTAGACATCTGGTAAAACTAATGTTTTAATTCAATAATATTGAGTTAGGTCAACTAATAGAGTTGTATAACTACACATGCTACCAAAATGGTATCCCATAATGGGGTCTAGGTGGGAAAAAGTACTTGCAATATTTAAGAATTGTAGGTTGCGTTTGGATAGTGATTCAGATATGATTTTTTGAAAAATATTTCTGAAATATGTTTCAAAATTTTGTAATTGCTTTTTTGAAAACTACGAAAATGCGTTTGGTTATACAAATCAAAATTCAGATTCTGAGTTAAAAACTGAAAATGCGTTTCGATATAAAATTTTTTAAGATTTATATACACTAAAAATAAGAAGTATTATTTACTCCTGTCCAATCTTTAACTTATAATTTATTAAGTCCGAACATATTGTAAATTTTATTAATTTAATTTAATAAATAAATTAGTATGTTAATATTATATAAAATATTAAATTACTTTTTTATAACTCTTAATTCGTTTTTTCAAAATTAATTTATGAAATAAATAAATCTGCTTGCTTTCTCTTTTGCCCTCTTGTTAGCATCAGAGAGGTGAAGATCACTAGGTGCTTCGTCGGTGGGTGAGAGAGAAAAAGGTGGAACGAGATCTAGATCTCAGATAAAAGGAACTACGCAAGACCACTTGAGATCTTGAAATGAGATCTTCAAATCTATGTACCGAAACTGAGAGAGAAAATGCATACGGGCTTCGTTGGTGGGTGAGAGAGTTCAAGGTGGAACAGATCTTCAAATCGAAAAGCCGGGCACTGTGCAAAACCAGTTGAGATCAAGTTGAACGAGAGCTTCAAATTAGGCCAAGAAATCGATGGAAAACGCAAACAAGGGGCAGAAAGAATGAGTCGGTGGGTGATAGAATCGTGGCGATGTAAGGGATTGATGGTGTTGATTATTGTTGGGTGAGAGAGAGAGATAAAGAATAGATTTTCTCTTTGAAGTTGGATGAGAGAGTGTGAGAGAGAGATCGTGAATGAGTCGGTGGTGACACTATTCAAGAGTTACGCAATAATTCAACTCTATCGCTGGGTGAGAAAGATCCAAATGTGAATAGCTTTTCTTTTTGAAGTTGGATGAAAGAGTGTCAGTGGGTGAGAGAGAGAGATCTGAATGATAAGATAGTTGAAGATTTTTTCAGAGATAGATCATGAAAAAGTTAAAAAAGTGAGTTTGGATATAACTTGGATACGTATGTATCCAAATGTTTTTTTGAAAAAGTTGAATTCTGAAACTGGTCTCAAGTTTGTATCCAAACAGAGCCGTAGTTTTTTTTTGGTGTCACATGTTTAGTAGGTTCGCAGTTTTTATTTTTTATTTTTTTTAGTACAGAGATAAAAAGGAGAAACTATTCTAACTGTTTGTGCATGAATATGACATGAGACTTAAACTCTAATCTGCTGTGTGAAGAAAATGATTTTAACCATCTCGTCTGAATGTGTTTCAACGGTTCACAATTATATTTATTGAAAGCATTAATCATATTTTCTTGTATTAACACTTTTAAAAATTGCGTACTTACCAAAAAAAATTGTTAAAAAAATAATCGGGTTGGTGTTTTAAGATTTGACACAATTATTAACTTGTGTCGTTTTTAAATTAATATTAATTATATAATATGTATACTTTGACAAAGACACGAACACGACCGTAAATATAAATGAATACTCTTATCCAGAGATGAATACAGTTGGATGTGTTTTAATTGAATGTCAAATCAAGCTTAAACCTATGGGCTGAATGGTTTGCCTGAAGCCCAAGTTAACCCCTCAAAGTCGGGTACCTAATTTCACATTGAGTTAGATTCTATCTGAGTGATAAAAATACCTGCTCTTCATGTAATTAGCATTAATTCGATCACCCTCTTCCAATTTTGTATCAAAAGAAAATTCATCTTGAGTTAGCGAGGTTGGCTCAATAACATATGTTTTTTCATGAGATCTCTTATTTTATGTGTCAAATTTTTATATTTTTTTTACACGAATAGGAAACTAATAAATCTTAAAATAGCAAGTGCTTTTGATAAACATAGTTTTTTTTAAAGATTAAATGAAAATAATATTTATATTTCTTTAATAAGAAAATAAAATTTAAATTCGTGGCCTTTCTTTGAGACGTGAATGGAAGTAGGCAAACACACTTCTGGTAATATAATTGGTGACAGCACTTTCTCAAGTTCATTTGATTTCTTGAGTAATATTTATACGTGGAAGACACGGAAATTTGGCATCTAAAATAATGCATGGATGTCTTGAAATTAATCGTCATCCCCTCTCTCTCTCTCTCTCTCTCAAGTCATGTTTCATTAAGTTGTTAGAGTTTTTATTTACTTTTTATTTTTATTAAGATTGCATTTACGAATCTTAAATTAGAATGTCATTTCACAATTATTTCAAAAAAATTTATAAATTAGAGTGTCATTTCACAATTGTTTCATAAATATTTTACTTGAAGTGAGGATAACCCAAAAATATCTTAAAGCATTGAACTAGAAACTTATTCTTCTGTCATTTCTCAGGAATAATTCTCTGGAGTTTAAGTTGTTAGATTTTCATCCTGAAAGAAAAAAAAAAAACAGGTATAAACTTTTTTATAATTGATATTCAATAAGTTAATAATCTTTAATAATTAATAAATTTGTAAAAAACCAACTTAATTTTATGATAAATAATTAATAATTTTATTACTTAATAATTAATATTTTTTTATAATTTTTTTATAATATTAATTATTAAAGAGATAAAAAAATAGTTATACATATATCTCATTTATGATGTATCTTAATAATTATATTTATTAATTCTACATAATTGAAGTCAAAAGTATTATAAATAAGAAAAAAATAATACTAGAAAACATAACTTCTTTACTTCAAATAAACATTTGAAATTTTTTATTCTCTAAGTTGAGAATTATATGTATTTTTCATGAAAAATTAAAATATTATTAAAAATTTCATATAAGATTTTATTTTTTTATTAAAAACTATTTATACTTAAAAAATATTTATCAGTTAATAAAAATATGAGAAAATTTAATAATTAATAATTATATGTATTTTTTATGAAAAATTAAAATATCATTAAAAATTTACATATAAGATTGTATTTTTTTACCGAAAATTATTTACACGTGAGAAAACTTAATAATTAATAATTATATGTACTGTTTATAAAAAAAAATTAAAATATTATTAAAAAATTACATATAAAATTTTATTTTTTTACTGAAAATTATTTATATGTAAAAAAATATTTATCAGTTAATAAAAGTATGTGAAATTTTTGTAATTAATAATTTTAATGCTTAATAAGAGAGTTGACTGTACCAAGATGGAACTGAAAAGCACACTTGCATTCATTCAACCTCGAGCTAATTTTCTCCATTTCTTAATGGCACTCCAAAATGTAAATTAACTTACAGAACTTTATTAGACTTAATAATCGGAATACACAGGAACCAACTTGCAGTGGTTTACAGAAAGATCACACACACAAACACACACACACATAATATATATAGATATATAGATATATATATATATATATATATATATATATATATATATATAAGCACACAGCAATTACTTTGAAGCTTGTAAATATATCTATACTCGAGGATATGTGGTGGCAGGCACAACAGAGTGACCAACACCAGGACTAATCCCAGGTGTTGTGGATCGGCCATCTCCTCCGGTTTTTGTGACAAGATCAGCAAGACCACGACGCTGACCTGGTGCGCTACTGGGTTTCAAAGTTGGGCCATAGTCAGCAACTTCATTAACCAAGTTGTGACTGTGGCAGTTGCGACTATGGCGCCCAATGGTTGCACGATCGTTACAGTACTCATTCTTCTTCTCTACCTTGAATTTCCTTCCCTCACTCCACATGATTTCACGAGATAGAATCAATACAAGAAGAAGAGCACAACTGCTCATAACCTTTCCTTTGGCCATTAGTGGAAAAAAAAAGGTAAAGAAAGATTAAGCTCGAGATGGAAGGAAGAGGAGAGGAGGGTAATGAGGATGCCTGCAAGTTATACATTCTTGTTGGGTATTTATAGACTTGAAGAGATGGTGTAGATTACCAAAAAAAATTCAACAAAATATAAATATATATAAAAGTAATTATGAATGGTTCATGTATTTTAGATTCCAAAGACACTTATTGAAGAAGTGAAGGATGTGAATATTCTTAGTTTACTTAAGCATCTACTCTTTCCTCTTGCATGTCCCATGCATTTTTGTTATATATTCATATTCTTCTTATATGCACCTTTCCAAGTATTTCACATTTATGTAATACATATTTATTTATTTATTTTTTTCATTTAAAAAAAATAAGTAATTATAATATTCATGTGAATGCATACATGTTAAAATGTAACGGAGACACGTATCTAAGTACGAGTATTAATTCGTATTATTATGTCGTGTCAATCCATACATATTTGAAAATATATATCAACCCTAACTCGACACTATTAACTAATCATGTCAAGTTTCAAAATTCAAACTCAACTCATTTATTAAATAAGTTACACACACTCAACCTGTTTATTTTATTTATTTATTTTTTAAATAAAAAATTTATATATCTTTATATATGTATAAATAATTCTTAAATTTAATAAACTTTTGACATGAGGTAAATCAAAGTAAAAAAATCTTTTATAATTAAAATATCTCTTAACCTTGATAAACTTTTCAATATGAGACGAATTACTTTAACTTGTGTTATTTTTTATAATTAAATGTGTTAAATCATGTTAAATGAATTCGTGTCAATCTGTTTATAATCTAAACTCATTTATGTTCAATTTGAATCTATTAATTTTGTATCATATTCGAATCGTATTGTTGTGTAAAAATTTACAGCTATATATCCGTATAAGGGATTCCTCTTTCTAGAAAGGAGCCAAGTATTGATATGCGCATTGCTTATTAAAAAAATGCTACACTTGAATTGGCAAAATATAATAATGTGGGACACGGAGGATCAAGGGACTGAAGAAGTTGAAGTTTGTACGTTACTCTTTCTGTTGTTGAACTAAAATAGTATCAAACAATCACAGCCACTAAACTGGTGAGAGGGACGTTTCTGGTACTAATGCAATATGACTTCGAAGAGTCCAGTTCTCCATTGACTGTGTGCTTAAATGTTTATTGGAGTGACTGTGTATTCATCATATTTTATATATATTTTCATGTGCATATATAGTGATTCTAAGATTCTTACTTGAAGGAGAAAATCTTTCTGAAAGTGACCTAATATTGTGGAGAGAATTATTTGGTATATCGGGTTTATTTTTGAAATTAATTGATGTAATTTGTTTTTTTATTTAGATTAAAAAATATATATATGATAATTTATGTCAGCAAATTAATAAATTCAGCTATTTTCTCCACTAATTTACTTGCATCTTGCTAATTATTTGTTCCATTTTATGCTATACAAATGAATTAATTTTCTCGAATGTCTTCGCGAAACAAAACACCATAATCTGGAAAATTCATTAGTGATCTAGATAACTGTTGATCCTCATAGCATTGTTTTTAGAGTCTCTGACTCTCTAACAAGTAACAAGAACAATAGGAGCTGTTTTCCTCTGTTTTTTTTTAGAAATAAAAGAATATATATATATGTGTGTGTGTGTATATATATATATATATATATATATATAGAGAGAGAGAGAGAGAGAGAGAGAGAGAGAGAGAGAGACTCCAAGGAATAGAGTAGATCAAGTGGGCAGGATTTTCTAACCAAATTTAGGAGGTTCTCGTGTCGCAAAAGTCTTATTTGGTACGAAAAATTTATATATAAATAAAAGTCGCTGTGCATGTAACATAAAAATAGAAGTTTGAATAATAAAAATTTGTTTATATCATATTTAAAGAAATAAAATACTATTAATCCATTAGAAATCTACTAATTCAATTAAGAAATTATTAATATTAATCCAAATAAAATTAGAAAACAAAAATATCCAAAAAGGGAATAAAAAATGGATCTCAGGACCTAAAAAATTCAGCACTTATTTTACATCAAAAAAAATAAATATATATATATATATATATAGAGAGAGAGAGAGAGAGAGAGAGAGAGAGAGAGAGAGAGTTTATATTAATATAGTATCAATGTTTTGTCATATTTATTCTCGTGTAATGATAAACATAGTCTTTGTTTATTTTAAAATCAAATCAAGATTCAATGAACAATAATTGAATATCTTGATGCCATTACTAAAAGTACAATGTGATCTAAAGCCAAGTGCGCACTAAAAATTCAAAATTCTTACTAGTAATAGGAAGGAAACAAATTAATCCAGGAAGGGCCCATAGTTATATATATATGTCAAATACCACAAGTGATATTTTCAAAGATTCCGTGTTTCAATCTTCATCTGTTGTTTCTTTTTCTTCCTAAGAAGACTAATGTTGAAAAACGGCAGTTGGTGGCTGGTTGGCTCCACAATTTGGGGAAGCTAGCTTCTCACACCACTGAATGAACGTTGAACCAAAAGATCAATAAGAAGCACTTCTAGTGGTTAACGGTCATTTTATGGGTATTGAGCAATTATGATTTGTGTTGAAACAAAAAAGCACTTCCCAGGAGCCTCTAAATCCTTACCCTAAAAAACCCCATAGGAGTATCTAGTTTTGTTAGGGATTCTTAAAATGTCAACCATGACATCCCAAGATTCTTTCATTTCCTCTGTGATTTGATTTGTGGGCGGCTAAACACAATTGGAGGTTTAAAATGATAATTTTAATTCAGATTATTTTTTTAATTTTCTAATATTAATATTAATATTATATTTTTATTTAATATTAATATTATAAATTTATAATAAATATAAATATTTTTTAATGTTTCGTTTCCTATATATATATATATATGTGTGTGTGTGTGTGTGTGTGTATTGATGTATTTAGTATTATAAAATTATAATATTGTGGTTGTCAATGTGGCAACCTGGTTGGGATGTTGGCTTTTTATTGGATTCTCCTAAGAATGACAATGGAGAGGGGTGCCCATTTTCTAATCCCGATCTCGTTTATATTCTCTGTTCCGCTTAAAGAGTTACCTCAACCTCGACCTGTTTACATTCCTCAACCCCACTTCCGCCCAACCTTGTCTTGAATCCCATTTTTTTTGTCTCCCACCTACACAAAAAAATAACATGAGAAATCTTAAAACTTATTTCATATAGTATAATTTATTGATAAATATAATATACTTTAGGGATAAAAAAGAAATTTTAATATATAAACGGGGCGGGGGCGGGGTAACCATCCTCTGACCTCTCTCTAAACACGAATGAATTCTTAAAATCTCATCTTGATCTTATTTATGAACAATCCATATCCGCCTCATTAGGGGTGAGACAGGTCTTTGCCATCCCTACACTCTCCCTTTTCTTCTGTTGATTTATGTTCTCCTTTCTGTAGATCAATAAGTTTTTCTTTTTTGTTGATAAAAAAAATTATTTCAATAAGAGAGATATATACATTGAATAAAATTTTAATAATAAGATTTTTACATAATCGAACAATTGAGCAATCTATAATATTGGTATTTACATAAATATAAATTATGAAATACAAAATAATTATTCACATTTTTTTATCAAACAAATAGCAATAAAAAATGAGAACAATTTAGAATAAGACTACTGTAGAATTGAATTTTTATTCTTGCAATCTTGATGGGACTTATCTATGTACTTTTATTAACTTTAGACTTATATTTAGATTATAATATAAATATAAGAATTTTTTTTTTTATAGATGGGGGCCTAAACCTATTGCTTGATCGCTTAATACTAGAGCTGGTCTTATTAATTTCTCCGCCTTTAGTTTCAAAGATAAATTTTTTTATGTCATTTTAAATTATTAACTAATCTAAAAACATAAATTTATTAGAAATATTGTATATAATTACTTAAGTATTTAATTTTTTAATAGAACATAATGCCTCTGGCACTACTGGTTAAGTCCTGGACCTATCTCATCAGTCAACAAGACACCAAAAAAAAAGAGGAAGAAATAATTGATTCTCAAATTTGCCAAATTTTTAATTTTATCTATAGATTTGAGAACACTAAGCAAGATTTTTGAACCCACCATTGTTTGCCACCACCTGTCATGGTTATATAAATTAAGTAATTGGTCATGTAATATAATGCTTTGTTGAGTGTTAAGCTTTGTAAGTCATACATTTATCTCTTTAATTCATAATTAAGGACGAAAGATATTTTGATTTAACTGCAATTATATTATGTTAATGCATGACTTATATGATGAGAATCAACTTTAGGTTGAATGAAGTTTACAAATCTTCCAATTTGGAGTGTGCTTCGGTCCTAAAATTCTTGTGGACCTCAATATCACCATGATGTTCTATCTGACTCTTTTCACTAAGATTGAAATGTGTATTGCGTTCTCAAAAAAAATTAATGATTGAGCATCTCTCTCTCTATCTCTCTCTCTCTCTCTCTATATATATATATATATATGAGTGTGTGTGTGCGCGCGCGTGCATGTACTAGTGTCGTCTACATGTGATGCACGTGTTCGATCTGATTCACAACAATTATTCTGTAGTTCTATATAGTTTACTGTTTAATAACACTATAACTAAAATTGAAAAAACAAAAATCACAAAATAGAAGAAGATGAACTTACTATATTACAGTAGTTTAAACACAAGAATAGAACTTCAAACTTAGATCAAGACTAGTGTTTGATGCTATGTCATTGAGACAAATTTCGTCATCGCAATGATACTTACGACTTTTTAGATGTTTGCCTCCCATGATACAATGATTTGAGTCTCACAAAAGCAGCACTACAATCTGTTCATTTGAACAGACATGACTTCTGGCGTTTGAATTTGAACAAACAGCCACTGCTGAAACGTTTACAACTCTTGGACAACAATGTTTCATTCTAAACTTAAAACGACAGTATTTAGTTTAATTAAAATTTATTCTTAAACGACAACATTTTAATTAAAAAAAACATAAAATAAATTTTTGCCCAAAAAATATATGAAGCTCCAAGTGCGCGTGTGGTAGACACACTTTGGTTAGGTCATTTCCCTTTCACAAAACTAGGGTGCCCCTTAGGGCTCAACCTACAAGACAATGGAGAAGTATATATACCCATTATAATTTTACTCACTGACCAATGTGAGACAAACTTTATTTATCATCCTTCAAACAATGTCAAGTAGAGACTTTTGATGACAATTTCTCATTCACCACTTCATGGTTTTGATCAAATAAATATACAGCGTTAATTTCCATCTCGAGGATAATGCGTTCCAATGTGGACCTGTGACAAAAGATGTCTGAGACCCATATTTATTTTGACTTAAAGTTGACCCACAAAACCATTATTTTTCTAAGACATTCTTCTCCAAAAGTATATTATAATCGCAAATGAATAAAAAATACATATATTTTGTTATATGATAAAAGAAATTATTATAGACATCATATGTATACTACAATAAGCATCGACATCAAAACGAGATTATTACTGACTTTATAATTAACAAAGAATGTCATAAATAACTCATAAATAGAGACAGTAAATTACAAGAGATTAAAAATAAAAGACAAAAGCATAAATTAGACACGACGATGGATAAATAACAAGATATTAATGACTAAAGGGTAAAAGCATTAGAGATAATAACTAATTTTATAATTAATGGCGAATGACATAAATAACTCATAAATAAATATGATAAATCGCAACAGATTAAAAAAAAGTAAAAATGTAAATTAGATAAAACGGGACAAAACCGCAAATTAGAAATGGTAATGAGATAAGGGCGATAAATAACAAGAAATTAATAAATGAAGGGTAACAACATCATTTTTCCATGACGGCCAACCTTTATTTATTATATAAATAATATATATAGAAATATAAATTACACTAATTTTCTTTTAAATTTTTCACAATTATACTTATAATAGTATAAGATTTTTAAAATTACATTAATTTCTTCTATTTTTATTGACAAACTACAAATATTCTTCTACTAATCAATTTTTCTCTTTAAATGAAAAAATAGTCCATTTCATGTTTTTTTTTTTGTTGTATTTTCTCAATTTTGACTTTTTTTTAATTTGTTAAAATTTTTATATAAAAATAAATTTAAAGTAAATAACTTATTTTTATTTTATATAAAAATAAAATTAAAGTTTTAATTAATATTTATTTGAAAATGAAAAAAAAATATAGGTCAAAATTGAACCAAAAAAAAAAAAAACAAACATGAAAAGAACAATTTTGTCATTTTAAAAAAAATATTTAATTGAAGAAAGTATTTGTATTTTTTCAAATAAAATATAAGAAGTTAATGTAATTTTAAAAATCTCTTAAAAAATTAGTATAATTGTCAAAAATTTTAAAAAAATACAGTATAATTTACTTTATATAATTATTTATATATATATATATATATATATATATATAAAAAGAGAGAGGATTACTTGTGGCTCTAATTTTTGTATGATATATTTTCCTTTATTATTCCACAGAGTTTTATATGCACGGTAAACAACAAACAATCATACTTCATCACCAGTACCCTTTTTATTTACACACTCACTCTCTCTCTCTCTCTCTCTCTAAACTTGCTCTGAATATAAATAAATTTAAATTAACTTACTAATACAATCAACTTTAATAATTAATAATCATGAGATATGTTGAATTTAATAAAAATAAAAAATTTCCAGTTTGTTTCAGTCAAGAACTTCCTTTTTCCATTCCACACAAAAGCAAAACAAACAAAAGACAACATATATTTTCAACAACATTTCTAACTTTTTTAATTAAAAAATAGATCTCGTGCCTATCGATTTTCCCAGATAAAAGATATCATAATAATGTTTAGAGACAAAAATATAAAATATAAAATATACTATAATATTTACATTAATTAATATTAGCGTAAGCATTATTGAGATTAACAACTCACCTTATTTTATTGGTTAAAAATTTCACGGACCAAAACATGCCATCTGTAATAAAATTAACTCTTCATTTCTATTTATATTTTCATTCTAATCAATACTAATATACTCAAAGTTTTTCAAAAATATTATTATTCATTAATTATAGTCATCACACAACCAAACTGAATCTTTTTTAAAATATTAATTATTGGAATTACTAAGTTATTAAATATTAATTATTAAAGGATGATATACATATTGCTGTGTGGCAAATTACAGAGTTATGGGATGGAATGGTGGAAGAATATATATATATATATATATATGTGAGCAGTGACGAATCTACAAATTTTAATTAAAAAAAATTAAATTAAAAAAATTAAAATTTAAAGAAACAACTATTTTTATTAAAAATTCATAGAATAAAAATTATTATAAAAATTTATTTAGCTTAAATAAGTAATCTTTTATATAGAATCCGCACATGAAAAGTGTTTCTCTCGTCCTCTGAAATATGCTTCTTTAGCCTCCACCAAAAGAAATCATGACCTTTTTTGGGTGGGGGGTGAACTGAAGCAGCATGATGGCTCTCAAACCCGGCTTGGACTGAGGAAGTTGGAAGGCAAGAAAGAAAGAGGAGTGGAAGATAGGAAAGCTTATTTCATGCTAAAATTTTTAGAGTATCTCTTGTATTAAAAGTCATTTGAATTATATTAAAATTAAATTTTAGTATTGCTATAATATCAAAATGTTATAACATCCAAGTCATTGAAAAGCATATTTTGTCTTTAGAATGTTTCAGCCATTGGATTAAAAACATCCAAGTCATTCATTTTAATAGCAACTTATTAAAAATTTGACTATATTTAAGAAGAATTTTGACAAAGTCAAAATTTTAGACAACTTTTAACATGTCTTTAAAGCTTATACTTTTGAACTACTGACTATTTTTTTTAATATAATAATAGCTCAAAGGAGAGCTGCATAGGAGAAACTCTTACATAATTCATTTGGCTCTGCTTTTGAAAGTGGGAGGAAATGAAAGAAAATAATTAGAGAATCAGTGATTACTTGTTTTGTCCCTATTTTTTTTTTTAAAAAATGAATTTCTATTTTATTCTTTATACTCAAATAATAAAACATATCATTTCATTTCTTTTTTCTTAATTATCTTTCTCAAGCAAGATGAGAGGATTACATTATCTTTTTTTTTTTTTTTCCTTTTCCTCATTATCTACCCAAACACGAAGAAAGGATTACACTATTATTTCTTCTCTTCTCCTATCTCCTCCCTCGTAATTAATGTTATCCATTTTTATTATTCCCCTCCTACTTATTCAAGTACAACATCAATGTTTTATTATCCCTAGAAATGATGGTACAGTTGCTATGCTTGTTTGCTAGTTTAGGAAGAGAATTGAATAAATTACTTCCGATAAACATATGAAGCCGGTATTTGGATAAAAAATGAAGAGACTCACTAATAGCACTAAAAATAAATAATGACTCATAGTGCAAATAAAACAATGAGAGATGACAGTTGGAATTACTAATTCTATCACAATTAGTAAAAGAAAAAGTTAATTCACCATTATCCGATCCATGAAACAAACATGGCTATTGTTTAATTTACATGAAAGTGAGAAGATATTGTACTTAAGAATACTTCTCATTCGTTTCTTATAGTGTTATCCTCTGAACCAGTAGCACCTGTTTTTGCTCTTCCTTTTAGTTTGTTGCTATTTACATGTTTGTATAATGTAAATTGGTATAATGCTATATAACAACCCACTGCACTCTTCACATACAGAGGTGAAGAAAGAAAACAACTATGAATTAAAACTTCATGAGAACAAAAAGTGCCTCATCAAAAGGGTTACAGCACTTCCAATTACCTTACTTGGGTGACTATTTGTGATCACTATCAAGTAAACAATAGACAGTTATACATGCATAAATCTCAGAGAGTATATTATCCTCCGGCTTCAATGGGAAATGCATTCGGTTGGGAGACAGAGACAAGGTGCCAAATGCTCTCGTGGATCTTTTTAACTCAGATCATCGGTTAACCTAAATCATGTCATGGATTGTAATAAGTAGGAACATTACAGAAAAAAGGATCATCAACAACAAACCACAGCAAAAACCGAAACCACTTCATGAAATCATTCATTCGTTTCATTGCACTGAAAAATATAGAGAACTCATTAGTTAACTTCTCAGCACATTCCTTCCTAAAATTTGACTTTGGTGTGCAAATACATACTTTTTTTTTTTTTTTTGATAAGTGGTGTGCAAATAAACATCATTCTAAACAGATAAAATTGTTGGGTTCAATCCTCCAGATTTTCCCAAAATGGTGCACACTATGTCACAACTCTAACAAGGTGTTCATTTAATTTTTTTTTTATCAGTAAGCGTAATGATATATAAACCAGGCACCCAAGGAGGGCACACCCATGTTAAAAAAAAAAAAAAAGGAACTGGCTACAACAATTAAAGCCTAAAATTTCCCAAAAAATCTATAAAGGCTAGAATTTTCTTCTATCATCCACAAAAAAAAAAAAGAAGCTTCCAAAAATAATCTTTGAAGTGACCTATGGTGTTCACATGATACAAAAACTGTGTTAATATTATACAAGGAACACCTCAAAAATCAGTTAGTATCACCTTATTTTAAGCCAACCCCTATTGGAGTCCATCAAAAAAGTCTTACACAAAAAACAAGACATCTTTTCATAATGCAAGACATTCCTCATTCTTTTCTTTTATTTTTCTTGTTTCAAGTCATATATCATCCAAAAGTAGAGTACATTTTAATACATTTACGAGTGGCTTGCTCAAATGCAAAGTCTGAAAACAGGAAATGGAGAGGGGGAAGACGAAGAAAGAGACCTACCTCTATAAAGAGTCATACACCTAAGGCTCAGAAACAATGGTCAATGGCTGCTTGTAATCCTTCAGAGAAAATAATGTCATTACCGAGAAACATTAAAGGGTTTCCTGAGGGTGGAGAAATTGGCACCCCCATTGCATTTCATCTGAGAGCGGCCCTGTCAATTTGGTGAATAGACCATCTTGTTGAAATGTATTGTGTTCCAAACTGAAACAATGCTACCTGGTGAAGAAGACAATAATGAGTCATTTCTAATCCCTGAAGTGAAACAATGGAGGACATAAAAACTTTCTGGACTCTTTACCTCATACAATAGAAGTAAGAGTGTGTAAAGCAGCAAGGTATAAAGCACTAGATTTAACATCATGGACGTGCAATGTTTCGAATGAAATTACTGCCAACACTGACTTCATGCTGTGCCATAATTTATTTAATTTTGGGCACACACATCATGAGTACCATATAAAAATCCTTCAAAGAAAAGACTATATAGGATTTTTTAACGCATATGTTAGAGAATTGTATGACAATCAAACTAAACCAAACTTTAGTGAGGTAAATAAATAATTCCAATCTTATAACACTAATACACGGGATATAAATCATGGCGTACTCTCAAATGCAGAGATACAAAACATACGTATTTAAATTACATAGCGGGCAGAGCAATTTAATTCTTAATGACTGCATTGTATCAATTTAAATGACATTTCAGCGAGATGTGCTGCAAGTCATGATGAAAAATAAAAAATCACATGCAATGAATAAATTGCTCCTTGAGGTTAGAATTAAAAAATCGTTGAAGGACCAGTTGCAGCCTTACCAATAAAAAGCCCTTTATTTGAATTGGCCTTGCTTCATAAAATGATCAAGCGGACAATCTGCCCCAAAAACCGAAATGCCTTTGTTGCTTCTCTTAAACATTTGTTTTTCTCATCTCGAGACCAGTGCTGTAATCAGTATTACACACATCCAATACGTAAGTATCAACAAAAGTCTCCATAATTTGCCAATGCAAGTCAAATATAAATAGTGCAAGGCAGTTTCAGGGATTAACCTCTCCAAGCACATTCAGCTTCTCTCGCACACCTTTCAGCAACTCTGCTGCATCCCCATCCCATCTGTGAAACTCCAGCTCCCTCCCTTCTAGGAGTTTCTCAGAGACCTAATAACAACAAATTAAATAAAATATAAATAAGTTCAAGGAAATTTTCTCACTCAAATTGGTGTATTTGAGAAATATTTATAGATCAAAAGCTTTTGGTTTGCCTAATGATGTCAACATAAAAAGCAGTTTAATCTCTCAGCAGAAATCAGGCCACCCATCCATCAAAGTAGGGGGTAAGCTAGACTGCTAGAGAAATGATGCATGGCAATCAAATCATTACGCAGGGCAGAGGAGACCACAAGGAGGGTTTGAAAATTCTAAAAATATTTAAATACATAGTAAAACAGGTTCCATTAATTGAAGTTCTCCTATCGAAATAGGTTATAAAGGGAAAGATTGCAATTTATCCTCCGCTAAGAATTGCATACTAAATCCAATAATAGACATCTGAATAGACACAACCTTTTCTAAATCTCCTCATACTATTACTGTCTAAGCCACGTCTTCCCTGACTTGTGAATGTCAGCCAGACCTAATTCATTATGTTCCACCATTCTACAATTTAGGGCCATAATCGTCACGAATTTGTGATTCTTGTATCTTTATTAGCAACTTCCACACATTCTATTTTCCCTCTTCCACTGTACTTTCTAGGAAAGCAACAATTGCTGCACTAAGGAAAAACTTAAGCCAGGAATTAACTTCGCCAGGAACAAGGTCTCAAGTGAACAAACAAGATGTTTATGTAGCTTGTAGAAAACGTGGTTCAAATGACACCATTTTGTAGCAAGACGAAATGACACAGTTTTGTAGCAAGATGCAACACCATCTGTGGAACTTATTTATTAACTTATTTTAGTTCCTGTTGCCTTCTATGCATTGAGTTGATTGGGCATTTATGAAAATCTTTATTTTTTAGTAATTCCACTTAAGGACCGTAGTAGCATTAAGGACTGATCTTCACATTCTCAGTGATTTGCAAGCTTTGATGTATCCCAGCCATTTGAGAATAATAATGATCCCTGCTCTCTTTTCAATGTCCTCTTTCTTCTTAAACTTGCTTTAACCTACAAACAATTTTTATTTTTTCTTTATTTTTTTTAACAACAATTATCATCTCTTAAGCAGGCTATACCTATTTGAATTGATAGCAAAAGACAGAGATGTTAAGAATATGCTTTTATTAGCTGTTGACAACTTGACATGACAGATTTTAGAAAAGACAACATACTCAGAAAAACAAGGTTGTTCTAAAGCTCCAAAGTTCAACTTATTTGCCTTGAAGAGAGGCTCATATATAGAAATTGTACAAGTATTGATCAGAAAGGATATTGGAAGAGAAACCATCTTGAAACATTGGAAAACTACAACAAAATAACATATTATGATATAACAAAGAAAATAACACTAGATAAAGGGAACTAACACTACTATCAAGTACCTGCTTTGCTATCACTTGACCACCTGCTATATGTGAAAAATAAATATTGTAGAAGTGGCACAGAAATAATGGGGGACTCTTTTCTGCAAGTTCCTCCAAATATTTGGCGTAAGTCAATCCAGGATTGCTAGGTGGTGGGATCACAATATCCCGCTGGCTGAACCATTCTAGATCTTTTGAAAGACCTTGTGAGCGTTCTAGCCCAGTTTTTCTGAAGTATGCATCTGTAAGTAGTGATAGTTGTAAACATTTATGAAATTTAATAAGAATCACGTATGGAGATACAAAGTAACAAACATATAGGATCTATACATTTATATCATTATTTTACTTGATTAGACATAAATTTTCATCTTCCTAGTTCTAACCCTGCTTTGTTCCTTGTCCCATCTTACAGTGGCAAATCAGAAAGTTTAGGATGGGAAGCAAAAGCGGAAGTAGTTATATTTGGCTGAGGCCTAGTGAATTATTTTATTTTATTTTTAGGGGAGTGGGGGAGATTAGGAATTATTTTTGACTTTCTGCATAATTTGCATAAGATGTATAGGGTTTGTTGAAATTTTTGGGGCCCTTGCCTACATCCACTACTGCCCTCTTACATTTAGAAATAGACTAGTGAGGAAGCCTACTTCCCTGAACTCAATTGTTTGACATGAGCCGTGTGATGTTCCGGCATTTTTCAAATTTTGTCTTGAATCAAAATGGAAAAACATGTAATTATGGTTTCAAAAATTATTTTCTTCTCTAGCAAGGAATTTTGAAAACTGTTTTTTTTTAAAAAAAAAAAAAGAAAATGCCCCCCCCCCCCCTTTCAAGCTACTAAAAGTAGTTTTTTATGTTTTCAAAAGTTTGAATTCATTGAAAAAATAAAAACAACCCCAAAACACATGTATTTTAAAAATTCACATGTTTTCATTCTTGAAAACACATAAAACAAAAACAAAAACATATTCAAAAATGAAAACTTCAGATTTTGAGTAAGTTTCTATTCAAATCGACCCAATTCCAAAACACCTTACATCCCAAGTCGCAACTTGACCCATAATTTCACTTCAAGAATTTTGAGAATACAGATGAAGTGGAAATAAATATAACACGGAAGGCAGTCCCTTAGGTTCTGGCATCAACCACACGCGTAAAATAAAAGATAACAAAATAATGGCTACTTAATGGATCAAACACTTATGACACTCTTTTCTAACAACTTAAATTTTTAAATGAGTTGATGTGTTAACATGTAATCAAATAAATGGGTTCAAACATCACCGCATGCTGCCACCTCCGTAATACCCAAAACATTTCTTGATCATGCATGTCAAATTTTGACATGTTACATATTTTTTATATTATAATAATTAGATGACATTACTTATTCCACATGCTAGAGATTTTAATATGTATGATCATAAAATTATTCCATACTACTTTACCACTAAATTTTTTCCCGTGACTAACAGCTAAACCTTTAAGATGAGTTGGCATGTTAATGGAGAAGAGTAAATTTCAAACTTTTTTTTGTTTAACTTGTTCTGCTAACAGCGTCATGGAGGAATTTAAGTGAAACCAATATAATTCTGAAAAAGAAAAAAAAAACAAGAACAAAAGGCAAAAGGCATTTGAACAATATAGTAAAGAAAGCTCACAAGAAACATCGTCGGACTTGTCGATGATGCGCTCGATAGTGTTGAAGACGAGCTTGCTATCAACAAGGTACTTGAGAAACCCTTCCATGCTGGGCTGCCAAGTCTCTCCACCACCACCATCATCTTCTCCCAATTTTGAAATTGACTCATCATTAATATCAACGTGATCGTCCTTATCACTATTATCGAGCTCGATTTTTTTGCCCTTGGTGTTACGGAGTCTCATGGCAACGAACCTCATCTCTTCGGTTATGCCTTTCTTCTCCCCTGGGTACTGCTTCCTATACCTTCTCCTCTTCCTCACCACGGGCGGAGCATTAGTCATAGTCGTCGTTGCTGTTGCCAGTGAGGGAGTCGCCACCGTCGCTCCCACTCCCGTATCTGCGAATGAAGACAATGATGCCGAGGAAGCAGCGGAATCGGAACAGCACAAGATTAGAGACGTTCCATGTCTCATAATCATCTTTCTCAGATTCAACTCCTTTGATTTGACTATGAAATTAGAAAATCTGACTGTAGGCTCGAATTGGAAAGAGAGGGAATGCGTGGATAAAGAAGGCTGCACGGCCTTCTCCACTGATAACCCTCGTAATGTTGCTGAAGAAGAAGAACGAAACATTGTTGCGGCCATTAAAAACGAAGCAAGTTACTCTGCAAATCTCTTTTCCTTTGATCTAATACAATTGCAACTAAATCAAGTATAAAAATGAAGACCGCCGCAATGATAAAAGCAGAACAAATTACTGAATTAGTGCAAACGGAGACCGTTCAGCCCCAAACGCCACACCCACGGCCCCACCTCACGCACTGTGTGTTTTGGAATTTGCTCTAATAGAAATTTAGTTTTTAAAAAAGGGATAAAAATAAATAGAGATAATTATACTTACTTTTACAAGATTTCTGACAATTATAAAACCTTTTTTATAGTTTCAAAAATAACACTATCTCTTCTGTCAGAACTTGTTCCTAAACGTCATTAACAGAGTTAGTCAATTTACCAAATTATTCTTATATTTTAATAATATTTTTTATTTTTTCTTCTTTATTTTTCCTCTCTTTCAATTACAGCACACTCTCTCTCCCCACTCTCACTCCATCTCACTTCCCTCTCTCTCTTATTTTCTATACCCAGAACAACACCGGCCAAAATTGCCGTTCTCACCACCACCCATGGCCGCTCCCCCACCACCGCATGTCACCGACGCCATAGCCATCACCCATGTCGCCAATCTCTGTCGAACCCTTGATAATTCTCGAAGCTTGTACTCCCGAACTCTTTAGCGGAGAGGGAAGTGGGGAGGGAGGCTATGACGACTCGAATAGCTCCGGGCGTCGGAGCCAACCTGGTTAGCCAACACTCCGTTGAGAGGAACCAAGACGCCACTGCCTACGTTGGTCGGACGGCGATCTTGCCATATTGATCGTCGGTTCTCGCTCGATGTTGACAGGATGTCGGGCGGACGTTTCCACGGCTTTCGCCGATGGTTTCAGTGGTGGAGGATGGGAGGTCAAAGGTGAGATAAGAGTATAGGTCTGTGGGTGGGTTTGGTGGGGATGGTGGCTGTCGATTTGGTGTTGTTGCAGGTTTTCCTATTGTTAGTTTTTCCAAAATTGGCTTGAAATTGGGGTTTCCAATTGGCTATGGAACAAATTAAGATGGAAGAGAGAGTAGATCAGTGCTGAACCTGGTAGAGAGAGAGGATGGAGGAGCTAACCTGCTTGGCCAACACTCCGTCGAGAGGAACCAAGACGCCACCGCCTACGTCGGCAATCTCGATCCTCAGGTTTTTCTCCCTTACCATTTCATTTGTTCTTTCCTTTTTTTTTCTTTCTTTTTTTCTCTTCAATAAATTTTTGATATGTAATCCTTGGCTGTTGATCTGGGTAGTTCAATGGCGAAGAGTAGTATGGCACAAAGGTCTCTGTAACACCGGAAAACGAAGACAGAGACAGAGACTCCAGATCCGAAATAGGTACTTGGTAGAATTTCGGTTCCTCGGTGCAGAACGAGTCGAAAGCGCCACCTGCATCGAAGTATTCTATAATGAGCAAATCGGATAAGTCCGAAGACGCCGGATCTTCGGTCAGCTAGAACGCCGGCAACGGCGAGATCTCTGACATGAAAATTGTCGTCAGCCATCGAGATCTGGCGGAGATTGTCGCCGCAATCAAAGAGTACTTCGATAAGGCAGCTGCTGCCGACGACGATGTCTCAGAGATGCTCGAGACTGGCTGAGCTCAGCTTGATCGCAGTTTCAAACAATTGAAGAGTGAGTCTAGAGTTTCCGAATCAAAATTGACTATAATTTTCAAATTTAGGGAGAGAGCACTTCTTGTTTTCCGATCAAAATTGGTTGACGTTTTTTTCGAATTAGGAGTTTGTTCTAATTTAATGAGGATTGGAATTTCGAGTTTGTTGTGAAATTTGAATTGATTTTGTTTTTGGTGTTGCAGAGACTGTGTATCATTCGAGTGGAGTGAACAGTGCGCATGAAGTTTGATTGCCTTGGAGCAGTGGTGTTCTATGGTTGGGGTGGTAATGGTGATTCTTTAGATTCAGTAGCAATACTGGTGAAGCTATGCGTTGTATTGGTGGTGTCTATGGTGCGGGACTGTTGAAGATGAGGGTGGTTTGTTGATGGTGCACGGTGCATAAATTGTTGGAGGGAATGGTGTTTGTTGATGGTGAGGCGCTGTGTTCGTTGATGGCGGAGAGATTGGCATTGAAACTGGGGTTTTTAACTGCAGATGGCGGGGGAGTTTTGATGGTGACGGTGGCTGCCATTGTAATTTTAAACGTAAAAATTAAAAAATAAAGTCAAACACCAACTAAGTTAGATTTTCTGATAAAATTATCACAAACAATATTGATTAAAAATAAATGTAATGACCTCTTTTTTTTTTGGACATAAAAACAGAGTAATTTCATTTTTAATTTTTAAAGTGAATCTCCTTAAAGCCAAAAGAGTTCTGAAGGACCAGATTTTCCAGTTCTTTCTTTACCGACACCTCATTTTCACTCTCTCTCTCTCTCTCTCTCTCTCTCTCGACAAGTTATATATATTGTCTCAATTTTTTTCCCTAGTAAGTTTTAACTTTACCTCGGGCAACGTCCAGAACTGTAGTAAGTTTTAACTTCACAATTCCAAAAAAAACTCTTTTTTTTTTTAAATCTAAAATCATTTCTAAACTGTTTTAAAATTACAACAAACAGTATTAAATTATTGAAAATAAAAAATTCCTAAATATTTATAAAACTCCTCGAGCTTTCAATGGCTCTCTCCTGTTACTGGAAGGGGAAATGGCTACCTTTCAAATTTCAAAATTTGTATCATATATATATATATATATATATAAGAGCAATGCAATGCAAAGCATGGTAATCCCTCGATAAAAATTATGTACAACAGTCGACAGAACTGTGTATTGGTATTGAATATTCTCTCACTGTAAAAAGGGGAAGTTTTTGGAAAGATAAGGAGACAAATGATGTACAAAATCCACATATACAATCTCTAAGCAATGTTGGAGATGGAGATGGAGATGGAGATGACCACAGCAAACATCATCTCAATCTTCATTCCTCAAATGTCGCTATTTGCGTATGCAGTGCAGGGCATCTGACTCAACACAGAAGGGCAAATTGTGCTCCCAAGTGGAGTAAAATGCATTGCTGGCAGCTCCCAAGCAAAATATCAAAGACATCCAATGCATGCGCTTTCGCAGCGAATCTCTTTATGTAAACTTAGCTTTCAGCTTATGCAAGAAATCTAATGTCTCTTTATAGGAAGGGTCTGTGCGGCTAAGGGGCTTGCAAGAATTTATATGATCTGTTGACTCTAACACCTGTGTCCAAGCACGAAAGTAAAGAATAAATAAATAAATAAAAATAAAACAAGATAAGGTGCAGGTTAAACAAAGAATTTAACGTGGGCATTAAATCATATCATTGTTCAAAAGCACCAATTTTTTAAACTACGACATCATAATTAAGAAGATAGCTGACAAATTCACGAAGAAGAATTCAATTTATTCTTGCAATCAATTATCCAGCTATCATTCCCAATTGTTCCCTAAAATTGATATCTGCAACCTATTCCTTCTACTATAAATAGGATGCTGGATATGTTAGTATTATATCTCACTAGAAGCACAACATATGCGATCCCCGTTTAGTGTGCATGGCACGTATTAGAAGTTAACTGGAGTGAGAAGTGAGAGGTTATAGTAGGAGATAAAAGTGGGAGGTGGGTACTGGGAAGGTGCATTGCACATATTAGAAGTTCAATGAGAGAGGGGGGAAGAAGAGAATTGCGGGAGATAAAAGACAAAGGTGGATTGCAGGACGATAGTTACTAAAAGTAAAATTATTATTTCTATTACGATTATTTTTAATTAAGCATATGAAGCATGGGTATTTTTGAAAAGAACAAATTCATAAAAACCAAAAGGAGATCTTATACTCGTGAACACACACTGACATAGATATATGCATGTCTGGAATATCGATCAAAAGATCACATGTTCATAAATATCTTGCATTCTCCAAACATCACAGTTCAATCATTAAGGACTAGGATATTGAATATAACTCCTATCAGATTAGACAGTGCCCCTGGAGAGGACGTTAAGTAGTACAAGACCATGCATATCCAGGAGAAGGTATCAAGAAAAATTGGCCACTGGATGTCATAAAAATGACCAAGAACACATTGATAGTATCCAACAAAGCCTCCAATCAATTTCATGTCAGAATAGGACACACAACATAGGCAATGAACGGATTCTCCGTAACCAAACTATTTTTTTGATAGGTAAACACACACACTCACTATGTCCCAATTGGGACTTGAACCCTCAACCTCCTCTTTGGAAGGCAGAGGTGACACCATTCAAGCAAACACTTGGTTTGGTATTACCAAAATATCAGTATTGTACTTACAACAAGTTCACCGAATCCAGGATATGCTGATTCAATTGGTACAATTTCCATCCGGAAGGCCCATCCTCCATATCCTTCAACAATTGGGGTTACCTTGGTCTGTGAAATTACAGTTAGCCTATCAAACTCACAATTGCACATGTGCGCACACATGCAGGCATATTCAAATACTTGTAACGACAATAATGCAAGTGCAATCCTATTACCTCACAGAAACTGAGAATCTCAAGCAACCCCTTTTTATGACGGTGACGGATAAAGTCGTTGAGCTCTACTAGTCTTGGAGATCCACTTCTTAGCTCCCCTATCTACCAAATGGAAAGTAATTATCCAACATTAACATCGTAATATGATACATGAGAAATTTCAACTACGATAGAAACTTGAGTACTGACAACCAAGTATTGTTGGGACACAGCAGCTTAGTGTTCAAAGATAAGATACTAACAGTGGGAGCAGGGCGAAATACAAGGCCCATTCGCCAGGGCATGTCTGCAAGCTTGCTGCCAAAATGTGGACAGCTATAGAACACCTGAAACCCCAACAGCCACCAATATTTTTAAGTAAAATCAGTTGAAAAACAATAAAAGGATCTGCATTATATACAACTCTATATGATTGATGGAAGTATACAAATTCCAATTTTTTTTTCAATAGCTAACAGAATCATACAATTCCAATGGTGTTGTTAACTAGGTTATTCTTATTATCTGCTTTGGCTTGATACAGCATCTGCTTGACAACCAGGCCTCCCATGCTGCACATGATCCAATAATAACATTTAGATTCAACAAATTTCCCGACAATAATCTAATCCATCTTCTGCAATAAAAGAGTAATTTTTTTTTAAAATCAAACAATGTCTTATAGTCCAAAACATGATGCCATCCCATAAGACCAAATATATATTTAAGTAAAAAGATAGTACCATCAACAAACCTATGAGTCACAAATACAACAGGTTTATTCCCGATGCCTGCATCAACAAGCTTCTCTAACAGCATGGAGCTGACTTCCTGTACAAGTTAAATATTCCAGTACATTACACAGGGTTTGCAGAAATTAACATTAAAAGAAGATGCAACAAGCAAAGAAACAGCAAGTATCAGAAATCATAAAGAAAGATTCTAAATGAAGTGCAATCTTTGGGGCTAATGAAACTTTGGATAACAGTAGTTGAGTGAACACTACAAGAAGAAACAACAGTATCTAAACATTAATAACTTCACCCTTGGATGGTTGACTGCATATGCTTATCTACTCATTATACAATAAATGGAAAGGGTTAGAATGAGAATCTGTGAAGCACGGACACTCTATTTTGACTCACGTGTCGGTGTCGGACATATGTCGGACACCGATACTTTTAGACACTTCTCGGATACGTGTCCGAACATTTGAATTATGAAGGCTGATGATAAAATGAAGAGTTAATGATTTTGTTATTTTAATATCTTAATAATTTTTTTTTAAATTTGTGTGTTTTTATGTCTATTTTAATTAAAATAACATTAAATTTTTATTATATGGTCATATAATAATATAAAAAATTTATATATATTCAACGTGTCCGTAACGTGTCCTACTTTTTTAAGAAATAACGTGTCTGCATATCCGTGTCCCGTGTCCGTATCTGTGCTTCTTAGCTGAAAATGAAGACATCCGTTTGTCAAATTGAAATGGAAGAAGTATATAATTGGGCGCTTGAGACACAGCCAGGAGATTGTTTTTTGGATAAGTAACAACCTAAGAAGCACGGATACTCTATTTTGACTCACGTGTCTGTGTCGGACACCAGCACTCTCAGACACGTGTCCGGACACTTGAATCATGGATGTTGATGATTAAATGAAGAAATTCTTTAATTTTTATTTAGTGGCTTTGTTATTTTAATATTTTAATAATATTTTTTAAATTTGTGTGTTTTTATGCCAAGTTTAATTGAAATAATATTAGGTTTTTATTATATTGTCATATAAAAAATATAAAAATTTATATATATTCAACGTATCTCTAACGTGTCTGTGTCCGTGTCCGTGTCCTACTTTTTTGAAAAATAACGTGTCTACGTGTCCGTGTCGTGTCGTATCGTATCCGTGTCCGTATCCGTGCTTCTTAGGTAACAACCAATAGAATAAATTTTTTTGTCTTTCCGGTAAGTAACCAGGAGAATAATTGACAAAGCAAGAAGTAAATCTCCCATTACAATGGTCCACCACCAGGGGTTGACATGAGACACTACATTCCCTGCATTCATTGGGTCTAAATTGACTAAAATACAAACAGGTGTCAATTGGATGTGCTATGTATTTGATAGGATAATTAATTTAATGACTAGATTGAGGGTTTTTTTTAAAGGTAATGGCACTACAGATTAGGGGTCTATTTATAGTCAGAATTGTGAAGATGCTCTAATACAAAAGGTGTGAAAATAAGCAGGACCATGACTCAACATACAGAATGACTTTTAGTGAAACTAGGAGTAAGGATAAGGGACTAACTAAAATTGATGGCCATTGGTAAAGAAGTGTGCTAGGTTCAATTATCACTGAAGCGTGAGATAAAAAGAAAAAGTTTACCAAAAAATTAGAGCATGATCAATGAAAAAGAGTAACATTTATACAGAGTTGTATTATTACACAGGACACATGATACCAATTAATCATAAGAAAAATATTTTAGGACATTTACAATATCGTCCATGATTCACAACACATGACACTAGGCAAACAATAATGTGTTCATAAAATGAAAACACCTAAAAAGAATTGTTGGAATGGCTTAGAAACACTTCCATTTGTAAACAGACAGAGGTAGCAACAATGAAAGGACAAGACCAGATAGCTGGCTGAGATGACTAACATGCGCTTTGAAGGCCCACAACTACACCAATGAAAAGGACTGGTTGTAGGTGGAAGGATGATGTGAAGATACAGAGTGGATATGGATTAAGTGTTAAGATAATGAAAAGACACATAGTCTCGTAATTAATAGAAAATACGGTTCCAGATGGAGCGAGCAAACTAATATTCGTTTGATAGTCTTAAGGGACCCAAATAGGCTTCTTTGAGCCCAACACCACTGGTCAAATCAGTTCAAGTTATAAACTTTCTGAACTAAAAATCAGAAAATCCCTAAACAACTGCTATGAAAATTTGTAAGAAAGAAATAAAAAAAAGGAACTTCCACGACATCCTGCCACACACACACACACACACATATATTACATACACATAAATATATATATATATATATATATATAGAGAGAGAGAGAGAGAGGGCTTGAAAACAATTGAACTCTGTATCAGTTAAAAATGACAAGACATCTTTTTTTTGGTTTGATAAGTAATGCATAATTTCATTAAAAACTGCGCAAGAAAGGCACAATACTTAAAAAAAAAAAAAGGAACAGCTCACAAGAAGAGCACCCCCCCCCCCCCCCCCCCCAAAAAAAAAAACCCCTACAAATGTATCAATAGAGGAGTGCAAATGCAAATGGAGTAAAGAAACCACAAACAAATACAAAGTAGAAGAGAGTGCAAATGGGGAGACTTGAACCCAAGACCTCTCGTAACCAAGACTCTGATACCATGTTAAGCAACCAATTACTCCAAATTTCCAAAAACTTAAGCTGTTAGAGAATGAACCAACAATATATATATTAAGCTCTCAACAAAAGGAAGTGAGCTTGAAGAATTCTTCTGCGCCTTTTCTAATGGACTTCAACAACTCACACCACAAGGACCCTCCACCTCTTTGGAACACCACTTACCTTCCCCACTTCATCTAGCCTTGGGCTCTTCCACAAAGCGCCACAACCATTTCCCAAGAAGCGCCCTATTAAAAGCCCTTAAATCCTTCACTCCCAAGCCACCTTCCCAAATAAGGATCCTCACTTTGTCCCAATTAACAAAGTGAGGACCAATTTCATCTTCGATTCTACCCCACAAAAAATCTCTCTGAATTTTATACAATTTCTTCTCTACGAACATCGGAATGGGATAAGGGGACATAAAGTACTTTTGGAGGCTTTTCAAGGTAATTTTAAAGAGAATGAGTTTGGCCCCTTTGAATAAGTACCGTCTCTTTCATCCGGCCAATAGATTTTGGAATCTTTCCTCAATCGGGTCCGATGTTTTCTTGAATTTCAATGAGGTAATCCCAAGTAGACCGAAGGGAAGGATCCAACCTTACACCCCCGTGCCTACTCCTCAGCCTCCCTCAAATCACCAACCGTAATGATCTCGCTCTTCCCCAAATTCACTGTTACCCCCAAAGCAGCCTCAAAACACAATAAAACATTCCTTAGGTACCGCAACTGGGGCTCCTCTGCCCCGCAGAAAATCAATGTGTCATCAACAAAGAGAAAATGAGATACTTCCACTATAGAATCTATTCAATTCCCCACCTCAAATCCCGTTAACAAGCCACCCACCAAGGCTTTGGCCATCATCCTACTCAAAAGTCTCCAAAATAATCACAAAAAGAAATGGAGATAGAGGGTCTCCCTATCTGAGGCCCTTCAAATTCCTAAAAAATCCTACAGAAGATCCATTCACAAGCACAGAGCAGAAAACTGAAGAAATGCACATCTCCATTCATTTCCTCTACTTCTTCCCAAACCCCATCCTCGTAGGTATGTACAAAAGAATATGAATTGAAAGGAAATGTGAATGAAATCTATAAATATACCATGCATATAAAATTCTTTTTTTTGAATTAAGTACAAAGTATATGTGCAACCAATCATTATTTAGTTGATATTTTTATATCATATGAATTAATAAATATCTTACCAATCTAATTCACATTTACTAGCACTAACAAAAACAACTTAATAATTGACTCAAAAACCATGGAATGCAACTTTGAGATCTCTCTATAAAGGCTTATGTTTTGGCAGATTATATATATGTGTGTGTGTGTGGGTAGGTACAAGGTTCATGGTACACTTAATAAGCCTTGGAAACCGTTTTGGCAAACGTCTTTGGGCCGACAAGCCTAGAACCAAGCTCATAATGTAACGTCTCAGCCCCAATCGAGGCAGCCCATTCCATAAGGAATATGATAGAGAAGAAGCAACAAGGTCAAAAAGTTGAAGGGGAGACTTTGGAGTCCGGACCAACATTACAGGATATTCTATGCTATGTGGATTGGAGGCTGGGGTGCAAGGTTCGCTTGAGTAACTCAAGACTGTAAGCTCGGTACACTTTAGTCTTTCTAGAATATGAAGGAATCTTCCATTATCTTCCACTTGCTTCTATTATCTTCTATTTGTTTAAGTGGCGTGTTGAGTGCAAACACTGTGAGTTATGGTTTCGCCCTAGTGGCAAGAGCTCACCTTCTATAAATAGCTCATCCATAGAGACATGTACGGAGGGATGATCCAAGCAAAAGGATAATGATGACAGCATGCTCCCCCATTGATTCCTTGTTCTAGATCGCTTCACCCTTATCCTAACCACATCATGTCGAGGTCCTTTTGTGACATCCTGCGTGAATTCTCCAATCTCATATGAACCATTCACTCCCGATTCAATCATTCAACAATATGTATATCTAATAATAGATGTATGTGTATGTATCTCTATGTGTGTGTTTCCGCATGTGTGCTTACTATCCTAATGTCAATAGTTTGTAAGTATATACGGAATGCTCAAACCTTTTATACATATACATATGAAGCATTATTAGATCATTGGCTACCCCTGGAAACAATTGGATATCATGCAACACAGAATGTCATACAATGCTTCTTACTTGTCAATAAGACAGTACAAACCTGAAGAGGCAGACTAGCTCCAGACCACTGTGTAAGATTAGTCTGCATTAAAACATTCAATCAGAAGCAATAAGTTGTCATTTTAGAAGGAGCCCACCTAGAGGCCATTAAAATTGTTAAATATGAAGCAGCACAATGGAAGGCATAAAAGCTCCATTATTTTAAAGGCAATAAATTACAATAAAAAAATTGAAAAATAGTAAATCAGGATGTTCTGGAACTTCCTGAACTGCATTAAGACAAAAAAACAGAAAATCTAGGAGAAACCTTGTATTTGAGAGTAAACAATCGGGTATGAGGGAAGTCAGCTGAAAGCCATTCCTCAGGCCAGAACGTTCCTTGCTTCCCTGCTTCTTCATCAATCTTCTCTACAAGACTAGACTTAGTCGATTCCTTGTCCTCAGCTAAGCGCCAAGTCTTAAAAGGCCCACCACATAGGCCATGAACAAAGACAACATCCAGTGAAGGAACCTCTGACCGTGAACAGCTTTCAGATCCATGCATAGAATCAGATAAGCTTTCATCACTGCCAGCTCTGGTTGAAGATCTACCCTCACTCTCAACAGAATCATCATCATCTGGTGATGATCTATCAACAGAGTTTGGCTTCTTTGATGGCATATTTCCAACACTGTCAAAATCTATTTTTCCAGGACACTTCCAGTGTGGCAGTTCAGGATTAATTAAAAATATCATGTCAGCATAACGAGGACAAGTATGGGTTTGGTCAACGACACCAGTATCAGGAACATTATCATTTTCAGAGTTCCTGCCAGTTTGGTCATTGCAACATATATTTAACAGTGTCGATCTGGCATAACTTTGAATTTTAACATCGTGGCAACCCGGGATCCTTCCACTAGCACATTCCTCAAGCCATGTACACCAAGTTTCATCTGCTACAATCACTTTTTGAACCTTTGGAAGGACCGAAAGAATAGTTAGAAGCCGAGCTGCATGCCTTCTAATGTGAGCCGTAGGTGGAACTCGGACACTAGATGGATCATTAGTATCTACAACAGAAGATTTGCCAGAAACATTAGTGACCCGCTCTTGTGACTCTAGTACTCGTGATGCATCATATGCTTCATTTGCAGCCCATTGCTCATAATCATCTCGTAACAAAAAGCGCCTTAGCAAACACAGAACCCCAAAATCAGCAATTTTGTTTTGACAAAGAGAATCTTCAGCACAGACTTCTGTCAGTGCTTTAATACCCTTAAGGGTAGCCAATGCAGAATCTGCAGCATCAAATTTAGGCAGCTTATCTTTCTTCAGATTCTTAAATGGTCCTGCAAAAGGTTCAAGAGCAAGAAGATCCGCTAGAGGAAATGTATCAGCATTATCAATGGCTGTTCCCAGCTGATTTCCTGATAGATTAACAACAGCACCAGCCAACTGATTGGCAATCTGTGCAGTGGAAAGTATATTTGATTGATCTATTTTAGTCTGCAAAAAAGAAAAGAAAAAAAGAGACAGATTCATGAATGAGTGGAGATATGTGAGTTGATAATGCATACATTTCTCATCATATCTACCAAACAGATAAGACTAGAAGTATTTTAGTCTACTGAAGTGTCTGTATGCAATATTATTCAACTCTTAAAAAACAACAAAATGAAAAAAATCTCCAAACCTTCACTTTGTCACTTTTAAGCTGAGTGCTCCCTTTGGTTGATGTTATCTTACTGGAACCCAGAATATCAGAAAGCAAAATAGCCAACCACCCTTGTGAAATCGGTATAGAAGATGGCCCGCAGTCTTCAAGAATGCGTGAGAGGATATTTGTAGCCGAAGATCGTAAAGTATCAGAAGAGAATTTCCCAAAAACCCAAGAAAGCAGAATACCTGACCACTTTTGACTTTCTTCAAGAGATAAATGCATGCTCCCTGTAGAAAGCGATTCTAGAGCCTTTGCCAATGCTTCTTGCACATCCTTATACTTTGTTGTCTGTTTAGCAGTTTCTCTCATCAGATTTAGCCCCTTCTCCATTACTACCTTCTTTGCGACAGGGCATCTCTCAATAGAAACCAAAAATGCAGACAAAGCCACCTGAGTCAAGGGGATGTCTTCCATCTTACTTGCTTGAGAAACAGTAGAAAGAAGACTGGAACTCCAATCAGAAACAGAATCACTTAATGGCAGATTATGGTCCTCTAACAGCAACCGAGCCACCAAACTCCCATGCCATTTCACAGATCTCTCAGGCGCCATTAAAGCAGTCATGACAGCATTCCCATCTCCATCCAGTTCTTGAATATGAGATCTATTCACCTCTGATGCCATTGCCCAATTTGCTAATGCCCATGCCGCAAAAGGCACAGCAACATGTTCACAATGCAGATCATCCCAGAGGCCGGGAACAACAGCTTGTGCTAGCAAACTATCATTTATTTTGTTGAACAAAAGGTTTTTAGGAGTATATTTACCTGAATCTAAGTGACTGGCACCAGAAAGCTCCAACTCCATCAGTCCATCAGTTCTTAAAAGTCCTAAAACTGTTGTACCTCCAAGAATTTTGATTCCAATCCCCTTACCTTTTCCATCACCTTCATCCTCTTCAGTTCCATGCGGCTCATCCAAATGCATGCCACCTTCCTCAATAACTTGAATGGCTGCTGCGATATCTCTCATTTCAGCATGTTCTGATAATGAAGGCTTAAATGATACCTTGTCTAAGCTATCACAGTTGGAAGTGACGATATCCATGATGGCAGCAACAAGCATGCTCCTACCTTTCAAAGAATCAGAAACATCGAATGAACTACGTCTTGATTGCTGCTCCCAAGCAATGCAATAAATCAATGGCAAAAAATACAATTCAAAAGCATCATTAAAAAATTGCACAAATTCAAGCAATCTTGTCTGAACACATATAAGGCAAGTGCAGAATTAAATGGAAAAAAAATGAAACAATTAAATTGGTACATGATACCATACTGAACGAGTAGAAAAACACCAATCAGAAATTTGATAAAGTTACATACTACAATTATATTAAAATGGATAATCCTTCAAACAGGAAAAATGTTCCATTTGCTTTTTACCTTTGGGCGTTATTGCTTCTACAAATAGAGTAAGAAGATGCCAAGGAGCACTATTGACAACAACTGGATTGCCAGAAACACAACTAAATCTTTTTTTTTTTTTTTTGACAAGTCTAAGCATGACTTGTTTTGAGGGACCACTTTCCAAGAAGAAGAAGAAATCGTGAGAAGATTATTATCCACGCTATACGCTTTCTCGTGAAGCAAATACCAAGAAATATTTTCCTCGAGCTTTCTTGTGAACATACACCAATAAAATGAAGCCTCAAACAAAATATCTGCAAATTTTTTCCATGAACTAGTTTCCGATGAAACAAACAACATCTGAGTAGCTAAATTTAGCCAGGATCAGTTAATTAAAATGTCAGTTATCACATATAATTCTACCTAGCAATGGACCACTGAATATGTGACCGCAAGATGATTGTCATCTCTTTTTTGTCATCTTTATTACTTATTTCAAAGTAAATTCGAAAGAGGAAATTGAAAAGAAAAAAAAAGCTCACCTTTGATCGCCGAGGCTGAGAAGAGAAAATAAACCTCAGAAGATTGGGAACAGCGTGAGGCCTGCCAAGAACCGCCTGGGACACATTTGGATCGGCAATCAAGTAAGCCAATGCCCTCGCAGCCTCAGCCTGCGTCCCAAAATTATCCCCCGAGACCGCCACTGTCTCAAGAAGCCAATCCAACACCGCACCACTACCGGCACCAACAATTGCCGTCCTCCGGCTGGCATTGGCGGCCGCAATGTCTGCAAGAAGCGCCGCAACCCTAAGCTCAAACCCGGACCGAACCTCGTGGTTTGCCGAAGACAGCACCGACGTCAAAGATTTCCATAATACAGAGGCCGCCACGCCGGTCTGCTTCATTCGGTTGATGATTTTGTTGATCGATTGATTTGATCGGTGGATTGCGTGTTCGAGATCAGTGTAGAAATGATTTGATTTTTGTTTTGCTTCATTGTCAGTGTTCGCTGAAATTAGGGCGTAAGACGCGACACAGGCGGATATTAGGGTTGCGGAGAGGGCGATGACAGAGTTTCGAGAGAGGGAAGAAGATAGAGGAGAGAGTGAGTTAGGGTGGTGGATTATTGACGGAGGTGGTGGCTCCGGAGGAACACGTTCGGAACTCTTGATATGTCTTGGGTATCCGACGGAACTTTCGGGATGGCGTGTTGAAGATGAATAAGGCGGAGATGAGAAGTTGCGTCGAGGAGAGAAACGAATACAACGACTTGTTCTGCTACAGAGACGAAGCATAATTTGTTGAAATGCGTTCAGTTTTGTCGCAGTTATTGCGGTTGCTTTTGTTTTTGGTGTTGCGTTTGCTTGGCGATGGGGAAGTGAAGTTACTTGCAGAATGCAGAGGCGAGTGGCGGGAGGGGAAGTGTTTCGTGAATGGCCGTGAGAGGCAAGGGACGGTGGGGGACGGTCTACTGTAAGGGGTTTCTGAAGAGGGTGTCACACTGTGGTCTAATGATCCAATCACACCGCAATCAAACTTTGGGCCGGGCTGGCCTTAGTCCAGACTCTAGTTTTTCACATCCTTAATCTCAGCCCGAACAGTTACTCGGGCCTAAAAGTATGACCGGGCTTAGCTCACTCAGTTGACAACAACTCAAGTGGGCTGGGCTCGATTTGAGTTATATCCAATTCTAATCTAAATTTTGAAAAGAGTGAGACTTTAATTAAAATTTATTAATATCGGAATCAACTAGAATCAGTAAGAATTTGATTATTAATTTTTCTCAATTTCTCCTTCAAAGAAATTAAAAATCATTAAAATAATCATTTCAACATAGTTTAATTTTAAAAAAATAAGTTAAAGGTCAATAATTTTTTAAACTTGTGAAAATGTAAATAGTAATTCTTATAAAAAAATCCCTATTAATCTAATGGTGGATAAAATATAAAAAATATTGAATTGGGTTGTACTCGAGTTTTCTAAGTCTAACCTCAAGCCCAACTTTAATTTAAATCGATTTTGAATTCTTTTGTCCAAACTCAACAACCTAAAGTGAAAAAAATGAAGTTCAAGCTCTAAGAAATTCGGACCGAGCTCTGGTTGGCTCACCTAAGTTGCATCCTTAATATTATTATAAGGTACGTGAGATGAAAATATTCAACTCAATTCAACTAAGTATTATTTCAATTATTTGAAATTGATTATATGAATCTTATCTTGTCATTTTATTTTATTTTAAAATATTCTTACAGTTAGATTACACACTGTCATTTATTTTTACTCTCTCTATCAAAATTAATTTTTGAGATATGCTAGTATTAAAAATTTTTCAATTCAAACTATTCATGTATTTTACACAAGTGCAAGTACGTAACGCAAAAGCATGAAACACGTAGAGGTCCGATGAGTGAAGTTCCGACCTTCACTAATGTAGGTAGAACTCTTCTAAATTTTTAGATTAATTAGTGAATATGAAGAATCTAAAAGTTGGCTTATTTATTTTAATTTTGTTGGAAAAATAATGGGTTTGAGTATAATAAATAGCTAATTTTGAGTTAAAATTAAAGTGGGTCCCACAAATTAATTTTAGTGGGTCCACATGGGAATGTGTTCTCCTCCATGAGGAGATGAAGATTAAATATTGGGTTGCTCAAAACCATTAAGGGGTGAATGAGAAATTGCCTCCAAACATCACTACTTGGGAATGGTAACAAAAGCTTGAAAATTGTGCAAAAAGCTTGTGTCCCACATAGAATGGGTTCAAGGCTTTTTATTAGTATATATACACCTACCTTGGAGTGGGGTTTAGGCCCCAAGGCACACCCCAGTTTTGTGGAAGAGGGAGGACCTAAGCAAATGCTTGGACCACCACACGCGCACGCCGCCGCCACCCCACACCGGGCCGGCCTCGAGTTCTGGGTTTGTATATATTCTTTTGGAGAAAATTTATTTAAAATTTTTCAACCAGAAAACGCAGTCGTTTTAAACTTGCATTTAAGTTACCATTCGGATTCCGAAACGCTGTCGTTTTGCGTCATGCGTATGGTTACCGTTGAGAGTCCAATACGCAGTCGTTTTGCGACATGCGTACGGTTACCGTTGGGAGTCCTAAACGCCGTCGTTTTGCGATGACGTTGGTTTGACTGAACAGTCATCTTTCTTGTATCTGTTCGCCATGAACAGATACAACTGAACCTTCATGGCTGTACCAAACAGTCATGAAAAAGCCTACAAATACTAGATCTTCATTGCATTTCATTCCATCCGATTTATTGCATTCTCTCTCTCTCTCTGCATAGTCTGTCTAAGTCTAGTTCGAGTGCTGCCATTATTGTGTTCGTAGGGTTCTAAAGATAGAAGTGTTGTTTCTTTAGAATCGAAATCCGTTCTATCTTGGGAGACGATTGCTCATCACCTTAAACACCGAGAGGGAGCAAATTCGTCTTAAGGAAATTGTGAATTTCATAAGGCTCGGATTTACATTCTATTCAATTCCAAATACAGTGAGTTTTACTATATTTCCATTTTGTTTGAATTATTTATTTTGTTTAATTCCTTCTAACAGTGTGTATATATATATATATATATATATATTACATTATATATATTCAGTATAGTTCAAGCATAACAAATTTCACAATGTACTTTTTAATTTGTATACGCTACTCTTCTGCCCATATGGGTTAATGTATAAAATTAATAGTAAGTTCTACTTAATTTGGTAATTCTTGAGTAGAAAAATCATGAATTTGAATTTAAAATTTTTGCTCTAACATGAAAAAAATGTAAAATATGCCATAAAAGTTAACCTTTGTGTTACTAACATCCTTTGTTAGTCTCTAAAGTGTTAAAAAAAGCTTAACTAAGTAATTTACAACTGAAATTCATAAATTATCAAAATAATAAATAAGCACTCAAATTGACTATTTGAACAAAAAGTTAAGTGTTAACTAGTTCCAATTTTGGATAAAAGTTGTAATTGCAATATAGAATTTCAATTTATAAAAAAATGTTGCTGGGAGTTTGATGGGTGTTGAACTAATTTGGAGTAATTTCTTTTAAGATTATAATAAAACTTAATGGTCTTATGAATATTTTTTAGGATTCATTGATCTTAAGAAGAAAAAAAGATATATTCATACTTTTTTCCTTAGAAAAATTATACTGATGTTTCCTAAGATTTTTGATAATTATACTGATCTCTTTTATTTTTATTGACAAATTATAAATACTCCTCTGTAGGCAATTTTTTTTTTTTCATTTTGACCAATTTTTTCTTACCCTTTTTAAAGAATTTTTTTATCTTATATAAAATAAATTTAAGATAAATAACTTATTCTTATTTTATATAAAAAAATTTAAAGTTTTAATCAATATTTATTTAAAAATGAAAAAAAAGGTCAAATTTTTGAAACATGTTAAAAAATAATAATGAAAGGGTTGTCATTTTGAAAGAAAAAAAATAATTGGATGGGATATTTGTAGTTTTTTAGGTAAAGTGAAAGAAATTAATATAATTTGAAAATTATAAAAAGAAAATCAAGATGTTATTATTTTTATAGAAGATCAGTATAATTTATTATTATTTTTTTTATAGTTTTTAAGCTAAAAACTAACTGAATTTTATAGAGAATAGATCAAGAGACAAAAGCCATGCTTAGAAAAAGATGACTAGGGCGCACGCGCACATATATTTTTTATTTCAATTAGGTTGACACCAAACAAGGAACAGATCATACGCCACTAAAATCTCCCCACAGAGCAAAACTAAACTCTAGCAAATAACGTTAAACACTTAAAAGCCTAACATCATATAAATACCCTTAACTCGGCCCAAAAAACATCCAAAACCAGGAAAAATCCTACACAGTAAGTCTTAACTTCCACATAACTAAGTATTCATAAAACTATTGAAGACCAAACCATTCATGGCGCCCATAATCCTCATCCATCGGTTGAACCCAACACGATATTTGGCGTTTTCTAAATTTTCAAATATTTAAATCTATATTTTTAAATTTTTATACATGTCATTTGATTTCTTAACAAAAAAACTTTTAAATCTGTCACAATATATTATTATTAAAAAAATAAATTATCATATGGTATATAAGGTCCACCGGAATTTGACTGTTTTTAAGTATGGAGTAGGTAGCAGTGGGTTGATGACTGATAACAAGAAGCCGTGTTCGGATGTAATGATGGCCCGGCGTTTTCCACACAGAAGAAGGCATGCATATATATATATATATATATATATATATGAATCATATGATGTAAACAGGTTTAGATATATATAATCTCTCTATAGAGATATGCCCACGTAACTTACGTAAGTTGCTTGTCATCAAAAAAGATCACTTTAGACGCTTCTGCCTTCTTTTTCCGATCTTCAGTACGGTTAGTAATGCTTCCGTGTCATTCGAGTTGTGCTGGAAAGTTAGTGAAAATGTGGTACTAATTGCGATTAGTTTTTTTAAGACATGAAGCATTGCGTGCTAATATATTTTTAAAAATATTATAATAATAAGTAATAAAATGAATAATAATATTATTAAACTAATAAATAATAAAAAATAAAAATAAAAAATTATATTTACAAACAACAAAATTAAAAAATAAACATATTATATAATTAGAATAACAAAAAAATATAATATTTAAAAAAGTCACGATCCATAATACTCTAAATTAATCATTAAAAAAAGCAAGAATAAAAGAGTGAAAAAAAAAATGAAAGGCCCACAAGCCGGCCAGACACGATTTACCATGGCCGGGCTTAATGGTTTTGTAATGGACCCAGTCCACACATGGCCTGCTTTTCTAAATAGAATGACCCGTTTGACACCTCTACTTACACATTGTCTAATATTTACAACATAAAGGGTGAAATGAAAAGTTTATAACGTAATATTATTTTTACATAATTTTTATCAAATATTCAAATAACGAATTAATATATGAAAATCAATTTTTTGGAATCCATTCAATAATTCTTCGAAATTAATTCTCTAAAATTTGAAACATCCCAAATGGGTTCTTTGGTGGAAAAAAAAAAAGGTTAGAAATAGAATTTAAAGGACTAGTATGAAAACATGAACATATTTAAGGGTCAACGAAATTTTTTTTTAAAAAAACACTATAAAAAAATAGTGGTAACAACTTAACTTTTAAAATTTTGTAAGGGTCATGAATTATTATTTTTTTTGGCCGCATGTTTATCCGCAAATGCAAAGAGGGAAATCTAAATGAAATTTACAAGAAGGCTGCTGGTCAACTTACTGACTCTCCCAAAAGTAGTTCATATTTGAAATAGATATTTAATAAATATAGCATTTTTCGTAGACAGAATAAAGAACATCTTGAAAGCATTATTATTATTATTTTAAAACAAGGACATGACGAAGGCCAACATATTAACAAAATCATGATAAAAAAGGTTGATGATATGAGATGTTTTCTTCATGATTTGGATGAAAATATATTAAGATCGGTTCATGTAACATCTCTATCATGGTTTTGTTATTTATTAATTGATGTAATGTTTATGATTTAAAATTTTTTAAAAAAAGAAGAAACAATTAATTGAGTATTCATGTTAACATCCTTCTCATGATTTTATTATTTGTTAGTCTTACACTATGTGATGTTCTTTGGCTAATCAAATATATTAGGTTGTTGTTTTGAACTTTTGATACGAGCTAGCTGAATTAATAATTGGGGGATAAGGAGATGGATGGCACGTCGACATTGAAGATTTAACAATGTCATTCAACCAAATAAAATTTTGGCTAAAATAATGCTCAAATTCAACATGTGATTTTATCTATAATATATTTGAGTAGATAAGATTGCTGATGAGACTTTGAAAAAAAAAAAAGGTGATAAACGACATATAACATTAAACAAAATGGGTCAACTATGTTCAATCAGTTTGTCATTTTGGCTTGAAACACGAACCAATCTTAAAAAGTACGAGGTTCCATTCAATATTTTACAGAATTTTTTTAGAATATTTTTATCATAAACAATAGTTTGTGTAAAATAATTATGAAAGAAAATTTTAATTTACAGTCCGATCACACGACAAAAAATTATGATTAATAGAGTCAGTTTCGGAAAACAGAAAATTATGATTGATAGAATCAGTTCCAGATCATAAAAAAGTGATTTACATAAAAAAATATTATTCATTTAATAAATGATAGGTAGACTAATGTTATTCATTCACATCACAAGCTCATTGTGAATTAATTTTTTGGGATCTATGTACATTGCGTGCCCTTCGATTCAACCAGCAATTTAAAGTGGGAGATCTAAATTAAGCTGCACATGGCTTATGATCTTTACAATATGTGACATTTGAATAGTATTTAGTTATGAATCACATGTGTAAAATGCATGAGTTAAATAGAAGCCTACCAGGACCAGCAATGAGCCATGCCATCAAGATGCATGAATTGATGATCTTTGCTAAAGAAACAGTCAATAACTCTTAATGAAAAACCTAGTACATGCCTTGTTATATAAAAATTATTATATAAATTCGTCACATGATATAATAAATTTTATTATTTTAATATTTAATAAAATAAACGTCTGACTTATTATATTATTAAAATCATAAAAATTATTATAAGTGGCCAGCTCATAAAAATAAACTTCTTGTCTTTACGGTTTACAGTAGCCGCCACTAAAAGCACGACCCTCGAGAAAGCAAGCATCAAGTGTCTTTGTCCTTTGTTCTTGGCTAGATAAAATCCAATTTATGAAAGAACAGGTTTAGAAAAAATATAAATGGGTTAAGAGGGGAAAAAAATTAATAAGGTTCGGGCGGATAGATTTTATAGTATAAAATTATTTAAATATCTTTTATATATCTTAAAATACTTAACTTATCAATAAATATATTTATATAATAATAAAAAATAAATTTTTTTATTGATAAATTATTTTTAAATAAAAATATTAAATTTTAGTGTCATCGGAACATATTTAGGTTTGTTATGGTTAAGACAAAATGGTTATACAATAACGTGTGTGATGCGAGAATTGGGGAACGAGTTTTTCTTTAACTGGTTGGGTTTTAGATGAAGTCGGTCCCATACCCGCTGCGCTGACATCCATAGGCCAGGTTTTGGATAGAGTCGGTCTCATACCCGCCGCACTGACATCCTTAAGTTTGGGATTGAAGTGTGTCTCTCACGAGCTTAAAAGGGAGGTAGGATTAAGTCTTCTAAGACAGCTATAGCCTATAAGCAGATCCCATGACTTAAAAACTTCCACTTGTGTTATACTAAGAAGACCTAACAACTAGTCAGGGGTTCTGTAAACAAGTTTTCTATCACGCGCAAAAAAATTCTTATCATCTTCAATTAAATAGCATAGAAATGCAGTATTAATGTTTTGACTACGTACGAATTCAACGTACGTTAACTTAGATTAGAGTGAGATTCTACGGTTGCACATTGCAGCGTCTCTGACCAGTGCATGTTCCATGAATTTTCCTGGAATTCAAGTTTCATCAGTAATCAACAGAAAAAAGATAAGAAGAAAGCTCTTCATCTCAGCTCGAGGGCTATAAATAGATCATCTAGCAGTGGAAGTATAAGCCCAGAACTTAGAAAGTTATCTTATATTGTGCTCTCTCTTCACAAGCTCTTGGTAATCAGTTACTAATGGAGAGAATAAAATCAGCCCTTCTTCAAATCCAGCCCCCAAGTTTTGGAAACCTAATCACCATTCTCAGCATTGATGGAGGTGGTATTAGAGGGATCATTCCTGCTACTGTCCTTGCCTTCCTTGAATCCCAACTTCAGGTATTATCTTCTTCTTCTTCTTCTTTCTTTTCTTTTTTTTCCCCTAGGGTTTAGGTTAGGTATAATTTATGCGCTGGGGGAGAGAATGAGTCTATAGTTTACTCCAAATTCATTATCACACAGAAATCACCAAAAGATTATATATGCACAAACTATATATATATATATATATATATATATGAAAATATCTCACCACATATATATAATACTTTTCCTTGTATACGAAATGGTTATGCTGTATATTACAACCTTTATCCAATGCAACTCCATGTCACCATGATTTGGACTTGATTTTCCTCTCTCTCTCTCTCTCTCTCTCTGTCTTTTTCTGTTCTTTTCGTTTTGGTTAATGATGAAACATGAACTGGATTGACAAATATAGGAGCTGGATGGTGAGGATGCAAGACTTGCAGATTACTTTGATGTGATAGCGGGAACAAGCACCGGCGGGCTCGTGACTGCCATGTTAACTGCTCCAGATAAAAACAACCGTCCTCTTTATGCTGCCAAAGATATCAAGTCTTTTTATCTAGAGAACTCTCCTAAGATTTTCCCACAGAAGTGGTAACCAAGATTTTTTTTTTGTTCGTCATATGTAATTTGCTTTCATCTTTTGTTTGGTGTTTCATTATCTAGATAGCTACCTACGTACGTAACTAATTAATGAAAACATTTTGGTTTGTGTGGCATGCAGGGGCATATATGGATCAATCAGAAACATGTTAAAATCACTAACTGGACCAAAGTATAATGGGAAGTATCTTCACAAGCTTATAAGGGATAAACTAGGAGAAGCACGGCTGCATGACACCTTGACCCATGTTGTTATTCCTACTTTCGATATTAAAAATTTGCAACCAACCATTTTCTCCTCTTATGAGGTATATCTCCTCTCTCTCTCTCTCTCTCTCTATATATATATATATATAAATATGTATATATATATAGCATACACACACATGCGTGTGTAGTGTACACATCAGTACACAAAGAACTGTCTTCAATATGCTGGGAAAATACTATCACAATTCAGAATTGTGTTGCTATATCGACCATGCACCACCAATGTTGAAATTGACCGGAAAGTAAATTTTCTTATGTAGTTGTACCCTATTGACCAGCATGCACCATAACTATATTTTTTTTTAAAAAATTCTAGTAGACATTTTTCTGTAATTATAAATCTTTGTTTTAATTTTTTTTTCATACAAATTAAATAAGCTGGCCAAAATTTGGGAGCATGGAATTGGAATTTTAAAGTTGAAATCCAGATACCTTGCAGCTAGCCAAGCAAACTAAGTTAATTGTTCAGCGTTATGCCTTGACATTTTTTGAATTCATACAGGCCAAAAACTCCCCAAGTCTGGATGCTAAATTATCAGACATATGCATCAGCACTTCAGCAGCTCCAACTTATCTTCCTGCCCATTACTTCAAGAACGAAGACACAGAAGGGAATATCCGAGAATTCAATCTGATTGATGGTGGTGTTGCTGCAAACAATCCGGTATAACTCTTATATCTATATATACACACAATGTTTTCTTTTAATTATATACAATGCATGCATGAAAAATATTGAAAACCCTTTTGACCCATTTTTGTTTGTCCTCTGCTAACATGGTAATTCCAGGCTTTAGTTGCCATAAGCCAAGTAACCAACGAGATCTTCGACCAAAATCCAGACTTCTTTCCCATTAAACCCATGGATTATGGTCGCTTTCTGGTAATCTCCATAGGCACTGGCTCGTCAAAGATTGAACAAAAATACAATGCTAAATTGGCAGCCAAATGGGGTGTTTTGGGTTGGTTACTTCATGGAGGTTCCACTCCTTTAGTGGATGTTTTTACTCAAGCAAGTGCAGATATGGTTGATTTCCACATTTCTGTGGTCTTCCAAGCTCTTCATTCTGAAGATAACTATCTTCGAATTCAAGTAAGCTTATATATATATATATATATATATATATATATATATATATATATATATGAATACTCAATTCTGCCATTGTTCTTGAATTTTAATAGCTTCATCCAATTTTCACACATTAATTTATCATTATATTGAATGCAAAACCAGGATGATACATTAACTGGGACAGTCTCGTCAGTTGATATTGCTACAAAAGAGAACTTGCATAGACTTGTAGAAGTCGGGGAAGAACTGTTGAAGAAACCAATTTCAAGGGTGAATTTGGAAACCGGTCTTTCTGAACCAGTCAACAGTGATGGCACAAATAAGGATGCTTTGAAAAGGTATATATATACTGTATATATTGTTTCAAGTACCAAAAATCTATCTTCATAGTACTAATTTTACAGATCTTTCTACTCCTAACAGGTTTGCAAAATTGCTTTCGGATGAAAGAAGACTTCGAGAGTCAAAATCACCACAAACCAACAAAGGCTCCAAGTAGTACAATAATGAATTGTAATTTTTTTCTTTTGGGCTTGGTGACGAATTGTAATAAATTTGATTTGTTCTTTTTATTTTTTATGTTCATATACATGTCAGATATGTTGTATATAACATCAAGATTTGATGTTCATTAATTATATTTAATCGTGAAAATAATATTTAATTGTGAACTTATATATCTAATGGTGGTAGACAAAGTATGATGTTTAGTCTTATGACTTCAACCAAATGATGGGAGGATGGCCCAACATGATAAAGATAAAAGAATTACTATAAGAAACAGAACTTTTTGCCATACAAAAAGTGTGGTAAATAAATCTATCATCATCTCAAATAAGTCAATTAAACCTTTTTTGCAACAACTGTTCACAAATTTAATTTGCAACGTTTTTTGCTTTGTAAACATTTTTGTTTCTTGAGTGAATGTAATAAGTTGTATAATAAGAAAAGTGTATAATTCTAGTTTTTTTTAGGTAAGTGATCATTTAATTAGAAGATAGGGAAAAAATATCCAAGCACAAAATAAAAAGAATACAAGCAAAAGCAAACAAGAGCTCAACAAAAAAAATCAAACCACCATTGCTGCTCCTTAGACCCAAAAAAAAAAAAAAAAGAAGCAGCCATGGCCGCAGAAAGAAAGTTGTAGTATTGGATTTAGTTCCTAGAAATTTCGATCTCATCCTATCTTAAAGCTTGGAACAAAGGACCTGACATGCCTAAAGATCGGGTTGGAACAGTTGTGACAGCAGGGATGAGATCAAGAATTTACTCTAAGATGGACAAACTTTGTTCTTAATGTTTGATCACAAGTTCAAAAATTAAATTATAAAAACTTTGATAAATAACTAAATTCATCACTATATAGGATCTTAAAAATTAGGCAAGAAAAGAAATTTAGAACATACAAAAAAAAAAAAAAAAATCTAGAAAAAAAGGTTAAACACAGAGACCTACAAGTGTAAAAAAATTTGAACTTAGTAGAGGCAAAGGTATAAATTAAAGGAATATATCTATTTTTTTTAAAAAAATATAAACAAAATTTTAATTATAATAATTGAGATGGAGCAGTTGACCCCGTGACCTTAACTGCCTCGTCTATGCGTGACAATATGTCGCCCTGCCAATTGGCAAAAAAATGCTGAAGCAGGGGAGGTCAAGAATATAATTAAGCTGTTAATCCATGAATTAAGCAGTAAACAGAGACCGTAACAATTATTTCATTCTAGTCCATTTCAACTCTGCAACGCCATATAATATGCAGTATATGCAATTCTAAGATGATGGCTGCATATTATATAACTGAAAGTATAAACAGTTTTTGTAATTAGTAGGCTTGCAGGGACATTAGATTACAGATGATATATAGGAGCTAATCATCCCTTAATTCCACACTTCACTATGTTTTATGATCATTCTTCTCTATCCATGATGTAGTGGACGATAAGTCCCACAAACAAAATTTCATGGCAAAATGTATACAAAGACGTTCTTGTAAGTTCAAGTTTTGGAAAATAAAGACACTAGTAATAGTTGTGATACCCCAGCCAAGAAAAAAAGTCCAATAAGGTCTCATCCGATTGTACTACATTTAAATTGAGTATTTTACGAGACTCATGTGAGTCCCACATAAATACTCAAATTTGAGTAGAAATATCATGGTGAAACCTTTTCAATAAATTTTTTTCTCTGGCGTGGTCTCACATAAATACTTAAATTTAAGTAAAAATTTCACGGTGAGATATTTCTACTAAACTTTATTCTCTAACGCGAGTCTCACATAAATCTTCAAATCTAAATAAAATTCTCATGGTGAGACTTTCTCACTTCTTCTCCAACTAGTCCCATATCAGTAGGGACTAGGGGGAGAAAAGTTTTGATTGGCATATAAAATGTGAGTTTCGTAAAATACTTAAATCTGAATAGAAATCTTACGGTAAGATCTTCCCACTAAACTTTTTTCTCCAATGAGTCCCATATAACTAGGGTAGGAAGAGTTTTGATTGGCATATAAAACACCTCGAAGTTTACTATTAATAACTTAGGTTTAAATATTTTGGGTCATATTATTGCCCTCTTCCGTCAAGTTATTTGGTGGTTGGTTATTAACTTGGGTTTAAGCCAGCTTTAAGCCATATTGGTCAGTTATGGTTGTTGGCCTTCTTCTTCAAGTTATTAAATTATTAGATCAGTAGGTTTGAAGCGTTACAGTACTTATTCAGAGTCAAAATTATAATAGAATTGAACTAATTCTACTTATAACTTATTTTATATGCTGTAAGAGGTGTGGTTGCTTTTCGTGCTAGACACTTATACTGTACTGGAACCTTTATATATGGATTAAACAGGCTTATGAAACTTCACCTGTCATATTCAAGTTATGGTTATGATCATGAATTTTTCATTTGAAATTAATTCATTGGGATGAATTCAAATAGGTGTGCGATAAGCATTGAAGAACATAAAAAATAATTCAAATCCCTCACGTGTTACCAAAAATTGATGCATGCACGACTGATTTACCCGATTTTAACTTGACCCTCTTACATATCAATGCTTGTACTTGCTCTTCCAATGAAATTAAGGATCTAATTTTGATATTTTCTCTTTCCTTCCCTTCCCTCTGTGTTTTTTTCCCCCTTGAAATTGTCATGTTTAACCATGAAGGATTAAATTAAGTAATCAATGTGATTTACATTGGACCGATATTTAGATTAGATAGTCATTTTCTCATGTTAAAATTGATAAGCCACCAGCAGTTTGATTCAACTAGGAATTTACAGTGGGTAACCTCAAGTTCTATGTGGAATGTATGTCATCTGTTAGAGCATGGGCATAGAACTGCATAAAAAAAGAGATTAACATTAATGTATTTGGTCATCAATCAAATTTATATACATAAATGACGATCAGATAGAACTCTAACTATGATTATTATATATTCCTACTCAGTTAAGTAATAAATATAAGAAATACATATATTAATGTTGAAGACATTTTACTTAATTGGTGCAACAAGGCTTTTGTGTACTTTTTTTTTTTGGTAGTAAAGATGAGGGATTGCTTGCGTCTTAAACTAAGTAAACCTATCGGTCCACAAATATTGTTCTATTGCTAGGTTGATTGTTTTTTATTTTTTGGTGATTGTTACCTATTTTGGAAAATGATGTGCTCGTATCTATTGTTCATGAAACATATACTTCTTTTCAAATCACCCCGCAAAGACGAACGCTCAAAATGGTTCTTGAGATTCTCAATTGCTCTTTTTAGTAGGGAGGAATAGTGCGGGAAGGGAGTGAGACGAAGCCAAGCCCCTCTCACGTGTCAAGTTGAATAAATGAATGCAACCTCAACCGGAGAGATCAAGTTGTGTCTTTGATTTTAGGCCACTAGCGACACAGAACAAACTAATCTACGACCAACAAGTTTCTGAAACCAAACTGAATGGATTTCTTACTTTCCAAAACTGATTGTTGACAATAAAAGAAAGAATGTTTATTTTACCGAGCTTATATCCATTATTCATGTGTTGTATAGTGTCAGTAGGTATCAGAGTAAGAATTTGACTAATTAGATAATCTAGCCCACAAAGAAATCTTGATACACTTGTTGGATTTTAACTTGACCCAAAAACTTAAGTTGTTATATCTTGAACTACTGGTTCTTGCCCTTTGTTGTGCTTGGAATGTTAGGGTGTAATCTGCCCTGGTGCAGCCTGTAGGGTTCTCCCTGTTAAGTCTTTTGCTTTGTTTTGTTCCTATATATTATTGGGCTTTGCCCTTCTTCTAATAAACTATACTTACCCAAAAAAAAAAAGTACAAAGGTCCTTTCTCTTTTTTTTTTTTGGGTAAGTTTTGGTCCTTTGTGAAACTAACACGCTACTTCGACAATGCATGAACCATAAATTAGATCATCATTTTCTCATGTTTAAATTGGCAAGCCGCCTGCAGTTTGATTAAACTAGCAATTTGCAATGGGTGGGGTGACCTCAACATCTTCGTGACATGAGCAAACTATTGAATAAACAAGAGATTAAGTATTGATCATCCATTAATTGTAGGATTATACAATTGCAGTCCTTATATGCTACGGAAAAAATGAGGATTAGTTCTTTCTTTAGTCTTTCTACTTCCGCCTTCCATTTGCAGCGCGTGACCAAAAAAAAATCTCCAATCAAGAATTATGCAGTTTCTTCTTTAAATTTTTGCTTGGTATCGATCAGATGCCATGAGACTTGGAAACTTTCAAACATTACACAATAAATTAAGGCAAAAGTACTACTCGTCATAGCATTTGTAAAACAAGTTTAATTTCTCTTTCAAGAAAATTCTTATCATCTTCAGTTAATAATTAGGGATTAAACACCCACAGTATAAATATGATTATGGATGCTTTCAAACAACAATTGGATTAAAGTGATTAATTCTACTGTTCCACGGTGCCACACCTTTGACCTAGTTACCGTTGTGTTTACACCTGGGACACGTACAAACCCTCTTATTCACATGCACTTGTTAAATTTAAGGAAGATGGTTCCAAGAAATTTTTTGTACTGCATGAGATTTGAATGTAGAATTTGACGTGCATTAGACACTTATCAATTACTCTCTCCCACTTGAGCTAATCCCTTGAGGTTTTTGTTGGTATTATTCAAGTTTCCATCTTGATTAATCACCCAAATAGCCAGCACAAGAGATTACAAGAAAGTTCCTCTTAGCTTGAGGGCTATAAATAGATTAGCCAGCAGTGAAATTAAAGACCCCAACATAGATTCTAGCTCTCTCGGTGTATATTAATCTTCCTCTATTCTTGGTATCTTATATTGGCACAAGTTAAAGTCAAGTGTCTATCGTAATATCAGTTCCTAATGGAAAGAATAATGTCATCCATTCCTCAAATCCAACACAAAACTTGTGGAAATCTAGTCACCATTCTTAGCATTGATGGAGGTGGTATCAGAGGGATCAGTCCTGCTACAATCCTTGCTTTCCTTGAAGCTCAACTTGAGGTATATAATTTTATTACGAATAATGCTATATTTACTTAAAAATGTCACTATGCTGACATGGATTTCGATATAACTTTCTTTAAATTTGTGAATAAAAATAAGTAATCAAATTTGATATTGATACATATATATATATATATATATATATCAAACATTTCCCTTTTTATGAACTAGGCTTGCATATATATGCATGGTTAACTATAAATAATGTGACCTACAACAGGAGTTGGATGGTGAAGAAGCAAGACTTGCAGATTACTTCAACGTGATCGCGGGAACGAGCACGGGCGGTCTCGTGACTGCCATGTGGACTGCTCCAGATGAAAACGATCGTCCTCTCTATGCTGCAAAAGATCTCAAACCTTTTTATCTAGAGAACTGCCCAAAGATTTTTCCACAGAAGAGGTAACCATATATGCATGATTTTCTGTTTTCTTTTTTGTTGGTGTTTTATTATATGTATGCTTGCATTTTTGTAACTAATGAACACATTTTGGTTTGCGTGGCAGGGGCATATAAGGATCAATTATGAACATGTTGAAATCATTAATGGGACCAAAGTATGATGGGAAGTACCTTCATAGGCTTACAAGAACAAACTAGGAGAGACAAGGTTGCATGGTACCTTGACCCATGTTGTCATTCCTACTTTCGATATTAAGCATTTGCAGCCAACCGTTTTCTCTTCTTTTGAGGTATTGACCCCCTTTTAACATGCACAATGCAACACTTTGTAGATTTGTTTGAAATATATATTCCAGATAATGTTGCAGTTATCGTATCACATTATTTACATAATTTAATGTACTACGTTGTAACATTATTTGAGTTATAAAATAAAGTATAGCATTATTATAGGATTAATTATATTTTAGTATTCTAAAATTTTATTTTTATTTTAAATTAAGTCATCGATTATTAATTGTAACAATTTAGTCTCTTATCTTTATTTTTATTTTAATTGAAATCAATTACAAACGGTCGTCAGTGACAGTCCCAAATTGATTATATTTTAGTATTTTATAATTTTATATAAATTTTAAAATAGTATCCTGAAAGTGTATACGAATTTTAAATAAAACCTTATAATTTTATACTAATTTAAAATAAAACCCTATAATTTTAATGTATCAACGACTGTCGTTAAGAATTTGGAATGACGTTTAACAACTATTTGTAATTGATCTCATTTGAAATCAAATAATAAATTAAGAAATTAAATTACTACAATTGATAATAAAAGACCTTATTTAAAATCAAAACCGAATTTCAAAATAATAAAGTGTAATTAAGCCTTCTTCATATAAATAACCTAGAATTTGCCTTCAATTTGCTCAATGAAAAATAGTACTACAATCAGAGATTGTGTTACATTCAACAAGGGGTAGATATTGGGGCTCAACATTCAGCCTTTGGCACTCCACTTGATAGTTAAAAAGGTTGACTGCCAAAGGCTAAATATGGAGTGGCAATATCATTTCTCATTTCCCCATTTTCTTGGTTACTCATTTCAATTTTGTTGTTGACCAAAAGATTCAAACGGAAGGGCAATATGAGCTGGTCCACCTTACTGACTACCATTGACATTAACTATTAATTTTAAAAAGTTGTCTTTAGTAATCATAAATTCTTAACTTAAACTAAGATTAGTTTAACAAATTTTATAGTGATGATAGGGCTTAACAAACTTGAATCTCTTGCAGGCCAAAAACTCTCCATGTTTGGATGCTCTACTATTAGATATATGCATTAGCACTTCTGCAGCTCCAACTTATCTTCCTGCCCATCATTTCAAGAATGAAGATAAAAAGGGGAATGTTAGGGAATTCAATCTTATTGATGGTGGTGTTGCTGCAAATTATCTGGTATATTTATCATATAATTTAGAGCACCACCTTGGTCAATTGTAGATGTGAGATTTTCGCGACAGAATTGATCTGTGTAATACATGCATTCGAATTATGTCATAAAAATCCCACTTCCGCGAGTGACGTTACATTATTATAAAACTTAATATCTGATTTTTTTTTCAATAAATTATAGTGATATTTTTTAAAATTTTTAAAATTACACTGATTTTTCCTATTTTTATTAACAAACTACAAATACTTTTTCCAGTCAATTTTTTTCTTCAAAATGATAAAACCGCCTCTTTCATTTTTTTATATATAATTTTTTTTCAATTTTAATAAATTTTTCTAACTTTTTTTAAATATAAATAATTTTTATTTCATATACAAAAAATTAAGATAAATAACTTATTTTTATTTTATATAAAAATAAATTTAAGGTCTTAATCAATATTTATTTGAAAATAAAAAATAAATTGAGAAATTTGGTCAAAATTGAAAAAAATGTAAAAAAATAAAATAAAATATGAAAATGACAATTTTATTATTCTGAAAAAAAAAATGACTAGAGAGTGGAATTTTTAGTTTGTCAGACAAATTAATGTAATTTCAAAATCTTAAAAAATATTAGTGTAATTATCAAAAATTTCAAAATATATATATATATATAATTTATCCTTTTTTTTCTTTTTGATTATATAAATGCCAACATATGCACTGACCACACACAAAGACGTACACTAAATGACAATCAGACTCTCATTATCTTTATAATTATTGTTTTTGTAACATGCTTTACAGAATATATAAGCCAAGTAACCAAACAGGGTCTTGAAGAATATCCAGGCTTCTTTCCCACTAAGCCCGTGGATTATGGTCGTTTTCTGGTAATCTCCATAGACACTGGCTCATCAAAGATTGAACAAAAATACAATGCTAAAATGGCAGCCAAATGGGGTGTTTTAGGCTGGTTACTTCATGCAGGTTCCACTCCATTAGTGGATGTTTTTACTCGAACAAGTGCGGATATGGTTGATTTTCACATTTCTGTGGTCTTCCAAGCTCTTCATGCTCAAGATAACTACCTTCGAATTCAAGTAAGTTTGTTTAGAATTTCATTTTCTATTGTTTATATATATATATATATTATATTTATCATTCTGTTAAATGTAAAACCATGCAGCAGGAAGATACATTGACTGGGACAGATGCTTCAGTTGATATTTCTACGAAAGAGAACTTGGACAATCTTGTGAAAGTTGGAGAGAGATTATTGAAGAAACCAGTTTCGAGGTTAAATCTTGAGACGGGTCTCTCTGATCCTGTTAAAAATGGTGGCACAAATGAGGATGCTCTGAAAAAGTATATAAATAATTATACTAAGTTACTTAAATTTATTTTTTAGGATAAATTACACTCATTTCTTCCGAGGCTTTTGACAATTACACGAATCTCGTCTAAGTTTTCTAAAATTACACTAACTTTTATTTCTTTACTTGATAATTTACAAATACATCTTACAGTAATTTTTTTAAAATGAAAAAATTACTATTTCATGGCTTTTTTTCAATTTTTTTTTATTTTTTAAATGAATATTGATTAAAATCTTAAATTTATTTTTATATAAAATGAAAATAAGTTATTTTTCTTCAATTTATTTTTATATAAAATAAAAATAAATCTTTAGAAAAATTAGTCAAAATTGTAAAGAAAAAAAATATAAGATGAATAATTTTGTTATTTTTTATTAAAAAATTTGACTAGAGAAGATTGTTAATAAAAATCGAAAATATCAGTATAATTTTAAAAATCTTATGAAAAAGTCAATGTAATTGTCAGTTATCTCAAAAAAGTCAGTACAATTTATCCATTATTTTAACTAAAAAAAAATAGATTAGTAATGAATACTTATTATACTGTCCATCCAACTCTTTACAGGTTTGCAAAATTACTCTCGAATGACAAGAGATTTCGAGATTCGTCACAACACATGAAGAAAGACTCAAAGTAGTTCAATTATTCTTTCGCCTCTGAACCATGAATGTCTCCTGTCCATATATAATAAGTAAACTGAAACCTGGATTATTCAGTTATTGTATCTCAATTAAATATTGTTTTTATTTTTTTCAAGGACCATTTCTTGATGTGATAATGAAATATTCAAATTTGTTACTTGTTGATTTTTGAATAAATGAAAATTAATGTTAAAAGTTTATGATATACTTGTAGCAAGTGATCCAAGGTTAGGGGACAGAAAGAACTATAGAACAAAATATATTAAGAATGAGGTGCATGGCTATTACATATCAAATAAGAGGTAGTAGTTTATCGATGCCAAAGCTGTGGTGCAATTGCCTATGAAAGAGTTAGCATATGTTGAAAACTAATCGGTGACCCATGCTTATGCATAAGTATCGCGGATTCTATCAATAAAAATAATAATATCAAATTATATATTTAAGTAATCATAAGTATCACAAATAAAAATAATTACGTCTATGAAAAAAAAATAATCAAGTGACAATCTTGTAAATATTAATACACAAAGGGCAAAATTATAGAACCCACCGACAAAAATAATGACGTCAAAATAATATATTTAAATACTCGTAAGTCCCGCCAATAAAAATAAAAACATTCATTGAGAAAACGAACAAACGATAATTTCGTAAATAATTAATAAACAAAAGTGTAAAATTGTCTAATAAAAAAGACAACCAATCCTCATATAATTATAAGTAATAAATAATAGATATGTAATTAGAAAATGTTCAAATGTTGTGACATTCTTTCATTGACTATTTATCACTCTTTCCATGTGATCAATTAGAACAGCACAAAACGTGAAAAATGGATACGACCATATTAATATTTGGAATAAGGAAACAATCATCCAACAAAGGAAATATATTTTCTAAAATTTGAATATAAAAATTTATTACATCATATTGATAAATATAGACATTATTTGACTAGAAAATTATAAATACTAATCTAATCCTAATAAGATTAGAAAAATCCAAATAAAATCAAAATCTTGACTTTTTTCAATCAAGTGTAAAACGAAAAACTAGATAAGATAAAAAACTAGAAAACATGAAAATAAGCTGCTAATCCGTGAGTTAAACAGTAAACAGAGACCATAACCATTATTTCATTCGAGGGCCACTTCATATCAACTCTGCAAAGCCATACAATATGCAATTCTAATTTGCTGGCTAGAGACTATATAACTGGAAGTAAACTGGAAGTAAAAACATTTTATTTATTTATTTATTTTGGTAATTTGTAGGCTTGCAGGTACATTAGTGTGTTTAGAACTCATCCTTGCAGGTACATTTTTTTTTTTCAATCTCAAACTCATGTGAGACAAATTGTTTTTGTCATTAGATGACCTAAGAACTAAAAATAAAATGATTGGAATAAATGAAAATTCAATGTCAAGTTTATCCAATAATTAAAATACTTTATCTCATATGATAGTACCATTACCCTAAACACATCCAAGTAAGGAAAAAAATAAAGGCACTAGTAGTAGTTTTGATACCACAAACTTTTCTATTAATAACTTAAATCTAAACATTTTAAACCATGTTTTTTATTTACTCTTTCTTCAAGTTATTTGGTCTTAGGTTAATAACTTGGGTTTAAGCTGGTTAATTTTTTGGCCACATTGGTCAAAATTATGTCTCTTCAAGTTATTTTTTGTTGGGTTTCTTCTTTAATTTATTAGGTCAGTAGGTTTGAGGCATTACACTAATTATATTTCTCGAGTCAAGGTTATTGAAGAATTGAACTAATTTTATTTATATCTTATCTTATATGCCGTAGGAAGTGTGGTTGCTTTTCTTGTTAGACACTTAATCTTATTGGAACCTTTTTTCTTTATCAGCCAAAAAAGAAGTCATTTTATTGATGAAGATAAGGAGTACAAGGATACAAAAGTAAAGAAAAGAACAAGAGTAATAGCATCATAATTAGCACCGAACATCCTAACAAGTATGGCACATTGAGGCCAACAAATCATCTGCCACACTAGAACTCAAGCAACAGAGTTAGCAAGATGCCAACAAACCAAATCAAATCAAAAGAAATAAATACCTTGTGAAATTGAACCTGTCAAATTCAAGTTACCATTATGATCATGAATTTTTCATTTGAAATTAATTCAAGGGGATGAATTCAAATAGGTGGGCTGTAAACAGTGGAGAACACTAAACAAAATTTAAATTCCTCACATGTTACCTAAATTAATGCATGCACTATCATTTTTTTTTATCAGCAAAAAAAATCATTTCTGCATGACGTATGATAATTATCAATGCTTGTACTTGCTCTTCTATTTTAATTGTGATCATTGTCTTTCTTAATCTCCTTCCCTTTGTTTTTAATTTTTATTTTCCTTTGAAGCTGCCATGTTTTACCACGAAGGATTAAAGTAATCATTGTGATTTACATTGGTCCGACTTATAGCCATCATAGATTAGATCATCTTTTTCTCTTTATAAAATTGACAAGTCGCTGATAGTTTTACTCAAGTAAGCAACTAACTATAGATAATCTCAAGATTTGATAAGTTTTGAAAGATGATACGCATGTTGCCAAGTAGAGTTTGTCAAAATTGGCAGCCTTGTGGTTACCCACCATAAGTTCAAACTCTACGAAGCATGCGTATCATCTATTAAAACATAGACATAGAAGTTAAAATTGTATTAAAAAAAAGGAGATTAGCTTTGTATTTGGTCATCAATCAAATTTATAGCTAATGCATATATATATATATATATTAATGTTACACGCATTTTACTTGATGGGTGCAACAAGGCTTTGGTGTACTTGCTGAAAAATAAAACAAAATTAGGCTTCCTGTGTGAAACTTTTGATATAAAATTTTAGAGATCGATTTGAAAGGTGGGTGATAAACATAAGATAATAAATAAACAAAATTGATCAACTTTTTTAAATCCCTCAAGTGTTACATAATATTAAAGGTTAGTCTTGTCTTCGGTGATCAACTCTTGACAATCGGTATAGAAAGAATTAGATATATGTAATTTTACTTACGAAAGCGGAGAAATTGTTTCTTAAAAATTCATTTTTTCTATACACATGATTCTGGTTCGAGTTACTGCATGTACGCATAGTTGTTAGAATTCCTCCCTTCCCATATCGCTTGTATCAAAAAAAATATTAATTATATACAATAGAATTAAGTCAATTACTTAAAATTTTATTAATTATTAAAAAATATTAACTAATTAAATATTAATTATAAAAGTGTATAAGTCGCTTGAAGCAATTGCACATAATGTTTCCTTTCGCAAGAAAATAATGAAAAAATTATTTGTTTATCTTAAAAAGTGCATCAACCTCTTGTTTACGGCCTATAATTGAAAGCTTATTGAGAAATCAATTAGAGAGTCAAAAGTTCAATAGGTAGTCGTTGGGCCAATGTTGTCAAAAACTATGAGATGGATCAATTTTGTCATAAGATATATAGCTTATTTTTCAGCCAAATTTCATGTTTAAGTTTTGAAAAATGTATTCTTACTTTTTTTTATATAAAAAACTTTGTTTTAATTAATTTTTTTAAATGTATTCTTATGAATTTAGACCTATTATAATGCTCAAACTATTTGATATGCTATAGCCAAAATATAATAAGAAACTTTCAATGTGTTCCTCCAATTACCTATTATTTGACTAGTCAAATTATATCAAAATCATTCATTCTATTATATTTCGCAAGAAATATAAGTTAACTATTACATTCACTTTCTCATCCAATCTTTAATTTTCTCTCAACAACTGTTCAATCGCTATAGATCCAGAGCGTTTTACACATTCAAAAACTTATCTCATATTCAAATGACATTGTTTATAAAATCCACTATTAGAATAGAAATATTAAAATATAGTATTTTGATTTGTAATAATGTCAAAATATACTTTGACATTAAAAAAATGACATTTTACATTGAAAATACTCTTATCTTAATCAAATTTGAGCCTAACTCTAATTTTTTCATTTTGATTTTTTTAAATATTTTCTTATTATTCAATTGGAGACAATCCATTATCAATAATATTCCAAAATTTTGTATTCTCTTTTAGATATATATATATATATATATATATTTTTTTTTTGGCAACGTGTATATTCGGCAACTTTTATTATAACTATTACCCGATATAATAATGCTTAATGTCTGAAATTTATGGATCAAAACTTAAATCCTAAACAATGTGCCATAAAATTATTGGTGTGTTTTAAATAATTATTAAATTTTTTATTAATAATTTAGTGCTACATTATTTCATATGTAAGTTTTGGCACAAAAATTTGAAACTTTCAAAGACTCGAAAATTCTGCACCTGACCATGTATTTTCCTAAGACTCCAATCCCATGCAAGATAAGAGTAATAATAAAATGTACATTTCATTATTATTTGGGAACGTGATGACTGATGAATGATGATCCAGGCAACAATATTTTAAATGCTGCTTCCGTTTTTTATTCAGATCATAAAATGAAGTTAATTAAGAGTGCATGCCGTCGTCTTTCAAACTTCCTTCCTCGCAAATTGAATGCATACAAGCAATAAAAACAATATGCAAACGCCAAATTTGGACTAGAACTAATAGTATTCTACTCATTATCATAATGTGTCCATCATATCAACCCAAGTAAAAACTAAACGTGATGAAATGCATCTCTTTTATATATATTTGAGTTGTTGCTCTCTCTCTCTCTCTCTCCCTGTGTGACCCAGAAACAACGTAATCAACCAAATCCTTTACAGCGTATTAGTCAAGTATAAACTTGAGAGCACACATACAAATATTCCTATCCACTCACACCGGGTTAATATGTTAGAGTGGCGAACACAAGGGGACAGAGGAGGGCATGGCCTCCAAAAAGAAAATTAAATTTTTTCCTCTAATTTTGAAATTTTTAACAAGATAGGCCCCCTCAATTTTATATATATTTATATGAACCTCCTTAAATTTTAATGCTAATTATTTGACCATTGCAAAAATTTAGATTTGGTATTTTTTTTTATCACTAATTTCATTAAATTTTTTTTAACGAAATAAGACTTACCTTCTCCCCTCAAGTTATTTTTATATATATTCATACAAATACAAGTCCTTTTATCCCCTCACACCAGGCTAATATGGGGGAGGTGACATCGTGTGCCTGCTTGATGACCTGTTGCACCAGTTTCTCGTGACTTTTCTTGAAAAAATGGATGTGTATAGGTAATAGGAAATAACTGTAAGGATTATAAAGATGTCTGATGCGAGTAGAAAAACCTAAAGAACTAAGTTTAAGAATTACAGAGATGAAAGCCCAAGCCCAAGGAAATAACTTTCAGGATTACCCAGGAATCATAGGAATAACATTTTGCAATCACTTGTCAAAATCATCTTGATTTTTTGTCAAAATAAACCCAATTCCATCAGTATATTTTTATATATCCCAAATATATATTTTGAACTTTTTTCCCAAATTTTCCAAGCTAATTTGAAGATGGAACAAACAATAGATCTTAGTTTCTCAACATGTATCACCTTTTATTCACAGAGTCAAGTTGATTTTTCTATTTTTTTTTCCTTAATTATTCAACTCTTCTTGCCCACAATTAGGTTTTAGATTATGGATACACAAAATTAATTAACCTATTACCACTTTGTTGTTCACATAGTCCTCACTAATAATCCCAGCACCCCCTCCTCCCTCTTCCACTATATAATCCCAGCCGAGACGGATTAAGTTTCTCTGTTCTTTTGGGTTGGTGTTGTATATGATTTTGTCAGTTTTAATGTGTCAACTTAATTAGGATATTGTTTGCTCGCTTTGATGCTTATAACACTCTCTCTTTGATTCATGTATTTTTTTTGTACTGTTCGTGCTTTTTATAGACCACTAAAACCTCTCTTTTTCGTTGATAAAAAAAAAAAGTTTTTAACGGGATAAGAAGGGAAAAATTATTTTGTGTAAACAAACGTGAGATTAAAACTTCTTACATGATTGTGGAAACACATCAAGAGGAAGTGATTAAAATCATTATCTTCACATGATAGATCAGAATTTGAGTTTCACACATACTTAAAATAGCTCTCTTCTTCCATAGCTGTACTTAAAAAAGAAAGAAAACTTCTTACAGGGTTGAATTTTTCAAGAGGCCATATGTCAGGAAGGATGAAACTTGATAAAGGGGCAAATGTTAGTTGACTGCCTCACGCTATAGTCTATCTTAAATTCTAGATAAAATTTTTTATACATGTAAAATCTTTACCCTTTTCAAATTAGTTCATCGTAAAAATTTTGTTCAGTTCAATCTTTACCTATTAAATTTTCTCATTTCTTATATCAAAATTTTGATCCAGTCCAAAAATTTTTTACTAAATTTTTTTTAAAATTCAATTATTTCTCTCATTCTTTACTCCAAAAACTTTGTAGTCAACAAATTCAGAGTCATCGAGTTGACATTAGCCTAACAACAAAAAATATTATGTTACCCACAAAAAATGTGAAATAAAAGTAAGCAATAAAAAATCACGAGTCTGACACCTCTCCATTTGTGAGAAAAAGTAGGTCCCATTATAGGTCGGTTCCATATTTGATGAGTCTCACTACCTCTCATTAAAGGAGTGTCTCGATTTCAAATCAAACAGAGAAAATCCCAAATTTCAAATATCACAACTAAAACATGATGAAAATATTTTTCACATTTGCCGATGTATTCAAGATTTCATGATTCCTTCATAATGTTGAAGTTGCGTTACCTTCATGAATTTTTGGTCACTCTGATTGAGACCTTTCAACAACATTAATCAGCACACCCAATTATGTTACACGTATGTTTGACGGGCTACCTGTTGTGGTCAAAAAAACATCCATGCATGTGTTAAATGATTGTTAGAATTTCTGCTGGTTTCTGAGTAGAGATCATAGTTGAAACGCATCTATATTATTGGCCATTTGATGAAGTCTAAGAGAGGAAATGGATTCATGAACTCCATTGATTAGCTAGGCTAATTTTTTTCTATTTTCGTCATGTGACCATTTTTAATTAATTTGTTACCAAACAAGGACAATACTAATATGATTTTATTTTATTTTATTTTGTTAAAGGTAGTGGTATCTCAACTTTGTCAGATTAATTTACTTCATCTCTATGAGATAATCAAAATATTCTATAAGTCATAAGCATGATAGATTAAATTCGCGACTTTCAATCCTTTGAGCCAACTTATTCACCACTTCGTTACTAATATGATAAGCATTAATTGGAATGTGAATTTTTCAATTAGTGATACTGTAAATGATATATACGTGGTCCAACTAAACCAAAAGAGTACAGGCTACATGAGTTGCATGCATTTCATGACATGGTTGAATTTTGGAGGATGATGGAAAATGATAAGAACAAAGACTCTATAAATACCCATACTTATCAAAGAGTAGTATACAAGGTCTCAGAACTTCAGAGCTCGATCTTTCCAACACTATTATTAATACTTCAAATTTCTTTGGCTACAAAAACTTCACTCTCTCTCTCTCTCTCTCACACACACACACACACACATTTTCTCTATTTTTATCTCTCTCTCATACATGGAAGGACCAAAGTCACCCCTACAGCCCCCAACTTATGGAAACCTAATCACTGTTCTAAGCATTGATGGAGGTGGAATAAGAGGAATAATTCCTGGAACGATCCTTGGCTTTCTTGAATCTGAGCTTCAGGTAGAGTACATCTTTTGTATTACTATGCATGTCAGAATAGAAAAAAAGTCTAGTGTATGGTAAGTTAGTATTGAAAAATTTACATGACCATAAGATTTGAACCAGTTTTGTGGAAAAAAAATTATCCAATTTAAGAAAAAATAATTTTCCCCTAAAATTTCTCCCATGCAAAAAAATTCTAACCCCATCTAACTTTTTATTCTGGCTCCGCCCTTGCTTCCACCGTTAAGTTCTAGCTAGCAAAACTGTGTCTTTGACCTTTTACTAGTGGCAATGCTAATGATCTGTCAAGTACTCACTCCATATGATCTGGTCATGGTGCAGAAGCTGGATGGTGAAGATGCAAGACTTGCAGACTACTTTGATGTGATTACAGGGACAAGCACAGGTGGACTTGTGACGGCCATGCTAACTACACCGAATGAAAAGAACCGCCCATTGTTTGCTGCCAAAGATATCAAAAACTTCTATCTTGAAAATTGCCCTAAAATCTTCCCACAAATCAGGTATTCATTATAACGAAACATCCATACATTAATTATGATATATTGTTTTTTTAATGATTGTTAATGTAACATGGTTGAACCCTTTAAATTACAGCTATCCATTTCCTTATATTACAAAGATAATCAAAGCCATAGCAGGACCAAAATATGATGGGAAGTATCTCCATAGCCTTGTTAAGGAGAAACTAGGGAACAAGCGATTGCACCAAACACTGACTAATGTTGTAATACCAACTTTCGATATCAAAGCTCTCCAGCCAACTATCTTTTCAACCTATGAGGTTTATTTTCATCTCTCTTTAACTTATCGTTTTTCATCAATATTGACATTTAAAGGGATTGCAAGGATTGAATTGAGGACTATTGACTTGTGCTATATGCTTTTTACGGTAATTAGCTGAAGAAGAAGCCAAGCTTGGATGCTTTACTTTCAGATATATGCATTGCAACCTCAGCAGCACCATCTTATCTTCCTGCTCATTACTTTGAAACCAATGACCCTTCAGGAAAAGTAAGAGAATTTAACCTAATTGATGGTGGCGTGGCTGCAAATAATCCGGTATATATCTATTAATCTGATCCATATAACACCTTTAAACTCGTACAACTTTTTTTTCTTTACATTTGAACTTCTTTTTTTTTTTTTTTTTTGTAATTTAATGTTTCAGACACTGGTTGCAATTGGTGAAATAACGAAGCAGATCTCGCGGGGACATCCTGACTTCTTTCCTATTAAGAAAGTGGACTATGGTAGATTTTTGGTTATATCTTTAGGAACCGGTTCACCCAAAATGGAACAAAGACATGATGCAGATGAAGCAGCTAAGTGGGGTATATTGGGGTGGTTAACTAGTGGTGGTTCTGCCCCATTAATAGATGCGTTTTCTCAAGCAAGTGGTGACATTGTTGACTACCACCTTTCTGTTGTTTTTCAAACCCTTCACTCTGAAAAGAATTATCTGCGCATTCAGGTATCTGTCTACGCTCACATTACCTTTCTCCCAATGGTGATATTGGTGATTGCATGTGTAATTAGTATATTTTTGTCTATGTGATTACTAATCTCACCGTTGAGAGTATAGTTTAATCTACAAATATAAAAAATGTACTCATTTATATCTAATATTAGACAAAGATTATGTAATATTATCAAATCAAAATTGCAGGATGACACATTAAATGGGATAGTATCTTCAGTTGACATAGCTACCAAGGATAATTTGGAAAATCTTGTCGAAGTCGGTGAAAATTTGTTAAAGAAACCAGTTTCAAGGGTGAATCTGGATACAGGTGCAGTTGAGGCTTCTGAACAAGAGACTAATCAAGATGCTCTGAGAAGGTAATATATGAACTTATTTGTACAAATTATATTATATATATGTTTTGTTCGACTTTTTTTTTGTCTAATAATTCTGTTAAAAAAAAAAAATCTGATCTTGCAGGTTTGCAAAATTACTCTCTGAAGAGAAGCAACTTCGAAATGTTAGATCACCACACGGACAAGCTGCAATTTTCAAATGATTTTAATCTAAGATTGAATTTTTTTAAGAGCTATTTTATATTGTCAGTTTGAGGCCAATGCAAATTGTTGCCTAACCTCTCATGTTATTTTCCTATTCTTTCTGATCAATAAAGCTCAATAAAATGTCATCAATGTAATCGTCCTTCTTCTTTTTTGTGTTATTGTATTAGATGAATGGTTGTTTTTTAAAATATTTGGTAACTCCATTTGATGATGAAATAAAGAAACTTTTATAAATAATATTTTTCCCAACCTGAATTCCTATATGGGGAGTTTTTTTTTTGGGTGAGAATAATTCATTAAAAAGAAAAAAAAAATTACAAGAAAAAAGAGAGGCATATATGACAGATCTGATACACTGTATATCATATCTTTAGAATATTTTGGTGTATAGTTGGCCTCTTCTTGCAATCTTTTAAATTAAGATAGTCAATTATTTAGAATATTTAGTTTCCTTATTATTTGGTTTTCTCCATTATATATCCATGTATATATATGTATACACTCTGTATGAATAAAGTGAAGAAACCCATTCTTGTTCAACTCTGTTATGGTATTAGAGCCATTGGCTCACGCCTATACCAAAGCATAATTTTTTTTTTCTCTCTCTTTCCTCTTTCTTTCCCTGCCATTGTTGTTTGCTTTCTGCTGCTGCTCACATGGACTCACAGTCTTCACCAGCGCCCACCTCTCCCTTGGCCCAATCCCCAGCCGCTGCCGTCACGGTGCAACCGGTCACTGCAGATGTTATTCCAACCCATCCACGCTCTACGCCCACCATCATTGCTCTCAATGTTGCTGCGCAAGCACCCTTGAAGCTTACCGCCTCGAATTATTTTTCGTGGCGTCTCCAATTTTCCACTCTTCTCACCGGCTATGATTTGCTCGGATTTGTTGATGGCACCCACCCGTGTCTTGAGCAAACCATCACGGTCAATGGCGTCCCAACCGTTAACCCCGCCCATCACACATGGGTCCGCCAAGATCAACTCATCTTGAACACTATCCTTGGTTCGTTGTCTCCCCCTTTGATTCCCTTTATTGCAACTGCCCGAACGTCTCGCGATGCTTGGTCGACCTTGGCCCTCACATATGGTCAACCCATGCGTGGCCGCATCACCCATTTGAAAACTCAACTTAGTAATCCTCTCAAAGGCTCACAATCGATCACCGAATTTATGCACAATATCAAGACAAAAGTGGATGCTCTTGCCATGCTGAATTCCCCAGTTGACATTGAGGATCTCACCATCAAGATTCTTAATGGTCTTGATGCAGACTATACTGAACTTGCCAATGCTATTCAAGCCCGATAGACGGCGATCTCCTTTGAAGAACTACATGAGAAGCTTCTCAACCGTGAAGCCCATCTTGCTGCCAAGAAGGGTAACCAAATAACTCTTCCAGTTACCGCCAATGCCGCTGCTAAGTCTGGCCCACTGAACAGGCCGCATGGTCGCCTCCCCGGTTCACCCCAACCCAGTTCTTTTTGACCTTCTGGGACATGGACTCCCCGACCACCACCGTCACAGAGTTCCCGTGCCCCTCGTCCTTACCTTGGGCGCTGTCAACTGTGTGACCAACAAGGACATTCTGCTAAGAGGTGCCCAACCCTCAAACATTTCTCATGGACTGGTTCAGTAGCCCCCCAGCCTCCGCCTAGGCCCGGATTTGCTTCTCCTCAGGCCAACGCTGCAGCTGCTTCCTTTGCTCCATCCACCTTTGAATGGATTCTAGACTCGGGTGCCACCTATCATGTGACAACAGATCTTGCTAATCTCTCCCTCCATTCTCCATATGAGGGTTCCGATAATGTTGTTGTCGGCAATGGTGCAGGCCTGAACATTACTCATATAGGTTCTCTCGCTCCCCCTTGTAACCCCTTTTCCCTCTGCTTTGCAAATGCTCTTTGTGTGCCTTCAATGAACAAAAATTTGTTATCTGTTTCCCAACTCTGCAAAACTAATAATGTTATTGTTGTTTTTACTCCCACATCCTTTCAGGTGAAGGATCCTCGCACGGGGGCCATGCTCCATCAAGGTCCCCTTAAAGGCGGCATCTATTGTTGGTCTTCCCCCTTGGATGTGTCGGCATCACCACTGGCTTTTTCTGTCTCTCATGAATCTTTTTCCTTATGGCATAGTCGTTTAGGTCATCCTCCAACAGAGTCATGTATCATTTGTCATTGTCCAAGTCTGTGTCCTGTTCTTCTAGTCCATTGAGTAATTTTCATTGTAATGCTTGTTTATGCAATAAAAGCCACAAATTACCTTTTCATCTCTCCTCACTTATCTCTCATTCCCCTCTTGATTTGGTGTTTTTCGATGTCTGGACTTCTCCCGTTTTATCATGTGATAGCTATAAATATTATGTGATTTTTGTTGATCATTATACCAAATAGATATGGTTCTATCCCCTTAAAAATAAATTTGATGTTTTGGCTGTGTTCAAATGCTTCAAATCTCTTGTAGAAAAACTTTTCCATCGACCTATTGTCACACTCTACACCGACAATGGTGGGGAATATATCGCTCTCCGCGATTTCCTTGGGATTCATGGTATATCCCATTTGACCACCCTACCACACACACCTGAACATAATGGTTTTTCAGAACGCCGACATCGCCACATTGTTGAAACCGGTTTAACGCTCCTTCACCACGCCTCTATGCCCTCCTCGTTTTGGCCCTTTGCCTTTGCTACCGCTACCTATCTCATTAATCGTATGCCCAAAAGCAACCTCTCCATGCAGTCCTCCTTTGAGTGTCTCTTTCAAACTCCTCCTAATTTCTTTAAACTTCGGGTGTTCGAGTGTCTTTGCTATCCTTGGCTCCGTCCTTACACATCTCACAAGTTGGAATCTCGTTCTCGTCCTTGTGTCTTTCTTGGTTATTCCCTCACTCAAAGTGCTTACCTCTGTTATGATCTGACCTTTCACAAAATTTATGTCTCCCGTCATGTTGTGTTTGTTGAGTCTGCGTTTTCGTTTCAATCGTCCTCTTTAGCCAGTGTTGGTGCTGATTCCCGCGATGGCTTGCCGGCTATGGTACCGTCTGAGGTGGCCGAGGGGGCCTCTGTGTCTGGTTATCCTTTGCCAATTCCTCTACCCTCACCTCCTGTCAACATCACCTTGCCCAATTCGCCTTCCCCTCCTTCATCCCCTGCTCTCTCGTCCTCTCCTCTATCTCCCCCGCCACCCTCGTCTCCTGCGCTCTCTCCCGTGCCCTCCTCTCCTAATTCCACCCAACCGACGCCTACTCTACCACTTTCCACTTCCATCCACCCAATGGTAACTCGCTCCAAGAACAACATCGTCAAACCGAACCCGAAGTATAGCCTCACCGTTGCTACTGCCTTGGACACTACTGAGCCCACCTCTCACACTCAAGCTCTCCGCCATTCCCGTTGGCGTGCTGCTATGTCCAAAGAGTTCGATGCTCTCCTTCGTAATGGTACTTGGGACTTGGTTCCTCCTCCTTCATCTCATAATATCGTTGGTTGTAAATGGGTTTTCCGTATCAAGCAGAAACCCGATGGCACCATTGATCGCTACAAAGCCCGCCTCGTAGCGAAGGGCTTTCACCAACGCCCAGGGCTTGACTATCATGACACGTTTAGCCCAGTGGCTAAACCCACCACAGTTCGGGTTCTTTTCTCCTTAGTGGTTTCCCGCGGTTGGTCTCTCCGTCAGATGGATGTCAATAATGCTTTTCTTCACGGTCCATTGGATGAAGATGTCTTTATGTCCCAACCGCTGGGATTTGTTGATCCTAATCTTCCTACCTATGTGTGCAAGCTCAATAAAGCCATCTATGGTCTTAAACAAGCTCCCCGCGCTTGGTACACTGCCTTGCGTCGCTTTCTTCTTGAGGTTGGTTTTACAAACTCCATGTCAGATGCATCCCTGTTTATTTATCGTCATGGGAAGACTACCATGTATCTTCTGGTATATGTTGATGACCTGATTCTTACGGGGAGTGATGCTCTGGCCGTCCAGAATTTTGTTGATCAGTTGGGTTCTCATTTTTCACTCAAAGATCTCGGTTCTTTATCCTATTTCCTTGGTGTTAAGGTTGTTTCTTGTCCCGAAGGCCTGCGCCTCACTCAGCAAAAATATCTTTTAGATATTCTTACCAAGCACAACATGGACAATTCTAAACCTGTTCAGACACCGCTAGCCACCTCCTCTCCCGTGCAGCTCCATGATGGTTCTCCACCTGCGGATGCCACGCTTTATCGTCAGACAGTTGGCAGCTGATAACTGGTTAAAAAGTGCATATTTATCTTGTTAATCCTAAATATTCTTGCACTTTTATTATTTTAATTTCTCCAATCTATATGCATTTGCTAGTTAATTCTTATTTTATCTTTTTGCAGAGAAAGCTTGATAAAGTTGATGATTTAGTGGTGAATTTGGAGCAAAAGGAAAATATTGGGCTTCGAAGTGCGAAAAGAAGTGGAAAACAAGTGATTTTGGGTTAGAAGAGAGGCTTGATCCATATATAGGTGGACTAGGGCCCATTTTAGCATTATAGGCTCTATTTTGGAACACTTTAGACTCCCTTTTTGGGCCCCTAATGTCTAATTACGGGATTTTATGTCATTCTCCTAAATTATTATTTTGTAAGGGTATTTTTGGAAAAAGGGGGATATTATTGTAACCTAGGGTTTTGGGAAAAGGAGGAGGCCGTTCTTGGAGATCTAGAGGAAGAGAAGAAGGAAGGAGACGACTGAAAAGAAGAAGATGAAGAACTCCATGGCTATGGTGGTCTCCTCTTCCACTATCATGGGCTAAGTTCTCCCATTCTTAGGGTTTAGATGAAACCCTAGTCAAGTAATATTGTTTTTTTTTGTATTTCATTTTTGGGTTAATTAGTCTTGGATGTTGATTGTATAACATTAGGATTTTATTAAAGCATTGATCGTATTATTCAGTTTCACATAATCAATTTCTGTGATTTTGTTTATGTGGTTATACAATAGTAATATGTGTACATACATCAAAACCGTAGGACGAGTCATAACTCAGGGAAAACAAATTGTGACTATGACCTTAGAATTAGCGTAGACAATTTGTGTTGACCAAAGATGATTCGTGCTTAGGGTTTTGGTGCGTGATTTTCTTGACGATTGTATTGAGGCTTGTAGCCAAAATACATCTTTTACATCCAAATTGAAGGACCCAAGAATTAATATAATTGAAGCTAGTTACAAGATTAGTGGTGGATTCAACACCCTAGGAATTCTCTTTTAATTTGATTCCTCATTAATTCAGTTAAATATTTGTTTTAAGTATAGTTCTCATTTAATTTTAGGAAAAAAATCAACAACAATCAATCTTTGTTAATTTCAATTAAAATTAATCTCAACTTTAGTTTTTAAACAATCAACAGTCTCTGTGGGTTCGACCCTTACTTCTCTACTATACTAGTAGTTTAGTTTGGTAATTTGATTGATTTCACGACAGATCAGCAGCTTACAGTATCTTCTTATCAGTCGTCCTGACATCGCCTTTGCTGTCAACAAACTCTCCCAGTTCATGCATGCTCCGACGACTCACCATTGGAGCGCTGTTAAACGTCTCCTTCGGTACCTCAATGGTACATGGTCATATGGTATTCGACTACAACGCCATAGTTCCTTGTCTCTTCATGCCTTTTGTGACGCCGATTGGGCGGGTGATCCTGATGATCGTACCTCTACAGGTGCCTACATTGTGTTTCTTGGTCCTAATCCTATTTCTTGGAGTTCGAAGAAGCAACGTTCTGTTGCTCGCTCCTCCACAGAAGTTGAATATAGGGCGATTGCTTCTGCCGCTGCCGAACTTCAGTGGGTACGTTCTCTCCTTGAAGAACTTGGTGTCTCGGTCAGTGCTCCCCCAACTATCTATAGTGACAACATTGGTGCGACATATTTATGTGCGAATCCAGTATTTCATTCTCGCATGAAACATATTGCTCTGGACAATCATTTTGTTCGTGAACTTGTGCAACGTGGTCGCCTTCGAGTCTCTCATGTTTCCTCCTCCGATCAGTTGTCCGATGCACTGACTAAACCGCTCTCTCGTTATCGGCTCCAGGATATTTCTCTCAAGATTGGTGTCTCCCCCGACGCACCATCTTGAGGGGGCCTAACAAATCCGATACACTGTATATCATATCTTTAGAATATTTTGGTGTATAGTTGACCTCTTCTTGCAATCTTTTAAATTAAGATAGTCAATTATTTAGAATATTTAGTTTCCTTATTATTTGGTTTTCTCCATTATATATCCATGTATATATATGTATACACTCTGTATGAATAAAGTGAAAAAACCCTTTCCTGTTCAACTCTGTTATATACCCCCAACTATATATATACATCAAGAGAACCAAGCAAAACAAACTGCACTAAGCAGGACAAAAAAAAAATTATCCATATCAAAACGCCAAGAAACAAAAGAAAGGACTACTAACTTAAAGAGTTGGAGAAAATATGTCTAGGCAAGTTCCAGTGAAGGCTAGAGATCCAATTATCAAAGGAATTCTCCACATTTTTCCAAGTAGCTAGTAGTTTAAATTCTATTGGGTTGAGAGATCTTGGAGAAGATATGATCCATCGAAGTAGCAGAATTTCTCCACACGCGACCATTCCTCGATCTCTTGCTAAATATAATACACAGATACAGCCAATGCAAGCCATCTAATCCTATTAAGAAAAGTAGGTTGCTTAAACTGGAGAACAGCGAGATGCAGGTTCATGCTCCAATCCTGAGGAATCCTATCAATGAGGCAGGAGATAAGGACTTTGCTCCATATGCAACAGGAGAAAGGACATGAAAAGAAACGGTGATTTCTATGCTCCACACTGTTCAAGTAGATCAAACAATCGGGGGAATCTGAGGCACAGCACTGAAATAACTTGTCTCTATTAGTGAGTCTACCTTTGATAAGGGTCCAGAGAATGAAGGAGAACCTCAGAATTCCATGCCCAGGCCAAACCAAATGGTACCAATCAACCTTGGGTTGAGGATCTCTCAAGGCATTCTGATTTGTTTTAACAGAAAAAACCCCTAAATTAGACAAGGTCCAGAGTATTTTGTCCTCTTTGGAAGGGTCAGGCTGGCTACATATCAGAAGGCATGTCTCTGAATTTCCAAAAAAGAAGAAACCAATGATACATTTTTTTATATGAAACAAATGATAGCATATTTTCGAAATGCTTTTAAGTTGTGCAATCCTCGAAATATATATATATATATATTTATTTATAATGATTAGCTATAAAATTAATAAATAGTAATAAATCAAGTACAAAGGATTCAAGAGTAAACGTTACGAGTTTGAATTTATTTACGCTGATCGTTGATAGTTAAAAATTAAAAGATAAATTTGATTGTCACAAAATAAAAAAGTTAATTTATTATGTGCATAAGTTGAGTCAGAATACCCTTAATCGAAATACTCCTAATTGAAATACCCCTAACCAATTTAGAGCTGGGTGATTTAGAAGTTGTAAGGAAAAAATTCATAAAATAATAGAAGATAAGGAAGTTTTATTCAAAGTTTAATTGTCACAACTTGATCAAATTTACGTGTTTAGACGTCATTATTATATTTGGTGTCCCTTTTTTCATTTTTCCTTTTTTTGTTGCTACCATGATTCCTTAACAGCGGATTCGGTTTGGTCTTTCTCTGTCCCTTGTCCTGGCACGTTGCCTTTAATATGGCCACTACTTTATACCTGGCCCTGTCATTTCCCAAGTAAAAAAAGGTAGGAAAAATCCATACAATCAATAATTGAAGTTACAGGAACAATATTGGAAATCTTCAATATGCTACTTCTTAAGGGGCACGGTCTGCAGAACTTGTGCATTGTGGCATAAAGTCTGGCATTATGTAATTTTTTAACTTTTAACTTTTTTTGTTTTTACAAAATAATTTTAACTTATTTATTTATTTTTTGATTAAAAAAAAATGAGAGATTTAAATTAGGATTAAAGTCCTATTTAAATAATACAAATATTTATTTTTTATGTAATTGACAATATATTAATATATTACGAAAAGATAAAATTAGTTGTATACAATTAATGATGCCATACTCTTTATCATAATGTGTCGGTAACAACTCAAATAAAAATGTAAAGATGTTAGCTAACCTAAGGGTAGATTAGTTGGAAAAGTCAGAGGAGTAATTGATTAAAAGTGTAAGATCATGGTTTAAACGCTCTATGGATGTTTTTGTGATTATTTTTTGAGAAAGCCAAAGAAACAAGTGTTCTTAGAATATTCTTAGAACCACCTTTTGTCACAAGCATAAATTTGTGAGAAATAATTGTAGTAGGGGACAGTCAATCAAATTATCAATACATGGAGTACTCATCTTTTTATGAGATTTTTTTTGGATAATTGCGTAAGTTACCCTTTTTTCTTTCCTTTTTTTTTTTATTATTAGTGAAAAAAAGGGATATATTAATGCAGAGGAATACAAAAGTTACATTAATAGGAGGAGAGGTTCACAAAGTATCAAGGTTCAAGACTCTATTCCAATTAGGTTGGCATAAGACTAAGAGCTAATCATCTACTAAACACGAAACCATAAAAAGAACAAGAGACTCTCAAATATGATGAGACACCAAGATTACACCCCAACTGAAAAAAACAACTACAACCATTATCAACTTTATAACAAGAGACTTGTTACTTAATGACTTACTTATATAGACTGAGAAAACCCCGTCAAAACAAAAAGCAAATTTTCAAAACCAAACTACTTACAGAGATCCAAGTGAAGAGCTTTGCCCATTGTGATGGATTACTCATCTTACCTACCGCTTCTGCATAATTAGCTTTTTAAACACATGGTTAAATAAAATACGTTCATTTGTTTTTACCTGGGAAAGCTATTTTGATTATGCAAGTTGGAAAAATTGTAGAGATCACCTCAAAGTTTTGGAAACATGGAATTATACAATTGTTGCCTAGTTGTACGCCAACAAATCCATTTTCTTTAACTTCCATGACTTGGCTTATTAAATAGTACTGTTGGATTCTGAGCAAACTTGTTTTTATTTTCATTCATGAAACATTCCGGGGATGTTCAACTATAATCCAGAACCAGGGCAGAACCAGAAAAAATAAAATAAAAAAAAAAAAAAACTAGTGGAGGCTAAAAAAATTTTGTAGACAATTTTAGGAGAAAATTTTCTTTTTTTTTTTTTCAAGGTAGGTTGGGATTTTTTTTTTATGGATCAGTAAATGAGTATCCTAAACTAGTTTACATGTATCGGACTAAATTTTCTTTTCCGTGACAGTCAAATCCACTCTTTAAGCTCTAACTACCAACGATCAACACAGAGTGAACTCGAACTCGAGACCTTTGTATTTTATTCTCAACGTATTTACTATTCAACTACACTTCCAGGTAGTATTAGATTAAAGATTTTAGGTAGACCAAAAAAAAGTATTCTCAAATTGGTAGGTGATTTACATGATTTTTTTTTTTTAACAAACTTTGGGGGGTTAGTCTCCCATGTCATAACAAAATATATCCATTGTAAACTTATAGTCTTGGAAAAAAACTTTGTATTCATCCAATTTAGTCATCATCAAGTTGACATTAGCCCAAAAAAACAAAATGCTATGTTACACACAGAAAGCATGAAGTAAAGTAGGCAATAAAAAAACAAAAAACAAATATGATATGATGAAAATATTTTTCACATTTGCTGATCAATATATTATATATCATATTCAAAACGTACAAATTTGAATGGTACAACTTGGTTCATTCTTACAAATGCATGGGGCCAGTTATCTTCATCAGTTTTTGTCATCTTGATTGAGACCTTTCAGCATCATTCATCAGCATTCCCTATTATCTTACATGTATATTTGACGAGCAGCCTCTTGCTGAAAAAAAATGATTTGCTAAAAAATGATTAGATTTTCTTAAGGTACTTGAACAAGGACAGAGTCAGCTTTAGGAATTTTTTTACTTTATCTATGCAATTTTTTTTATTATTATAATTTTACAGGACTCATACGTTTTTAATTATTTTTCTAACTTATGCATTTTTTAAAAATATATAATCTTACAAATGTGTGTGTGTTATATATAATCTTACCTCAGCCAAACAAAGAGAATACTAAAATTACTAGTGTTGGAACTTCCGATTGATACTTTAAATGATAAAACACACACACACACACACACACACACACACACATATATATATATATATAATCTTACCTCAGCCAAACAAAGAGAATACTAAAATGACTAGTGTTGGAACTTCCGATTGATACTTTAAATGATATATAACACTTGGTCCAACCCAAGCCAAAAGAGTAAAGCCTACATGAGTTGCATGCATTTCATCACAAGGTTGAATTTTGGAGAATGATAAGAACAAATAGTCTATAAATACCCATGCTTATCAAAACAATAGTAATCAACTCAAGATCTCAGAATTTCAGAGCTCTTTCCAACACTACTATTAGTACTTCAAATTTCTTTGGTTTTAGAAATCCACTTTCTCTCTCAAATTTCTCTGTTTTTATCTCTCTCTCATACATGGAAGGACCAAAGTCACCCCTACAGCCCCCAACTTATGGAAACCTAATCACCATTCTAAGCATTGATGGAGGTGGAATAAGAGGGATTATTCCTGGAACAATCCTCAGCTTTCTCGAGTCTGAGCTTCAGGTGGAGTACATCTTTTTTTCAAAAAAAAAATAGAGAATTCCAACATTCATGTCATTTAGTACTTGCATGGCACCATCAAGTTCTAGTAAAAATCTGTTTTCTGACGTTTTTATTAGTGGTAGTGCTAATAATTAATCATCTGTCAACTACTCATATGATGATTTGGTCATATGGCGCAGAAGCTGGACGGCGAAGATGCAAGAATTGCAGACTATTTTGATGTGATAACAGGGACAAGCACAGGTGGACTTTTGACTGCCATGCTAACTGCACCGAATGAGAAAAACCGACCCTTGTATGCCGCCAAAGATATTAAAAACTTCTACCTTGAAAATAGCCCTAAAATCTTCCCACAAATCAGGTATTCATTACAAAGAATTATATGAATATAACTATGATGATGTTGTTTTATATGATTGTTAATGTAACCGTGTTGACCTTTTTAAATTACAGCTATCCATTTCCTTATATTACAAAGATAATCAAAGCCATAAGAGGACCAAAATATGATGGGAAGTATCTCCACAGCCTCGTTAAGGAGAAACTAGGAAACAAGCGATTGCACCAGACACTGACTAATGTTGTTATACCAACTTTTGACATCAAAGCTCTCCAGCCAGCTATCTTTTCAACCTATGAGGTTTATTTTCATCTCTCTTTTTTTCATTGAAATTTAAAGGGATTACAATGATTGAATTGAGCACTATTGACTTGTGTTATGTGCTTTTTATGGTAATTAGCTGAAGAAGAAGCCAAGCTTGGATGCCTTACTCTCAGATATATGCATTGCAACCTCAGCAGCACCAACTTATCTTCCTGCTCATTACTTTGAAACCAATGACCCTTCAGGAAAAGTAAGAGAATTTAACCTAATTGATGGTGGTGTGGCTGCAAATAATCCGGTATATATCTATTATTCTGATCTATATAATACCTTTAAACTCGTACAACTTTTTTCCCTTTCCATTTGAACTTCTTTTTTTATTTTTCGTTTTTTTTTTGTAATTTAATGTTTCAGACACTGGTTGCAATTGGTGAAGTAGCGAAGCAGATCACACCGGGACATCCTGACTTCTTTGCTATCAAGAAAATAGATTATGGACGATTTTTGGTTATTTCCCTAGGGACTGGTTCATCCAAAATGGAAGAAAAACATGATGCAGATGACGCAGCTAAATGGGGTATATTAGGGTGGTTAACTAGTGGTCGTTCCACCCCATTAATAGATGTGCTTTCTCAAGCAAGTGCTGACATTGTTGATTATCACCTTTCTGTTGTTTTTCAAACCCTTCATTCTGAAAAGAATTATCTGCGCATTCAGGTATTTGATCTGTCTATGATCATATAAAATTAGCTTTCTAATTACTATTAACCAAATATTACCGTCAATAATTTTGTCGAATCAAATTTGCAGGATGACAAATTAAATGGGATAGTATCTTCGGTTGATGTAGCTACCCAGAACAACTTGGAAAATCTTGTGAAAGTTGGGGAAGAATTGTTAAAGAAACCAGTTTCAAGGGTGAATTTGGATACAGGTATCGTTGAGCCTTCTGAACAAGAGACTAATGAAGAAGCTATAAGAAGGTATATATGAACTTATTTAAACAAATTCTATTATATATTTTTCTTAATTTTTTTTTAGAAATTTTTTTTAATCATTTTTTTTTTACAAATTTTTTTTAATATATAATCTTGCAGGTTTGCAAAATTACTCTCAGAAGAGAAGCAACTTCGAAATGTTAGATCATCACATGGAAATGCTGCAATTTTCAAATGACTTTAATCTAAGATTGAATTTTTTTTAAGTGCTATATTGTATTGTCAGTTAAGAGGTCAATGCAAATTGTTGCGACACCTCTTCAGTTATTTTGCTATTCTTTTGGTCAATAAAACTCGGACTCGGATAAAATGTAGTAAAATTATTTTATTCAAATTTAGATTGTGTAGTATTGCTCGATAAAGTGTCATCAATGTAATCATCCTTTTTTTTTGTATTATTGTAACCAATGAATATCTGGTTTGTTTTTAATTATTTGGTAATTCTATTGAGCTCAATTCGTTTTACTGTCCTATCTCAAAAGATTTTCAGACCTTCTCCAAGCAGCAGAAACAAACAAAAGGAAAAAACATAAAAAATAAAATAAAATAAAATAAAAAAACAACCAGGTCCCCCAAGCAAGAATAAGAAAGCATACATAACCTCAAGGATTAACAGCTAATTTAGGAAGCCACAAATTAATTAGAAGCAGATTCAAACACCATGGAATCAAGCAAGCTTAAAAGCAAGGAGAATATCAAACCAGAAAGCTAAAACAAACGTGGCTATATCAAATATATATATTAATTCAAGCTTAAATGGCTCATCTTACGTAACTATAACTCTGGCAGAACTAGTTCTTTCATACCATTTTAGTGGTTTAAAGTTCAATCATGATTAGATGAACTCATCTCCCCCAAAGAAAAGAGCCTTTTTGTCTCTCTGTTTTTTTTTTTCTTTCTTTTTTTGTGGTGAGAGGCTGCTGGGGGGTGTCCGCTCATGAAAATTTAAAGAGTTCTCATGCTCATGAAAAGCATGTGTCAAATTAGTGTATATAAATCTACAAAGACAAAACAAAGGGTAATGCTTCCAAAGAGATGAAACATATGATAAATTTTCTATATGAAACAAATAGTAGCATATTCTAGAATTGCTTTTTTTTTTTTAAGTTGTCTCAATCCTCAAACAAAATATATATGTATATATATATATATATATAATGATTAGGCAGCAAATTAATATATAATGATAGGTCAAGTACGAAGGGCCCAAGAACAAGGGCTCAGTCAGAATTCGGATTTAAGGTTTTCACACACTTTGGCTTACCCTTCTCCCTTCGTAATTGTGTTAAAAATAAAAAACAAAAGGCCCACCCTATAAGCCCATAAAGGGAGTTGGCTAACGTGGATTAACTTATTAATATTAAATTTCTGGATCTGGAAGCAGATTAATTAGAATGGAACAATGATGATGTCAAAAAAACAAATAATGATTTAATACTAAAATATTTATTGTTGTCTAACACTTACATAGAGTGAAACCTATCATTATAAATTTTACTAACCAATCCCACAACATGTGAATATTGAAAGCTATTTAGACACTAAATATTTGGACATTCAACTATTAAATATATATAATGCCTCCCACGTCCTTAATTTTATCTGTATTATATTTATAGTTTTTGTTCTTGCAAATTCAATGTAATTTTTTATTTTTTATTTTTTAGGTGGTGGGAGATTGAAATTATAAAAAAAATAAATAGCTACATTTGGTCTTTCTCTGTCCCTTGTCCTGGGATGTTGCCTTTAATATGGCCACTACTTTATACTTGTCCCTGTCATTTCCCAAGTCAAAAAGGATAGGAAAAATCCATACAATCAATAATTGAAGTTACAGGAACAATATTGGAAATCTTCAATATGCTACTTATTATGGGGCACGGTCCCTAGAACTTGTGCATCGTGGCATAAAGTCTGGCATTAAGTACTTTTTTAAACTTTAAATTAATTTTATTTTTACAAAAATATTTTAACTTATTTATTTATTTTTTTGATTTGACAAAAATGAGAGAATTGAATTAAGATTGAATTCTTATTTAAATAGTATAAGTATTCATTTTTTATGCAATTGATATAATATATTAATATATTACGGAAAGGTAAAACTAGTTGTACACAATTAATGGTATCGTACTAATTATCATAATGTGCCTGTATCAACTCAAATAAAAATGTAAAGATGCTAGCTAACCTAAGGGTAGGTTGGTTGGAGAAGTCAGAGGAGTAATTAGTTAAAAGTGCAAGATCACGGGTTAATTGGTCTACTGATGTTTTTGAGATTATCTTTTAAAAAGCAAAGGGATATAAAAATTATATTAATAGGAGAAGAGGTTCACAAAGTATTAATGCTCAACACTCTATCCCAACTAGATTGGCATAAGGTGAAGAACTAATCATCTAACAAGCACCAAACCAAAAAAAAAAAAGAAACACTCAAATATGGAGAGATACCAAGATTACACCCCCAACTTGAAAAAAACAACTACAATTATTATCAACTTCATGACAAGAGACTTGTTATTTAATGACTTGCCTATATAGACTGAGAAAACTGTAAAACCTGAATAGTTAAATTAGCTTTTGCAAATAAAAGGAAAAAACAGAATCTGTTGTTTTTGTTTTACAGGAATTCAGAAACAGAAACTTACAGAATAATCCTTACAGAAAAACAAAACCGTAAACAAAAAAACTTTACATGAACAGAAACAAGAAAATTAAAATCTGTAAAACAGAGATAGAATACTGGAAAAATCATATGCTGTATCAGAAAACAACAAATACTATAAACCCTTACAGACTGAAAACAGAAGAGGATCAAGGCTTGTGTTTAACATAATGTCTTTAAAACGAAATACGGCCCTCGCAGTGGTGTTTACGAGTTCTTGGTCGTCCGTCTCTCAGGATACAATAACCACCGCACTTGAAGATGAAGCACTCAAACTTCAGGGCACAACGAACCAGACAGTGACTCAAACACTCTCTCAAAACTGATGCACAGAAAGTATAATTCTGAATAAATGAATATGCAGTGAGGGTGTGTGTATTTATAGACTTCTTCGTGCCTATTTAGTACAGGTACGAAGGTTCTGTTGTGTCTGTTCACCATGAATAGACATAGTCGCGCATGAAGAAGACGATTGTTCAGTCAAAATTCAAACCAACGCCATCGTTTTGGATTTAAACCAAAACCAAAAATCGTACTCGCAGAACGGTGACGTTTTTTGGTTTTAATTAATCTTGTAACTAAACGACAGCGTTTTGATTTGTTTTAACAGTAACAAAATGACAGCGTTTAATGAAAAATTATTTAAAATAATTTTCTCCAAAAAAATATATACACAATGGGCCAAGCCCAAGCCCAGAACCCGAGCCCCGCCCCGGTGCGGGGCTGCGGCGCGCGTGTGGTGAACCAAGCATGTGCTAGGTCTTCCCCCTTTCACAAAACTGAGGTGCCCCTTGGGGCCCAAATCCCACTCCAAGGTATGTGTATATATACTCTTTAAAAGCCTTGTTTTCATCCTATGTGGGACACAAGTTTTTTGCACAAGCTTTAAGCTTTAGTTGCCATTTCCAAGTGGTGATGTTTGGAGAAAATTTCTCATTCACTCCTTAATGGTTTTGAGCAACCCAATATATAATCTTCATCTCCTCATGGAAGAGAACACATTCCCATGTGGACCCACCCAATTTAATTTGTAAGACCCACTTTAATTTTAGCTCAAAAATGACTAATTTAAATGCTCAAAATCTATTTTTTTTTTTAACAAAAACTACGCCAAAACAAAAAACAAATTTTCTAAAACAAACTACTTACAGAGATCCAAGTGAAGAGCTTTGTCCATTCTCAATGGATTACTCATCTTACCTACCTCTTCTGCATAATTAGCTTGTTGAACACATGGTTACATAAATTACGTTCATTAATTTGTTTTTACTTGAGAAAACTATTTTGTTATGCAAGTTAGAAAAATTGTGGAGATCACCTCAAGGTTTTGGAAACATGGAATTATACAATTGCTGCCTAGTTGTACGCCAACAAATCCATTTTCTTTAACTTCCATGACTTGGCTTATTATTTAGTACTGTTGGATACTGAGCAAACTTGTTTTTTTTTTTTTTTTTTCATTCATGAAACATTCAGGAGATGTTAACTATAATTCAAGGGCAGAATCAGAAAAAAGAAAAAAAAAAAAAAAACTAGTGGAGGCTAAAAAAAGATTGTAGAAAATTTTAGGAGAAAATTTTCTCTTTTTTTTCAAGGTAGGTTGGGGATTTTTTTTTTTTTTTTATGTCCTAAACCAATTTACGCTCACTAAACTAAATTTTCTCTCTGTAACAATCAGACTCATCCTTTAATCTCTAACTACCAACGATCGACACAGAATAGACTCGAACTCGAAACGTTTGTATTTTATACTTAACGTTTTTACTATTCAACTGCACCTCCAAGTAGTATTACGATAGAGATTTTAAGTGGACCAAAAAAATGTATTCTCAAATTGTTAGGTGATTTACATAAGTTTTTTTCTTTTTTAACAAAATTTGGGAGGCTAGTCTCCCATGTTATAATATGATAATAGAGTTCCGCCGCTGATCCAAAACCTCCCATCAAGGACAAAATATATCTACTGTAAACTTGTAGTCTCCGAAAAAAAACCTTATATTCATGGAATTTAGTTATCATCAAGTTGACATTAGCCCAATAAAACAAAATGCTATGTTACACACAAAAAGCATGAAGTAAAGTGGGCAATAAAAAAAAATAAATAAATAAGATATGATGAAAATATTTTTCACATTTGCTGATCAATATATTATATAGCATATTCAAAATATCACGTTTCCTTCGTCAGTTTTTGTCACCTTGATTGACACCTTTCAGCATCATTCATCAGCATTCCCTATTATATTACATGTATATTTGAAGAGCAGCCTCTTGCCGAAAAAAAAATTGATTTGCTAAAAAATTATTAGATTTTCTTAAGGAACTTGAACAAGGACAGAGTCAGCTTTAGGAATTTTTTACTTTATCTATGCAATTGTTTTTTATTATAATTTTACAGGACTCATACATTTTTAATTATTTTTTTAACTCGTGTATTTTTTAAAAATATTTTTTGAAAATGTCTTTAATTTAAAATTTTTATCCAATTACATCTTTTGAAAAAATAACTCTAAAAGACGTCTTTATCCAACAAAATGCGTCTTTTGATTTATAAAAACATTTTTTTAAAAGACATTTGTGTTTATTGGACCTTTTTGTCTAATTTATGAATTCTTTTATATCAATAAATTGAGTTATTTATCAAAATTATTATCAATCTATATTAAGTTATTTTTTTAGAAACAAATAGTAGCATATTCTAGAAATGCTTTTTTTTTTTTTTGTTTTTTTATGTTGTCTCAATCCTCAAATATATATATATATATATATATATATATATAATGATTAGGCAGCAAATTAATATATAATGATAGGTCAAGTACAAAGGGCCCAAGAACAAGGTCTTATCCGGAGTGATAAAAATGTCATCTTCCCCTGCAAAGACAGAGTTCGGATTTAAGGTTTTCCACACACTTAGGCTAACCCTTCTCCCTTCGTAATTGTATTAAAAATAAAAACACAAAAGGCCCACCCCATAAGCCCATAAAGGGAGTTGGCTAACGTGGATTATCTTATTAATATTAAATTTCTGGATCTGGACACAGATTAATTAGAATAGAAAAATGATGATATCAAAAAAATAATAATAATTAGAAAAAAAAATAGAGTAATGATTTAATACTCAAATATTTAGTGTTCAACACTTACATGAAGTAAGACTTATCATTATAAATTTTACTAACTGATCTTACTACATGTGAGTGTTGAATGCTATTTAGGCACAAAATATTTGAACATTTAAATATTAAATATATATAGTGTCTGCAAATTTTATCTGAATTATATATATAGTTTTTGTTCTTGCAAATTCAATATAATATTTTATTTTGTTTTTATGGGTGGTGGGAATTGAAATTAGAAAAAAAAAAAAAAAAGCAAATAGCTACAAAACAAAATTCCTAGAAGGGTGGCGGAGTGGGTAGTCGACAAAAACCAAAAAACTTGTTCTGAAAATTGTCGAAATTCAATTAATATCATTTTTTCTTGAAGCCAATAAATGATAAAATTGGTCCTTCGAATTAATTAGCGGAATAATCAAACACTGAATAAAAAAAAAAAAAATTTGCGTACAACAAAAGCAGGGGAGATCATCCTGGAAGAAATTGACCAACAATCAAATTAGTCACAGAATAACAGTAGAGCTTTGGTTGGTAAAGAAATTGACCATGTAAACCACCAATAAATGATTGTGGATTTTTATTCAAACAATTCAAGGAATGTAGAATGAGTTACATCGGCTACACTAATAATGAATTACAAGATAAATAATTACTTTCCACCATCAAATAAAATGAACTACGAATAGAATTTTTTATATGTACATATATATATATATATTTTCGTCATGTGATCATTTTTAATTAATTTGTTACGTACCAAACAAGGACAATACTAATATGATTTTATTTTATTTTTTATGTTAAAGGCAGTGGTATCTCAGTTTTGTCATATTAATTTACTTCATGTCTATAAGATAATAAAAAAATTCTATAAGTCATAAGCATAATAAATTAAATTCGTAACTTTTACTAATATGATTAGCCTTCATTGGAATGTAAATTTTTCAATTAGTGATACTTTAAATGATATATACTTGGTCCAACTTAAACCAAAAGAGTACAGCTTATATGAGTTGCATGCATTTCATGACATGGTTGAATTTTGGAGGATGATGGAAAATGATAAGAACAAAGACTCTATAAATACCCATACTTATCAAAGAGTAGTACACAAGGTCTCAGAACTTCAGAGCTCGATCTTTCTAACACTATTATTAATACTTCAAATTTCTTTGGCTACAAAAACTTCACTCTCTCTCTCTCTCTCTCTCTCTCTCTCTCTCTCTCACACACACACACACACACACACACACACGCACGCACACATTTTCTCTATTTTTATCTCTCTCTCATACATGGAAGGACCAAAGTCACCCCTACACAGCCCCCAACTTATGGAAACCTAATCACTGTTCTAAGCATTGATGGAGGTGGAATAAGAGGAATAATTCCTGGAACAATCCTTGGCTTTCTTGAATCTGAGCTTCAGGTAGAGTACATCTTTTGTATTACTATGCATGTCAGAATAAAAAAAAGTCTAGTGTATGGTAAGTTAATATTGAAAAATTTGGCATGTGACATATTATGATGACTAGAAATCATCACTTATTCACATGGCAGATTTTAATTTGCATGACCATAAGAGTTTAACCAGTTTTGTGGAAAAAAAAATTATCCAATTTAAGAAAAAATAATTTTCCCCTAAAATTTCTCCCATGCAAAAAAATTCTTACCCCATCTAACTTTTTATTCTGGCTCCGCCCTTGCTTCCACCGTTAAGCTCTAGCTAGCAAAACTGTGTCTTTGACCTTTTACTAGTGGCAATGCTAATTATCTTGTCAAGTACTCACTCCATATGATCTGGTCATGGTGCAGAAGCTGGATGGTGAAGATGCAAGACTTGCAGACTACTTTGATGTGATTACAGGGACAAGCACAGGTGGACTTGTGACGGCCATGCTAACTACACCGAATGAAAAGAACCGCCCATTGTTTGCTGCCAAAGATATCAAAAACTTCTATCTTGAAAATTGCCCTAAAATCTTCCCACAAATCAGGTATTCATTATAACGAAACATCCATACATTAATTATGATATATTGTTTTTTTAATGATTGTTAATGTAACATGGTTGAGCCCTTTAAATTACAGCTATCCATTTCCTTATATTACAAAGATAATCAAAGCCATAGCAGGACCAAAATATGATGGGAAGTATCTCCATAGCCTTGTTAAGGAGAAACTAGGGAACAAGCGATTGCACCAAACACTGACTAATGTTGTAATACCAACTTTCGATATCAAAGCTCTGCAGCCAACTATCTTTTCAACCTATGAGTTTTATTTTCATCTCTTTTTTAACTTATAGTTTTTCATCAATATTGACATTTAAAGGGATTACAATGATTGAATTGAGCACTATTGACTTGTGTTATGTGCTTGTTATGGTAATTAGCTGAAGAAGAAGCCAAGCTTGGATGCCTTACTCTCAGATATATGCATTGCAACCTCAGCAGCACCAACTTATCTTCCTGCTCATTACTTTGAAACCAATGACCCTTCAGGAAAAGTAAGAGAATTTAACCTAATTGATGGTGGTGTGGCTGCAAATAATCCGGTACATATCTATTATTCTGATCTATATAATACCTTTAAACTGGTACAAATTTTTTTCCTTTCCATTTGAACTTCTTTTTTTGTAATTTAATGTTTCAGACACTGGTTGCAATTGGTGAAGTAGCGAAGCAGATCACGCGGGGACATCCTGACTTCTTTCCTATCAAGAAAATAGATTATGGACGGTTTTTGGTTATTTCCCTAGGGACTGGTTCACCCAAAATGGAAGAAAAACATGATGCAGATGGCGCAGCTAAATGGGGTATATTAGGGTGGTTAACTAGTGGTCGTTCCACCCCATTATTAGATGTGTTTTCTCAAGCAAGTGCTGACATTGTTGATTACCATCTTTCTGTTGTCTTTCAAACCCTTCATTCTGAAAAGAATTATCTGCGCATTCAGGTATTTAATCTGTCTATGATCATATAAAATTAGCTTTCTAATTACTATTAACCAAATACTACCGTTAATAATTTTGTCGAATCAAATTTGCAGGATGACAAATTAAATGGGATAGTATCTTCGGTTGATGTAGCTACCAAGAACAACTTGGAAAATCTTGTGAAAGTTGGGGAAGAATTGTTAAAGAAACCAGTTTCAAGGGTGAATTTGGATACAGGCATCATTGAGCCTTCTGAACAAGAGACTAATGAAGAAGCTATAAGAAGGTATATATGAACTTATTTAAACAAATTCTATTATATATTTTTCTTGATTTTTTTTAGAATTTTTTTTAATCATTCTATATATATATATATATATATGTATAAAATCTTGCAGGTTTGCAAAATTACTCTCAGAAGAGAAGCAACTTCGAAATGTTAGATCACCACATGGAAATGCTGCAATTTTCAAATGACTTTAATCTAAGATTGAAATTTTTTTAAGTGCTATATTGTATTGTCAGTTAAGAGGTCAATGCAAATTGTTGCGACACCTCTTCAGTTATTTTGCTATTCTTTTGGTCAATAAAACTCGGACTCGGATAAAATGTATTAAAATTATTTTATTCAAATTTAGATTGTGTAGTATTGCTCGATAAAGTGTTATCAATGTAATCATCCTTTTTTTTTTTTTTTTTTTTTGTATTATTGTATCCAATGAATATATGGTTTGTTTTTAATTATTTGGTAATTCTACTGAGCTCAATTCATTTTACTGTCCTATCTAGAAAGATTTTCAGACTTTCTCCAAGCAACAGAAGCAAACAAAAGGAAAAAACATAAAATAAAAATAAAATAAAAAAACAACCAGGTCCCCCAAGCAGGAATAAAGAAAGCATACATAACCTCAAGGATTAACAGCTAATTTAGGAAGCCACAAATTAATTAGAAGGAGATTCAAACACCATGGAATCAAGCAAGCTTAAAAGCAAGGAGAATACCAAACCAGAAAGCTAAAAGAAATGTGGCTATATCAAATATATATATATATATATATATATATTATTGAAATTTGGAGGCCCAACTCTCAATTACCTCGATCTTTAAAACCCAAGTGTTAAGGAGAAGTAAAGAGGGCCCTTATATATAGACCAGAGAAGCTAAAAACGGGTGATGTGAGACAAAAGACTGGAGTGTCCCACATCGCCCGTCTCTAGCTCTTCTAGTCTATATATAGAAGGACCCTCTCTATCTTTACTTAACACCTAGTTTTAAGGATCGAACTAATTGAGAGTTGGGCCTCCAAATTTCAATATATATATTAATTCAAGCATAAATGGCTCATCTTACGTAACTGTAACTCTTGCAGAACTAGTTCTTTCATACCATTTTAGTGGTTTAAAGTTGAATCATGATTAGATGAACTCATCTCCCCCAAAGAAAAGAGCCTTTTTGTCTCTCTGTGTTTTTTTTTTTTTATTTCTTTTTTTTGTGGTGAGAGGCTGCTGGGGGGTGGGGTGTCCGCTTGGGAAAATTTAAAGAATTCTCCTGCTCATGAAAAGCATGTGTCAAATTAATGTATATAAATCTAAAAGACGAAACAAAGGGTAATGCTTCCAAAAAGATGATATGATAATCTACAAAAAAAAAAAAATAGAGTAAGGATTTAATACTCAAATATTTAGTGTTGTCTAACACTCACATGGAGTGAGACCTATCATTATAAATTCTATTAACCGATCCTACTACATGTAAGTGTTGAAAGTTATTTAGTCACCAAATATTTGGACATTCAAATATTAAATATATGTAATGGCTCCCACATCCTTAATTTTATCTGTATTATATATAGTTTTTGTGCTTGCAAATTCAATGTAATTTTTTATTTTTATTTTTTTTGGCTGGTGGGAGATTGAAATTAAAAAAAGAAAAAAAGTAAATAGCTACAACAAAAATTTTTTAAGGGGATGACCAAGTGGATAAATAGACAGCAACTAAAAAATTTGTTTTTAAGATTGTCAAGATTAAAAAAAATTCAGTTAAAGTTAATTTTTCTTGAATCCAATGAATGATAGAATTGATATTTCAAATCAGTCGGTCGAATGATCAGATACTGAATAAAATAAAATAAAAAGACAAAATGGGTACAACAAAAGCAGGAAAGAAATTGACCAACAACCAAATTAGTCATAGTATAGCAGGAGAGCTTTGCTTGGTAAAGAAATTGACCATCTCAACCACCGCTAAATGATTACGGATTTTTATTCAAACAATTCAAGGAATGTAGAATGAGTTACATCGGCTACACTGGCACAACCAGGATTATTTCATACAAACTCACTAATAAAGAATTACAAGATAAATAATTACTTTCCAACATCAAATAAAATGAACTACGATTAGAATTTTATATATATATATATATATATATATATATATATATATAGTCATAAAACTATCGATCGGTTCGACTTTGCAGCACGCCCGCGTGGTGATCTTCTCCTTGGAGAGTGTTTTCGCCAACCTATACAGATCAAACAAACAGATATAACCATGGATTATATAATACTATAATTTAATGAGATAAAGATACATATATACAGCTGTAACAACAGTTTTATACCTTATGAGAGCCTCTTCATTGGTACCCTGATTTGAAGGCTCACAGCAATCTGTATCATTTAATCCTTATGTTTCATGTTGATGACCAGAAAAATCTACATAAACCATGTTCAACACCAAGCAACAACTCAAAATTTAATTCCTTCCATGCGTTGATCGAGTAGATTATACGCGTTCCATGAACAAATCAGAAGGAAAAACTTTGTCAAAAGAGTTGGAAAAACCAAGAATCAGGTGGTTGGGATTGGTTGAGTTTTTGACCTACAGGGTTTAGAAGACTGAGAACAGAAAACTGCTTGACCAATTCCATTGAAATTGGACACTGATGTCCCAGTTTGAAAATTCGCGAATGGCAACTCAAGGCAGCCGTTAACATAACCATACTAAATTACACATACATTATACAGGTTTCTAAAATTACATTAATTTTTTTTTAGTTTCTAAAATTATACAATTTTTTTTTTAATTTTACATAATAATACATAGATACTCTTTTTTAATTAAAATTTTTTTCTCAAAATAATAAAATTATCTCTTTTTTTATTTTTTTTAATTTTTTTTGACTAATTTTTTATTTTTAAATTTTTTTTATTATTTTATAAAAAAAATTAAAATTTTTATCAATATTTATTTAAAAAGTAAAAAAAATTGGTCAAAATTTAAAAAAATGAAAAAAAAATGAGAGGAACATTTGTGATTTAAAAAAAAATTAAATGTAATTAAACATCTGTATATTGTCAGATAAAATAAATAAGATTAATATAATTTCATAAATCTCATAAGAGGTTAATATAATTTATCCCTTAATCAATTATAACAAATTTTTATCTCATAACTTTGAGTATCTTCAATCTTGTTAATATTAGATATTTTTAATTTATATTCTTAATTGTATCTTTAATATAATAAGTATACAGTGATTTTGAAAATCACATTTCATTAAATCCAAAATTAGTATATATTAACGTATCAAACTGAAAATCCAATTAGAAATTATAAATTAGTTACATATCGTTTTCCTTAATATTGTTAAGGTTTGACTCAACACTCAACCATAACTTCAGGCTCGCAATTAATAGTGTTGATTGCTTCTTCCTCAAAAGGTCCCCTTTCATTGTGAATTGATTGGCAGAATTAAATAAGAGAGAAAATAGGTAATTTTTTAATTACATTATTACATCTTCACTTTCATATCTAATTGCTTTACGCTATGTTTTGATACATAAAAAAGAAAGAAGAAGAGATGATAACACTAGTTATGAGAGAGGGAAGATGAGAGGAGAGGCGAGGAAAAGAAAGTGTAATTTATTTTTCATATTTGAATAATAAATGAAAAAAATAAGAATGTAATCATCTCATCTTACTTGAAAACAACGTAACAAAAAAATGAAATGAAAAGATTAAATATTTTTTTTATTATTATGTCATGTGATAGAAGTGTCTTTTTTTTTTTTTTTAATAATTTGTATTATAAAAAATTTATTAAAAGTTCTCTCATTTTCTTCCATCTCTGTTCACTTTTGGAATAAGGGCAAATTAAATAAAATAAGGATTAAGAGATTCCTCCCTCGCTCTCCATCCCCCTTCATCTCCTTCTCGAATTTTAAACTAACCACAAAATAATATCTCCTTCATTTCCCTTTCCTCTCATTTCTTTCTAAATGCCTCAATCCAAGTGAAGTGTTAGAGTTACAATGTTTTTCTTTCAAACTTAGTTTGTAAACACTTATTTTGAAAGACTTCCGACTAATTAACTCCAATATTTTATCATGTGTGTTATAATTTATTTAAAAAATAAGTCATAACACATATGACATGACAGTATTAAAAGAAAACACTGATACAATAATGTATCCGTTGTATTACAAAAAAATAGCTTTTTCACTAGAATTGCATTGAATTTTGATCAAGGGTGACAACATGAGTAAGTCACGCCGAACTCTAACTCATTCTAAATTTTAAAAAATATTTTTTATATATGTAAAATTTTAATTTTTTAAAATTGGTCCGCATGAGCCCCAGGGGGGGCTGCATTGAATGGCTTGTTTTATAATTCTTCCTGTTAAATGTTCCACCAATATTGTCCATTTACACTTATAAAGATAAAGCCATAAAGCAATTAAAAATACATTCAGACTCCAATTTCAATCACAAAGTATTTTGATCATTGGCCTCTCTTTCTCTCATTTAATGTCGGATCCTTTTCTCTTGTTTCAAGTTTTGTTTTTTCTTGAAAAAAATTTACCCTAATTGAGTAACAGTCATCCACTCAAATATGTGGTTTAATGTCCCAATTCTAATTATATACTTTAACAAATTATAAACCTCAAATATGTGGTTTAAGGATCCTAATTCTAATTAAATACTTTAACAAAACATAAACGTATTAGATCATTTCTAATAGTTAATCAAATTTTTATTTAAATTTGAGTAAAAGTTTCATTGGATATGGGGCTCTCCAATAGTCACTCAATTTTTTTTTTTTATATAAATTCTCATCTCATTGATAGGCCAAAAATATGCTAACTAACCAGAATCCGACACGTGTCTAGTTTTGCTGTGTGCATGTTATAAAGCAATTAGATATACCGACCTGACGTCCGACCGACAGGCTCAGAGACATTGATTCTCGGGGTACCAATCTCTTTATCAACATATCGGACTACCGAACAGGTCGTTATCATCATCTTGCCTTACCAACTTCGGAGTGATGGGACAGACGGCAACGTGCAACAGTCACTGAAGCAGGTAGCCCTGTGGAATAGGAAGGCAAGTGGCGACTGTAAGGCAGGTGGTGACAGTAAAACAGGCAGTCATGATGAGATTGCCACCGTCAGATAACAGTGAACTCATGCCTTGACAACACCAACTGTTACCCACTTTAGTTGGCAATCAACCTATAACTACAACCCTTGAGGTGCGTTTAAAAAGATCACTTCTTGAATTATTATTTTGGGTTTTACTCATACTCTCTCTAACTTAATCATCGGAGTAGCTACCGCCAGAGCCATCCCCAGCGGCACCCTAACTCCATTTCCTCCCAGGTTTCGTGCTAACGGAGAACAGAGCCCTAACGAGTCAAAAACTGCAGAAACAACTGTCTGTGGGAACAAGGCCAGCTACGTACTACTTTTCCCATGCTCTACCAGTCCTGACTAGGGGGAGTAGCTGTTGTGTCACTTTGAGTCCCACATCGGTTAGGAGTCGGACACTAACGTCGCTTATAAACCCCAATCGTCTTCTCCCTTGCATCAAGGCTTTTCCTTGGCAAAAGCCCACGAGGAACAAATCCGTGCGAGGCAGGCCCAATAACCAAAACGGACAATATGGTCCACGAGGAACTTACGGTGTGCTAGGGCGAAAAAGTGCAGCATCACTTATCTCAAAAACTTCTTTATTTGATTGCACTTCTAAAATCTTTTTCCTTGTACTTTTTGGAAAAAATAATAAAAATAAAATAAAATTTTCAATTCAAAAAGTTCTTGATACATTTTTTCTATCTAAAAGATTCAAAAAAAATTTTTTAATACAAAATAGTCAAATTATTAAGTTTTATCTTAACATTATTAAAAAAATTACTAATTAGATTAAAATAACTTTCAAAATATATTTAAAAAAAATATTAAAAAATATTTAAGATAACTTTTTCAATCTAAAAAAATCATAACACTTTATTTAATGAAACTTTCTCTTTTAGGCCTTCTAGAAATATAACAAATGTTATGATTTTTTTTTGGGTTGAAGAATTTATTTTATGAATTGTCAAAAAATGAGGGATTTAGTCTAGTGTGTGCATAAGTTGAGTCAGAATACTCCTAACCAAGATACCTCTAACCGATCTATCAATATATATATATATATATATATATATATATATATATCCAAGAGTAAGATCTTTTTTGAAGTGATGCAAATATCATCTCTTTACACATAGAGCTCGATGATTTAGAACCTGTAACGAAAAAAAATCATAAAATAATAGAAGATAAGGAAGTTTTATTCAAAGCCTAATTGTTACAACTTGATGAAATTCACATGTATAGACTTTTAATTAAATGTCTTTATTATTTTTTAAAAATAATATTCTTTTAATTGATTCGCATACAAAATATGGATTGATTTGTCGTTTGTTGGGAATTTCTTCTTTTTCAATCTAATTTTTAATTTTAGGCTCAATTAAAAAAGGTTTAAATTTGGATTTTATCGGAAGTTTTTTATTGTATTAGAATTGATTTGGTAGTTTTGATTTAAAAGTTAAATTAGAAATTTTTTATTTATATAAATATGATATAATAGAATTTTATAATTTAATTTTTCAATAAAAACACTTAGATTTTAAAAAAAAATTATTCTCTCGTATTTGTAATTATTTTATTATTAAGATATTAATGTATTAATTTGTTATTATCACGTGAGTTTTCTTTTTGGTGTCCCTTTTTTATTTTCAATAATGCTAGTGTTACCGTTTTTCTCTACCAAAAAGTTTTACCTACTGATGTGGCAAGCCACATCAGCAGGCTTAAAACAAGTAAGAGACAACTAAGAGAAATTCCCGCTGCACTTTCCCTACGTTTTTCGCTTCCCGCGCATAACCCTCTGTTCTCTTTCGTCTCTCTGTCTCACTCGGCAAAAACCTCCCTCTGTCTCACTCCACAAGCCAGGCCAAGTGAACCTACGCAGGGTACCCCTCTCTCTCTCGTCCTCCCTCTGCCATTCCATACGCAGAGTAACCCTGTCTCTCTCATATCTTCTCATAGCGCTCTCATTGTTCTTAACATAATCAACCTAAATCTCTCATCTTCCTTGTCCATTTTATTCACAGAGACACGAAACCTATATCTGTCATCTATTTCTCTCAACTTTCCGTCATGTGGTAGAGTGATTAATTTCTTAGGGTGAAGCATCAGAGAGGATCGACGAGAAAAGAAGGTACTAGCAACGCATCAGAAAAGGTATGTACACTTTAGTCATTATATGAATGTAAGTAGGGTTTGCATGAGAGGGATTTGGTCAAAGATATGAGGGTTTTTACAAATGGGGGTTTCATTGATTCTGATTAGGGGAAAATTAGGGTTTTCACTAATTGGAGCTTTAGTTGATTGTAATTAGTGTTTACATGTGACTGATTTGGGGAGGGGGGTGGGGATTAGGACTTTTACTGATTTTCATAAATGAAATTTGATTGCTCATTTCATGATTGTGGACAAGGTTAGGCACCTCATAATAGTAAAACTACCACGACATACTACATTAGATATTAGTTTCAGATACTTTTTTTTCTGTTAAACTTCTGGCCATGATGATACATACAAAGTTATTTCAAAGGTTAGGCCACTGGCCGTACTTGCATTACATAACCATCGCATAAAATTGTGTACAGTAGCAACCAAACCAGATCACATTAAATTAGCTTTGAAATGTGAATTATTAGTCTTTTTCATGATATTCAAACTATTAATTATTAAGTAATAGAATTATTAATTATTCACATTAAACCAAGTTAGTTCATTAAAAATTTATTAATCACTAAAAACTATTAAGTTAATGAATATTAATTATAACATAGTTGATAGTATACACAAAAGTGCTAAAGAAAATACGATGAAGGTGATTAAAGAATTATAATTTGTAATAACACCAATCAAGGTGATATATAATTATAGCACTTTAGAATATAAGTCCATGTAATTTTTCCCCCCTTCAAAATCAGAGACAGGCCCCATTTAACTTCTCAAAAGGAAAAAAAAATGCAAGTGATTCTTTCTTTTCTTTCAAGAAATCATTTAAAAAGTGCCCAAGTAAATGATCTAGTTTGGTTTCATGAACACCAATGGGATTGTTTGATTTTCTTTGACAATTAGAAGCCAATCTAGAAAGTGGCAGGATTTGATTTCTCACTTGATGCTATTTCCTCACAATTCTCATTTGCTCCTCAATCCTCAAGTAGACTAACACTCTGAAGTCTGAACCTTTTTTTTTTCCCTCATGTTTTTTTTTCCTCCTGAAGTCTGAACCTTATATAATTAGGACAGATCATATGGATAATGTTTTTGTGGGCAGTGCCATTGTTGACATGTATTCCAAGTGTAGAAGCATAAAGTATGCAGAAATATTTTTTAACAGAATGACCTTGCCTAATGTCTTGAAGGGGAATAAATTTGCTTATGTTATACCTTGAAGTGATGTTACCCTTAAGAAAATTCCTTTGGATAGTGCCAGCTGAATCTGTGATAGTGATGTTCAATTTTATATCTCATAAATTGTTGTTGAAATCAAAAAATATGGGATGAAGTTGGAGAGCCTGATATTGAAAGGGACAGAATGCTTTTTGAACTTGAAAAAGAATGTCTGGAGGCATATAGAAGAAAAGTGGATCAAGGTAGCCAGCCCCAATTTGTTGAGATGAAGGCCTCGTTGAATTGAGTTTCATTTTTTTTTCAATTCTTTTTCTCTTGCATTTTAGTATTTTTTTTAAATATCTTTTCGAATTCTTTACTCACTACCTTTTTTTGTGCTTACAGCCATTCTCAAATCATAAAGGTCCCCGTCAGTTGGGAAGCATTGGTTAAACTAGTTAACTGGTTTTCAAATGCAATAGCTGCCAAAGCCCAAATCTGGTTGTTTATGGGATAATTTGAATTCCGAGGAAAAGCTACATGAACTGTAACCTTATGTAGAGCTTCATTAGCTTGGTGATTTCTGGCTCTTAGGAGAGTTGCGTGAAAACTGCTCAAGAGTGATTATATGCTTGGAGTCTGACAGACACTTGTCTATTAAAATAATCCAAATGGCTGCTAATCTCTTTCAGTGAAAGTTGGCTGAAGTTGCAGCAAATTACATGGCCCCTATATACCATCGCCTGCGCAACTATGGAGAACTCGAACCACTAGATGAAGAGCTCATTGACAACGTGCTGCCTCTGTTCGACTTTCTCAAGAAGGTGGTCTTTACATGTGAGGGAGTTTGAACTATGGTGGTGCTTTAGATACATTGTAATTAGTATATGCTGTGTGGAGGTAAAGGAGAGTTTAACTAGAGGTAGGTTAGAGATGGGCTCTTGTATTGTATACATGTAACAACCTTTTAACAGGGTTTGATTGTAAAGAATATTGATATTGAAAGAAGAGGCCATTGACGTTGGTATTGTGCTGTTGCATCTTCTTTTAGTAGAAGTTTAATAACAGAGGCAGCCTTCATCCTTTTTGTTGTTAAAATCTTGCTTTTCCATCACAACTCTTCTTTGTCTCCTAGAAGGTGACTATTGTCTTCTAGTTGTTGATAAACATGATCACAAAGAAATTGTCAAAATTGATTTTTATCGATTTAAATGGAAAAAATGTGAGTCTTATAAGAGGAAAAAAAGAGAGAGAGTGGTGAAGGAAACAAAGAAAAAAAAAATATGAAAAAAGTTCTAACAATCATAGGTTGAGAATTTGATTTTTATCGATTTAAATGGAAAAGATGTGAGTCTTATAAATAGAGGAAAAAGGGAGAGAGGAATACCTAGAGGCACAATGTGCTTACCAAATGATATATAGTTATGAGCATGAGTGCACCAAGGGGCTGCTTGGTCTAGCACCAAGGGTCTTCTTGGACTAGCACAACGGTGCTGCTTAGACTAGCACCAAAGGGCTGCTTGGACTAGCACAATGGGGAAGGAAATGAAGAATAAAAAAGAATATAAAAAAGGTTCTAACAATCATAGGTTGAAAAAGGTTCCTCCAGCGTCGGTTGTGGCCATCTCTTTATAAGACTCACATATTTTCCATTTAAATTGATAAAAATCAAGTTCTCAACCTATGATTGTTAGAACTTTTTTTCATATTCTTTTTTTTTTTTCTTTATTTCCTTCACCAGTCTCCCCCTTTTCCCCTCTTTATAAGACTCACATATTTTCCATTTAAATCGATAAAAATCAAGAAAATATGATTGTTAGAACCTTTTTCATATTCTTTTTTTTCTTCATTTCCTTCACCATGGTGCTAGTCCAATAAGCCCTATGGTGCTAGTCAAAGAAGCCCCTTGGTGCTTGTCCAAGAAGCCTCCAGGTGCTAGTCCAAGCAGCCCCTTGGTGCACTCATGCTCATAACTATATATCCTTTGGTAAGCACATTGTGCCTCTAGGTATTCCTCATATCAATTTTCGTCTCTTTATAAGACCCACATCTTTTCCATTTCAATTGATAAAAATCAAGTTATCAACCTATGATTGTAGAACTTTTTTCATAGTCTTTTTTTTATTTCTTTATTTCCTTCACCACTCTCTCCATTTTTTCCCTCTTTATAAGACCTTTTCCATTTAAATAGATAAAAATCAAGAAAATTTGATTGTTAGAACCTTTTTCAAATTTTTTTTTCTTCATTTCCTTTCCGGTGGTGCTAGTCCAAACAGAGCCTGGGTGCTAGTCTAAGAGGCCACATGGTGCTAGTCAAAGAAGCCCATTGGTGCTAGTACAAGCAGCCCCTTGGTGCACTCATGCTCATAACTATATATCCTTTGGTAAGAACATTGTTTAATTGATAGAAGATTGTAATTTTGGCAGCTTATCACCTCCCTTCGATCTGTTGCTCTTCATCGGGAGGTCCTTCCAACTTAGAATTTCTTGTTTAGTGATAAAGTCCTTTGGCCTTTTTCTGCAGACAAAAGCAGCCCAATTTCTGCAACCCAATTTGGACAACACACTGCAACTATCAATTGAACAAAGAAAAACTTACCCCCGAAGGTAACTCATTATTAAAAAGGCTTTCCTAAATTCAAGTTTACTAAGGGCAAACAACAAGGGACTAATTGTATGTGTGCTCCTATTTTTTGAACTCGAAAAAGAGGAGCATGTCAGGTGATTTGGGATTGGAGAGTGAGTTTTATAAAGAGGGAGAGTGGTGAAGGAAATAAAGGAAAAAAAAAAAGAATATGAAAAAAGTTCTAACAATCATATGTTGAAAAAGGTTCCTCCAGCGTCGGTTGTGGCCATCTCTTTATAAGACTCACATCTTTTCCATTTAAATCGATAAAAATCAAGTTCTCGACCTATGATTGTTAGAACTTTTTTCATATTCTTTTTTTTTTCTTTATTTCTTTCACCACTTTCCCTTTTTCCTCTCTTTATAAGACTCACATCTTTTCCATTTAAATCCATAAAAATCAAGAAAATATGATTGTTAGAACCTTTTTCATATTCTTTTTTTTTCTTCATTTCCTTCACCATGGTGCTAATCAAAGCAGCCCTGAGGTGCTAGTCAAAGCAGCCCTTTGGTGCTAGTCTATGCAGCCCCACAATGCTAGGCAAAGCAGCCCCTTAGTGCACTCATACTCATAACTAAACACATTGTGCCTCTAGGTATTCCTCTCTTCCTTTTTCGTCTCTTTATAAGACACATTTTTTTCATTTAAATTGATAAAAATCAAGAAAAGATGATTGTTAGAACCTTTTTCATATTCTTTTTTTTCTTCATTTCCTTCACCATAGTGCTAGTCCATGCAGCCCCATGGTGCTAGGCAAAGCAGCCCGTTGGTGCTAGTCCAACCAGCCCTTTGGTGCTAGTCCATGTAGCCCTACGGTGCTAGGCAAAGCAGCCCCTTGGTGCACTCATGCTCATGACTATATATCCTTTGGTAAGCACATTGTGCCTCTAGGTATTTACTTAGTAGGAATACAGAAACCAAGGCAATCCTATAGACAACACCAATACAGAAATCATTAGGTGTGTGACAAAAGCTCAAATGCAGATAAAAAAATAACAGCATAAAACTCAATACCATTCAAGAAATTTCATAATGTACAAGGCAACAAATTCTTTTACATATACTTCATACACATTAACATCTTACAAACCCATCTGTTTAATGAGCAATTGGAAAAGGAAAAAAAAAACCATCCATATCATATTTACCTTTGCCTAGCAACAAATCCTAACTAATAACTATAATTTAACAAATTACTGTACATAGAACATTAGTGCTATGCTGTTCTCTGTTGTAAACAAGGGCTGTAAAAATCTAATCCATACATTTACAACAGTTTAATAAAGGCTTGTTTGGCACTACAAGGACAAAAATACAAATATGCTCCAACCATCGATGTGATACTTGATCCATCAATCTGACTTTTCCTGTCCCCCACCTTCGTGCCTTACAAGCCATACACCATTACTTCTTATTCAGCAATCATAACCTTCCGAACATGAAGACAAAGCTGAAATAGCATGGGAAAAAGAAACAATATCAGTTTCCATGTACTTGTATCAATCATTCTTTAAGTAGATGTTAAGTAGATAAAATTGAAAACAACTCATTACCTTAAAAAAACAACTCATTTTACAATGGACGCATCAATATTATCTTCAACTTTGTCAATAGAGACATCAACAATTGCCCACTGATCAACACTCAATTGCTTGCAGCATCAGACAAAATATACCAAAAACAGGCATTTTGCTAATCAAAAGAAGGGAAAAAATTCAACTGATAAACAATATAAAGAAACAGACCAGAGTGATAGCCACGAGAGCTGCTTTAAATTCAACTTATCCTTTCTTTATAAGACTCACATATTTTTCATTTAAATTGATAAAAATCAAGAAAATATGATTGTTAGAACCTTTTTCATATTCTTTTTTTTCTTTATTTCCTTCCTCATAGTGCTAGTCCAAGAAGCCCCTTGGTGCACTCATACTCATAACTATATATCCTTTGGTAAGCATATTGTGCCTCTAGGTATTCCTCTCTCCCTTTTTCCTCTTTTTATAAGACTCACATCTTTTCCATTTATATTGATAAAAATCAAGAAAATATGATTGTTAGAACCTTTTTCATATTCTTTTTTTTCTTCATTTCCTTCCCCATGGTGCTAGTCCAAACAACCCCTTAGTGCACTCATACTCATAACTATATATCCTTTGGTAAGCACATTATAATGCATACAACATCAATAAAAGAAAGAGAAGAGGAAAAGTGCAAAGGGTATCATGGTTAGAACCTCAATTCCAGTTAGGTTGGCACGAAGATGCTCAAATAATTACTCAAATATCAGCAGCCGCAACCCCAAGAAGAACAGTCGGCAAGTTACCAACTGAAACTATAACAAAGAAGAAATTAGATGAACACAATATCCCAATAAAAAACAACAACGTTATCAAAAAATGAGCCCAATAATCCTGTAAAATAAGAGAAGTTTTTTCTCTCAAGCTTTTCATAGGCCAAGAAAAACTACTCAGAGTCTTGTAGTTGATCAATGTGTAAACAAGATTTTAAACTCACAAAAGGCTGATTGTAAAATGAAGATATTGCATAGTTATATTTATACATTTTTCTCAAAGAATACAGGTTGCTCAAAGAATTAAGCACTAGAGATTTAAGTTTTACCTTGAAATAGGCTTAAATCAAGGTAAAACTTAATTTTAGTTCTCTAAAATATTCCACACTCTTTGGAATTTAGAAGTTCTGAACAACCATCTTTGCATGATCTGAAAGGTTTTTTCGACTTCTTAATGTCTGACAATGCACAAAAATAATGAAATTCAATCAATTTCCTATAATTGAAGTGGTGTATTGCACATGGTTTCCAAAAACAAACGTTTCCACAAATTAACTCATTTGAAACAAACACCCAAATTCATTCTAATAGACCTTAGTAAAAAGGGCTCTGGTCAATCATCATAAAAGAAATAAAAATTAAACCAGACCAAGCCACCTGCAAGGAGACAAACATTCAATTCCAAGCCACACCTATAGTCCGACCACTACAGAGCATTTCGATTCCACCCAAATTCTCTCTCTAAAACAGGTCATTCGAATTCTATATAAAAATTTCAATGTCGGATGACATGCCATGGATAGAAAAGGAAAGAAAGGAAGGAAGATGTGTGAAATAGAGTAGTTACAAAGAGAAAGAAAAGAATGGGTTGAGAGAGAGAATTAGAGAGAGAAAAGGCGCACATAACATCAGTTGTTAGTTGCGACCCATTTCCTGAATGAATAGTATTTATTTTGCTCTGTTTCTGGAGCATGATTTTATTGGAACAGCTATGAAAAACCAATTTTTAAGGTTGTTTTTCATGGCAAATGTGCTAATGTTATGTTTCATCTGCAAAAGGTAAAGAAAGTATCTCAACAGTTGGAGATCCTGAAATGAGAAGAGATGGACTGAGAGTGGCCTTCGAAGCTTGGAACTTCTGCAATGAAGTTGGCAAGAAAACCCCTAGAATGGGGAGTCCAAGAGCTGCCGATTGTTTTGATCTCTCAAGTAAGCTCAACCACACAACCAAATAAACATTGAGTCAATAACAAGAGTGGGTCTCTCTCTTATTAATTTTTTTTTATCTTTTTTCCCATTTTCTTTTGCTTTCCCTTTGTTATTCTAAATATATATAATTTCAATGATTATTTATAAATGATCACAATGCTTCCCAGTTCTTGGAAACATAAAAGAATATTAGTTTTTTATTTGTTTGAACAATGTTCTATAAGCTTGACCTTTACTTCCTAATTATGCCTAAAAAATTATTAAAAAAAAGAAGAAGAAGAAGAAGAAGTTACATTCCGACTTTTTCATGAAACCCTTTTTTGTTTTATTGTTCCTCTTCTCTCTTGTTCTTTCTACTATTTTTGTTCTCTTCTAATTAAATCAGCAAGACAATAACAAAATAGAGATATATGTGCAAAGCAGGCATTCGAAAATGGAAAAAAGGAGCACCATTTTTGGTCAGGCAACATGGGAAAAGAACAAAGAAACACTGTTTTACAGTTACCCCTTGCAGTAAAGGTGGATCATTCAATAAATGTCCAACACAGCAGCTAAAAATTTCTTCCAGTCTTAAAACTCCTAGGATAGTGTAGATTATATTCCATTCAAGGAAAATGAATCATTTTGGAAAAGATACATGTGCACCCATCAAGACCAGGAAACTTGTAGAAAGCTAATAGTTGCAAAACTAATCAAAATCATTCAGCATGCTAGAAAAAAGTAACCTTCGCTAATAATCAATCACCTATAAAATATAATTCAACCCCACCATTCACCCAAAAATTTGATCTGTAAATTTTCAGTGAAAAGAATCAATAATACAATACCTATTCATTCCAACATTTGCCATCCAATACCATCACCATTCGAATACACTTATCAATCAAAATCTACTAAGAAAAACAAACATAACTCAAATTCATACACAGATATACATAAAATAAAGTCTGTGTACATATATATAGTGTAATTACATGGAGAGAGAGATGAGCTTACCACCAGCAGATCCGAGCACTTGAATCTTCTCCTCCTCCGCTGAACAAGAAAGTGATGAGAGACCGTGCTAATGTAGAGAGAGAAAGAAATAGAGATTCAAACGAGGAAATGACAGAGGAGAGAAGAAGAAGAGAGAGAAAGAAACAGAAAAAGAGAGAGATATTTGGGTTTATGTTATGGGCGGGAAGAGAAAAGAGGATGGAGAAAATGCGGGAAAGAGAAAGTCTGCTGATGTACAGAAAAATTTTCTTTTAAGCCTGCTGATGTGGCTTGGCCACATCAGCAGGTAAAATGTTTTGGTAGAAAAAAATGGTAACGATAGCATTATTGTTTTATTTTTTTTATTTTTTGTTGCCACATTGATTCCTTAATAGCGGATTCGGTTTGGTCTTTCTCTGTCCCCTGTCCTGGGATGTCGCCTTTAATAAGGCCAGTACTTTATACTTGTCCCTGTCATTTCCCAAGTCAAAAAGGGTAGGAAAAATCCATACAATCAATAATTGAAGTTACAGGAACAATATTGGAAATCTTCAATATTCTACTTATAAAATGGGGCACGGTCTGCAGAACTTGTGCATTGTGGCACAAAGTCCGGCATTAAGTAATTTTTTAACTTTAAATTTTTTTTTATTTTTATAAAATTATTTTAACATATTATTTATCTTTCAATTTGACAAAAATGAGAGAATTGAATTAGGACTGAAGTCCTATTTAATAGTATAAGTATTTGTTTTTTATGCAATTGATATAATATATTAATATATTACAAAAAGATAAAACTAGTTGTATACAATTAATAGTATCATACTCATGATCATAATGTGTCCGTATCAATAGGGATTTCAAATTCAAAATAATCCTACAATTTCTCCAATCGGTTCTTCATTGACAACTCACGCCAACACTCTCCCTCAAGTTAGTGCATACATATCTCTAATGTGCAATTTGTCAAGTGAGTTGTAGAAGCTTTTGCTAGAAACAACCTTTGTAAGTATGTCTGCAAGTTGGTCTTCAGATTTAACAAATGGAATTGAATTATCTTGGCTTCGAGATTCTGTTTGATGAAATGCCGATCCACCTCAACGTGTTTAGTACAATCATGTTGGACTGGATTATGAGAAATATCAATAGCTGCCTCGTTGTCACAAAACAAGTTCATTTCGGAGCTAAGAGCAAAACCAATCTCGGTTAGCAACCTTTTAAGCCAAAGAAGTTCACAAAGACCTTTGGCCATTCCTCTGAACTTAGCCTCAGCACTGGATAATGCCACTACATTTTGCTTCTTGCTCCTCCATATAACCAGATTTCCTTCTGCAATGGTAAAGTAGCTTGATATGGACTTCATGTTAGAAATATTCCCTGCCCAATCTGCATCTATATAACCATTAATATGATCTTCACTAGGACAGTGCATAAATTGACTCACTATGCTTACAGCATAAGCGATATTTGGGCGAGTTTGAGATAAATAGATTAACTTACTAACTAATCTTTGATACCTCTCTTTATTAGTTGGCACCTAATCTGAACACTTTCCAAGTTTATGATTCTGAACAATTGGAGTATCAGCTGGCTTACAGTCTAGTAATCCCACTTCTGACAGCATATCTAGCACATATTTCCGTTGAGAAAGAAATATCCCTTGTCTTGATCTAACTACCTCAATTCCCAAAAAAATATTTGAGTCTTCCAAGATTCTTCATTTCAAATTCGGTTATCAATTGCTCCTAGAGTCTAGAGATCTCTTCCATGTCATCCCTTCTAATAATCATGTCATCTACATAGATTATTAGAGCTGTTACATTTTCTAGTCGGTGTTTCAAGAATAGAGTATGATCCGAGTTGCTTTGTTGGAAGCCATATTTTCTCATAGCCAAGCTAAATCGACCGAACCATGCACGGGGTAATTTTTTTAGCCCGTATAATGCTCGTTGTAACTTACATACAACCTCAGTCATTGAGGATGCAGTGTACCCTAATGGAATATCCTTGTAAACCTCCTCCTCGAGATCACCATGAAGAAAGGCATTCTTTACGTCAAACTGATGCAACGGCCAATCTAAATTTGCTGCAAGAGACAACAAGTGTCACGACCCGAAACTCACCCTCTGCGGATCTGGCATCGTGACACCGATCCGACTCAATTTTCAAACCGAATTTTCCCTTTTTCATTTTAACTTAACATTTATATGCGAATATTTTTAGCATGCAACAACAATCTAATAAACAGCGGAAGACTTTGATAAATTTTTCATTTATAATACTGAAGTTCATACGATTATACAAACCCAAAAATTCCAAATACAACTACCCCTAGGACGTGGGGTGATGGGAGAACATAGGACAAGTACTATACTTTACTACCAAAATAATCCATGCAGTACATCTATCTGCAGCAACCCTACGCCTGTTCAGGATTCTGATCTGTACTTTAATCTGTGGCGTCCTTACTTGAAATAATCAAAGTAGTATCTGTATGAGATTTGAAAACTCAGTAAGTAATTCCTTTGTTCTATCAGGGGCGAGTCAACACAAGGGTTTTATAGAACAAGATATACAGTTTATAGTAACATGATATCCAATCAAGGAGATACGATGTCAACAATAGTAAGTCACATCGCATGATAATAGCAATAATTAACATCTAACGATATCATGTATACAAATCATCAATAGGTTCCTAGCCTAACCAGTAAATGTAATGCCACAATAGATAACTGTCCAATGTCAGTGATGCTCCATACAATCGTATGTTCATTTATTATGAACATAATATGCTTAATCAAACGAATGCAACAATGTGTAGAATGATTTCCATGGTCCTGTATATATATATATATATATATATATATATATATAAAGTAGAACCTAGCATACCCTTTTGCAATCAGATCTCACCACCTAACTTGCTTATATATACTCAGTCTACAGTAGGACTCGGCATACCCTTTTACAAATAGGTCTGACCACCTGACTTACTCATGCAGACCCAGCCTATAGTAGAACTCGGCGTACCTTTTTGCAATCAAATCCCTCTATCTACCTTGCTCATGCACACCCAACCTATTCTTTAGTAGAATCCGGCCACACCCTTTTGCAATCAGAACCACCCGTCTGACTTGCTCATGTAGACCCAACCTACTCCTCATAATAATAGTGGATTGTAGTATCAAATGGGCATTGTGACTGTGCGCCACTTGTTTATTTAACGATGTATGAAATGATCATGACTCTCATCAGAGTATAATATATGATTGTATATCATTCAGACATTATATACAAATTGTATAGTGATCACATGCTCAAAATATAGCATTTAATTTAACAATATTCACGAACTACAACAAGCATCAATGTAATTCAATAACATCTGAAGGCATAAACACAATATGGAAATAACAAGAAACAAATGCATAATACAACTAGGTCTTTGCCACATACAAAGATCATATTTTATTTACCTTTATGATATAATCGAGAAAAAAGTTAGATATCCTTCTCTTTCCCTTTTTCCATTCCTAGTATTCAGGAAAGATATCTCAGTCTATCATATACACAATCTATGTTATTCATCAAATTTTATGCATCATTGCTATAAGTTTCTCTTTGGCTAATTTAGACTCCACTATTGAGTCCGAAATATCAAAAAAAAGTCGGTTTAGACTTTCACAGAATTAAATTCGGACATCTGTACTAAAAATGGCAAAATAGTCATTTTATACTTTTACGTGTCTTTATTTTTGGGGACCTCTTCTTGTAAAACGGACCCTTCCATTGATTTTAGAATACTCGAGACATAAAGAAAACACTATTTATTTACTTCATTTGGACATGGGGATTAATTCCCTTAATTAAATTAATTTAATTAATTTAAAATAATATTATATATTATTTATGATAAATATAAACACATGTACCATGACGGCACAGTGGTTGCCACATGGGACTTAAGTCCCTTATCCTTGGTGCGCCTCAAGTTCGATTCCTGAGGCTACTACCCCTCCCCCTTTTTTTCTAATTCACTACAATCCAAATAGCAGACTATTCTCTTAACCTAAAATAGGATATTGCATTCCAATTTGGGTTAACAATTTAGCCTTCTTAACTCTGTAACCAAACAGGCAAAATCAAGTTTTTAATTTAAAAACTCAGAACTACTAAACGACACAGTTTCATGCTTAAATAGGTCAAAACGACGCAGCATGGATTCCACTGTTTATCGTCTTGCCTACGCTTATCCGGCAAGGCTCTGGTAGGTTTTCGACATCCCTTCCGGCGACGGCAACCGTTTTTGATCATTTTCTACCCTATTTTAAATGCAATTTTCTTCTATTTTTCATAAGGATCAGAACCCCATGGTTGTTTTTCCATGTAACCCTCTCCATCCTCACGAATAAGAGGAACTCGTAACTCCGGAGAGAATACTCAAATTCCTAGTCACTTTATTTCATGGCATTTCCCCTACTGTTTTGAGCTCAAATCACCCCCATTGGATTTCTGTACCTCAAAGGATTAAATTCCTATAGTTTGTTTCTAATTTAAAGCATAAATTCATAAGACCCGAATCTCTCTCTAAAACCTGCAACTGCAGTTTTCTCACTCATCCCTTAACTAATTTAGACCATTTAACTTGCAACAGACTATATATTTCATGCTCTTTAAGGTGATATATTTTAGACATGCATGCATGCTTCTAATTCAAAAACTGAATTACAACCCTTACCTCTTTTTCTGAATTGTTTTGGTTGCAGTATCTCCCCCTCTTCCCCTTCTTCCTTTTTTGATTCTCCTTTGAATCCCCACGATCTCAGTATAACTCCTTGTTTCTTATTTCCCTTCTTCTGATTTTCTCTCAGACACCCACGCACATATATATATAGGCAAATTATCCTCCACCACCCTTCAATTTCTTTTCTTCGTTGACTCTTTATTTGACTTTCCTTGTTGATTTTTATCTCCTTTTTATTCTTTATCCCAAAGCATTGAAAGCTTGAGGGATATTTATCATATATATGTATATTATATTTCCTCTTTCTCTTTCCTCATGTCAGCAGTCCTTGTGGCACTCTCCCCCAACACCACAAACACACAGTAGACACACACACACAGCACATGCTGCATGCATGGCTGCCTCCTACTTGTCTATTTGTACATTATATCTATATATATATATAATCATATATATATATATATATACATACTTTACTTACATATAATACATGGTCATATACTTATATATATATATATCTATATTTGTATATACATATATATTCAATTCTGTATACATATACATATACTTATATTTCATGACACACAGATATATATATATATATATATATAGATACCCTTCATATATATGCATACATATACCTGTACGTACTTGTGTCTGTATGTGCACTATGATGTTGGATTCTGGGTTGCTCGGGTACCGCCTGACACTGTCTATACAATTGAAACAGTTCATATTCCAAAATCATTCAGTCTATTCAATATCGTAATATAGAGCCTTAACAGCTTTGGTTACATGGTTGCTCAATCATATTCCATGTCGGGGTATTACAACAAGACTCGAAAAGCATTCAGTTTTGCCACTGGTGGGAAAGTTTCTTGATAATGTATGTCATAAGTATGTGTATATCCCTTTGCCATAAGTCTTGCCTTGTATCATTCGATGGATCCATCTACCTTGTGTTTAATAGAGAAAATCCATTTGCACCTTATTGTCTTCTTTCCTTTCGATAATGAAACAAGAGCCCGTGTTTTATTCTTCTACAGAGCCTCTATTTCTTCTTTTATGGCTTGAACCCACTTTGGATCTGTTAAAGCTTCTTGTATTCTGTTGGGAACATGGCATAAGGATAACTTATGCACAAACGCCTTAAGAGGTTCTGATAATCTTTGAGTGGACACATAATTAGCAATAAGGTATTTTGATCCTCTTTCCTCAGAATCTAGAGAGTATCGATTTGGTGGTTTGTCACAATTATGTCTGAAAGGCAAATTATAACCAGCAGAAGTATCCAAGTCATTAATATGTGAAGGTGTAGTAGTGGGAAAGCTTACCTCAGAAATACTCTCAAGAGAAGAGTCTTCAAGTACTGAAGAGAAGGGAAATTCAGTTTCAAATTCAGCTCCTTGAATAATATTAGCATCAGGTCTCTTTTCCTCGCTAACTACCATATTATTTTCTTCATTCATTTGTACTAGATTATCTTCAAATCCTGGCCATTTCTGCCAATTCTGCTCTTCATATCCTATCTGCCTCTAAAAAGATGAATTGGGTACCGATGAAGGGAAAAAAGTTTTCGATTCCAAGAAAGTGACATTCATAGCGACACAGGTGCGCTAAGTGGATAGGTTGTAGCAATGATATCATTTTTTATGTGTGGTATATCTCAAAAAAATACAAAAACTGCACACGGATCAAGCTTAGTGCATTGATTTTTATGAAGATGAATGAAGGCAACACATCCAAAGATTCATGGAGGAATCAACAAAATAGTAGGCAAGGAAACATAGTTGGAAAAGACCTGTAATGGGGTCTTTAAATTCAACACTTTTGAAGGCATACAATTCAATAAATTTATTGCATGACAACAATATCATCCCAAAACCTACTAAGTATATGGGCTCCAATCAATAGAACACGAGCTGTTTATAAGATATGTCTATTCTTCCGTTTGGCAACCCTATTTTGTTGTAGTGTTTAAGTACACGAAGTTTCATGGAGAAGGCCATAAATCTCGAAGTAAGCTTGGAATTGCTGATTTACATATTCGCCACCATTGTCAGAACGGAGAATCTGAATTTTAGTTGAGAATTGGGTCTGAATCATTGCATGAAAAGATCGAAAAATACCAAACACATCATCTTTATGTTTCAACAGGTACAACCAAGTCATTCGAGTGTAATCATCTACAAATGTCACAAACCAATGAATGCTAGAAGAAGTGGTAATTGGAGAGGGTCCTTAAACATCAGAGTGAATTAAGGCAAAAGAAATATCACTTTTATTCAAACTTACTGGATAACAAACACGATGACTTTTGGCTAAAATGCAAGTATCACATATAAAGTCTGAATCATGTAAATTGAAAAATAAATCTAGGAACAAGTACTTCATATAACTAAATAACAGATGCCCTAAACGACGATGCCATAGCCAAATTTGTCTCTCCTTGACACTAGTCTTGTGTTGCATATTATTAACTTTACCATGACCAAAATCATCCATTTAATACAACTCTCCTTCTTAGTAACACGCCCAATGATCTCCTTGGTGAGAATATCCTGAAAAAGACAAAAAGGTATGATAGATTAGTGCAACACAATTTAGTTCCTCAGTAGCTTGACCTACAGACATCAATTTATTTAAGAGAGATGGAACTAGTAAAGTATTAGATAAAGAGAGTGAGAATGATAGAGAAACAGTTCCAGTCCCTGTAACTGGATATGTGACCCCATTAGCAGTTGCAATACTAGTTCGCCTAGATTAAGTGATCTGGATAAAGTCATTTGAATTGAATGTCATGTGGTAATTCTATTGAGCTTAATTCATTTTACTGTTCTATCTAGACAAAATTTCAAACCTTCTCCAAGCAACAGAAGCAAACAAAAGGAAAAAAAACATAAAATAAAAATAAAATAAAAAAACAATCAGGTCCCCCAAGCAGGAATAAAGAAAGCATACATAACCTCAGGGATTAACAGCTGATTTAGGAAGCCACAAATTAATTAGAAGCAGATTCAAACACCATGGAATCAAGCAAGCTTAAAACCACGGAGAATACCAAACCAGAAAGCTAAAAGAAATGTGGCTATATCAAATAAAAGAGCCTTTTTGTCTCTTTGTTTTTTTTTTTTTCTTTCTTTTTTTGTGGTGAGAGGCTGCTGGGGGGTGTCCGCTGGTGAAAATTTAAAGAATTCTCTTGCTCATGAAAAGCATGCGTCAAATTAATGTATATAAATCTACGAAGACAAAACAAAGGGTAATGCTTTCAACGAGATGAAACATATGATAAATTTTCTATATGAAACAAATAGTAGCATATTCTAGAAAAGCTTTTTTTTTTTTTTTTTTTTTTTAAGTTGTCTCAATCGTCAATATATATATATATATATATATATAATGATTAGGCAGCAAATTAATATATAATGATAGGTCAAGTACAAAGGACCCAAGAACAAGGTCTTATCCGGAGTGATAAAAATGTTATCTTCCCCTACAAAGACACAATTCGGATTTAAGGTTTTCCACACACTTAGGCTTACCCTTCTCCCTTCGTGATTGTCTTAAAAATAAAAACACAAAAGGCTCACCCCATAAGCCCATAAAGGGAGTTGGCTAACGTGGATTATCTTATTAATATTAAATTTCTAGATCTGGACACGGATTAATTAGAATAGAAAAATGATGATATCAAAAATATAATAATAATTAGAAAAAAAAAATAGAGCAATGATTTAATACTCAAATATTTAGTGTTGTCTAACACTCACATGGAGTGAGACCTATCATTATAAATTCTACTAACTGATCCCAGTGCATGTAAATGTTGGAAGCCATTTTATTTTTATTAGCAAAGAAGATAATATATTGATGAAAATGTGAATGAAAAAGGGATACATCACAACTACATCAAAACAGGGGAAAGTGCAAACAAGCATGTTGCAACACAAAACCAACAAGAGAAAAAAAAACAAGAAGAAAAGAAAGATTGCAAGGAGCCAAAAACAGAACAAGCAGAAAACAAAAACAGAGAAAAGAAGCTGCTAATCTCCAGCTCAAGCAACAAGATGACCTCAACAAACATCAACAGGACAAAAGAACTCATAGATTTTTGCAGGAGACTTGCTTCAGCTCAAGCAAAAGGCATAAAACAACAAAACAAGACATGGATCTTCTGCCGACGAGAATTGCTGCCTCAACCAAGCACGAAATTGGCAACTGAAGAAGCACTCAAAATAAGTGGACACCAGCAGCAAGTAAGAAATGGATCCAGCACATCAACAAGAAGTTGCACCATGAGACACAATTTCTGAATTCTTCCAGCAGAATGCAGGGACAGAAAAATGACAATAGACAAGAGGAATGGATGGAGCAATAGTCAAAGAGGCCGCTAGACCAAAGAAAACATCAAAACCACACTAGATAAAAAGTAGCAGACGAGATGAGCATAATTTCTTCCCTTCAAACTGATTGGAAGCAACACCCCAAATAGATCAAGAAATCCAATTTTTAAACTGATTCAAACTCATATCACCATACAAACAATCCAACAAGAGAACTAGGATGGGCCCATGAGATATCCCCCCATCTTCAAACAATCAAACCAAAACCTTCCAAGCATTGTGACATCGCAACAGTAGGCAATCGGAGAGATCAATCTCTTAACCACAACAATAACAAAATACTCTTGCCTCCTCTGAATAACTTCCAACTTCATTAATTTGGAGTGCTGAGAGCAACAAACTTCGAAACAGAGCTAACAGAGCTAAACTGCACCACACTGAAATTCACTTCTCTAGAGCTGAGAAGAGCTAGCAGCCCCCAAGAAGGACTGAACCGAAGCTGTTGACAACAACAAGCAACCACAAAACAGAGAGAGAAAGGCAAATGGCCAAACATTAAACCTCTTTATCAAGTTTGGCTCATGACCAGGGGCTAGCTCAACAAAAAGAGCTATTACCTGCAAGAATCAAAACTAATAATACAGCAAAACTCCATTAGCTTCTACCCCAGATTCTTCAAAAATACTCTTCATTTTCTCAACAAACAGCAACAGGCCAAGAAAGACTCATAGATTTTTGCAGGAAGCTTGCTTCATGAAGAACTGCAACCAAAATAAAACCCCAAACCCATACTGGGTACAAACAGCAAAGACAACCACAACTCCAAAACAAAGTCTCTCCACTCTCCACTCTCCGACAAAAGCAGCCAGAACACTCCTAACAATCAGCACCAAACTGCTAATAATGAAGGACAAGGCTTTGGGACTGCTCTGAACCAGGTTGGACTTCATCTGAAGAATGGATCAGCGGGAGCTAATGATGTTATGAAGGTTGAAGATCAGGTCGTTAATGGAGTATGAAGAGCCCCCCTTTTTTTTTATTTTATCCAGAAGGCAAGTCTGGTTTTAATTAGATCACGAACATGAATCCAGCAAGGTTTATCCTTGTTGAAGATATATTCATTCCTTAACTTCCAAATAGACCACATGATGGTGAAGGGGATTGTTTCCCAGATCAGCTTATGTTCCTTCTTGAAGTTAAAGCTTTGCCACAAATCAAAGGTTGCTTTGATGGAGTTAGGCGATGCCCATTGAATATTCCACCAGCTGATACACTCTGACCAGATTTTCCAAACTTCACGACACAATAAGAGAAGATGATTTGTGGATTCTACTTCCAATCTGCAGAAGGGGCATAAGCATTCATCGATGGAGTTGAGAATCCCTAACTTGAGAAGATAACCAGTACTTTTGGTTCGGTTATTCCAGGCTAGCTAGCCGAAGAACTAAACTTTTGAAGTGGCTGCATTATACCAAATAAGGTTCGCAATCTGCATATTTGGGCTGAGAGAGCAATCAAAGCTTGAGTAAATCGATTTAACTGAGAAGAGACCGAAGAAGTTAGTCTTCCAGACCAAGGTGTCTTGTTTAGCATTCAACATCAGCGAAACACCACGTAGCGTATTTTGGAATTTTGATAGCTCTTCTTCCTCCCAAGCCATTAAGCGACGATGAAGTATTAGGTTCCATTCTCCATTTTCATCTTTGAGAGCTGCGAAGCTGGCAAGATTACCCTCCTTTGATCTTGATAATTTGAAAACCCTAGGGAATAAAGATTTTAGTAAAGAGTTCCCAGCCCATATATCATGCCAGAAAGATGTATTGAGACCGTTGCCAACTACAGTGCTCACATTGGACACAAAAAAATCAAAGAGAATTGAGCATCTTTCTTTTAGGAGAAGGATATCCAACCAAAGTCTAGATAGTTTGTGCCTAATCTCCAGTTTTGGGAACCAGTCTCTACCAAAATGATGGTATTTTGCTGAAAGTGTTTTTTTTAAGAGAGAATTCTTTTCAATGCCGAATCTCCACCACCACTTGGGAAGAAGGCATTCATTCATAAATTTCAGGTTTTTGCGGCCCAAACCGCCGGATTGCTTACTGGAAGTGCATTTCTCCCACTTGATTAAGTGAACTTTTCTTTTTCCGTCACTGTCTCCACACAAGAATCTTGATTGGATCTTGTCGATTGAATTCGCAATTGATGTAGGCATTTTGAATAAAGATAGAAAATATAGGGGGAGGCTCTGGAGGACCGATTTGATTAGAGTTATTCTGCCACCAAATGAGAGAAACCTTCTTTTCCAAGAGGCCAGCTTCACTTTAAATTTGTCAATAACGGGGCCCAATAAAACAAAATGCTATGTTACACATAGAACGCGAATCTTCTTGATTTGCACAACGATTCCAAGCCACCCACCGAATTTCACGCAATTCAGACAACGTTGACATTGTATGCAATCCCGTGCTAAGAATTCTTCTGTAATCTGTTCTACATCAATACTGAATAAAATAAAATAAAAAGACAAAATGGGTACAACAAAAGCAGGGGAGATCATTCCTGGAAGAAATTGACCAACAATCAAATTAGTCACAGTATAGCAGTAGAGCTTTGCTTGGTAAAGAAATTGACCATCTAAACCACCAATAAATGATTGCGGATTTTTATTCAAACAATTCAAGGAATGTAGAATGAGTTACATCCGCTACACTGGCACAACCAGGATTATTTCATACAAACTCACTAATAAAGAATTACAAGATAAATAATTACTTTCCACCATCAAATAAAATGAACTACGAATAGAATTTTTTATATGAAGTACATATACATACATATATATATATATATATATATATATATATATAGTCATCAAACTATCGATCAGTTCGACTTTGCAGCACGCCCGCGTGGTGATCTGCCATCGCGAAGCTGCTTCTCCTTGGAGAGTGTTTTCGCCAACCTATATAGATCAAACAAACAGATATAACCATGGATTATATAATACTATAATTTAATGAGATAAAGATACATATATACAGCTGTAACAACAGATTTATACCTTATGAGAGCCTCTTCATTGGTACCCTGATTTGAAGGCTCACAGCAACCTGTCTGCAAATTCACCCTTGAAACTGGTTTCTTCAACAATTCCTCACCAACTTTCACAAGATTCTCCAAGTTTTCTTTGGTTGCAATATCGACTGAAGACACTATCCCACTTAATGTGTCGTCCTACATGTTTTTTCATTTAAATATGGTCACAACAAAGTTTATGATGATGGAATGATGGACCGCGCGTAACAAAAATTTAGAGAAATAAAAGAATGTAAAGATCTATATATATATATATATATATATATAGTATTTTGTTGTATAACAAAACGAGAATGGATGCATGCCTGAATTCGAAGGTAATTATTTTCAGAGTGAAGAGCTCGAAAAACTGTAGAAATGTGAAAGTCAACCATATCACCACTTGCTTGAGTAAATATATCCACTAATGGAGTGGAACCACCGCCAGCGAACCATCCCAAAACACCCCACTTTGCTGCTTCGTCTGCATCATATTTCTCTTCTATTTTGGCTGAACCAGTTCCCAAGGATACGACCAAAAACCGATCATATTCTATCGGGTTCATAGTAGGGAAATCAGTACTTCCCCGGTGTATCTTCTTCGATACTTCACTCATAGCAACTAGAGCCTGAAACCAATAAATAAGAATTAAGAGAGATCACTTCGTTGCTATAACATTCCTGGCCCAATTTAATCTCTATAATTCAACGTCGAATATGAAAATACCGGATTATTAGCTGCTACACCACCATCAACAAGATTGAATTCTCTGATTCTTCCTGAGGGATCTTTGGTTTCAAAATAATGGGCAGGAAGATAAGTTGGGGCAGCCGAAGTTGCAATGCATATGTCTGACAGTAAGGCATCTAGGCTTGGGTTGTTCTCCTAAACCATGAAAATATGTTTCAATTCTGATATATACATGTGTTTGTGAGTTGTTAAATGAAAAGGGTAGATGTCAAAGACATATATACAAACCAGCTCATAGCTAGAGAAGATGGTTGGTTGGCGTCTTTTGATGTCAAAAGTAGGGATCACGACATCAGTTAATGTCTCGTGCAACCGTGTGTTTCTCAGCTTTTCCTTAACGATATTGTGAAGATACTTGCCATCGTATTTGGGCCCTGATAGGGCCTTGATCACCTTTGTAGCATGAGAAAATGGACAACTGCATGTAATGGAATGAAAGCAGGATCATATTAATAACTATATGGTAGATATATGTATATAACAGCATTATGTTAACAACCATCGAGGTTATATATTATCACCTGTCTTGGGGGAATATACTAGGGCAGTGTTCAAGATAGAAGGCCTTGATGTCTTTGGCAGCAAACATAGGGCGGTTCTCTTCATTTGGAGTAGTTAGCATGGCAGTCACAAGACCACCGGTGCTTGTCCCTGCAATCACGTCAAAATAGTCTGCAATTCTTGCGTCTTCACCATCCAGTTTCTGCACCAGGCCAAACCCATTATGAACAAAGACTTAAATAAATGGCGAACAATTAATTAATTAGAATTGAAACACTGAAATAGAAGTGAATTAAGCTCAATGCAGTGTCCTAAATGAGAAGAAAGAGCATGTCACTGTCAATTGCATGCATGCATGCAGTCCTGGTGATTAGAAAAATTGATTTTGGCCTTCTTATTTTATCAAGTGATACATATAGGGATTATATATATATATATATATATATATATCAGAGAGTACTGATGTGTTCAAAGTTTGTTCTACCTGAAGCTCGGATTCGAGGAAGTTAAGGATTATTCCTGGGATAATCCCTCTTATTCCCCCTCCATCGATGCTAAGCACAGTGATTACATTTCCATAAGTTGGAGGTTGTAAGCGTGAATTTGCTCCTTCCATGAGAGATTCAGAAGAAGGTTTTCACAGAGAGAGAGAGAGAGAGAGAGAGAGAGAGAGACAGAGACAGAGACAGAGAGAGTTTGAAGTCTTAAGAGACTTGAGAAATTAAGTAGAGAGAGAGAGTTTGAAGTCTTAAGAGACTTGAGAAATTAAGTAAAACAAGGGTACGTAGTTTTGAAATATCAAAAGCCTTAAACCAGAGAAAAGAAGTCCTGAAACCTTGAATACTCTTTGATAAGGGGATGAGGGTATTTGTAGTGCTAATCATTTAATCCTTATGTTTCATGTTAGTGACCAGAAAAGTCTGCATAAACTCGTGTTCAGCATCAAGCAACAACTCAAAATTTAATTCCTTCCATGCGTTGATCGAGTAGATTATACGCGTTCCATGAAAAAATCAAAAGGAAACACTTTGTCAAAAGAGTTGGAAAAACCAAGAATTAGGTGGTTGGGATTGGTCGAGTTTCTGAGAACAGAAAAGTGCTTGACCAATTCCATTGAAATTGGACACTGATGTCCCAGTCTGAAAATTCGCGAATGGCAACTCAAGGCAGCCGTTAACATAATCATACTAAATTACACATACATTATACTTATACGAGGTTTCTAAAATTATATTAATTTTTTTTTAATTTTTAAAATTATATAATTTTTTATTTTATTTTATATAACAATACATAGATACTCTTTTTTAATTAAAGTTTTTTCCTTAAAATAATAAAATTATCCCTTTTATTTTTTTATTTTGAATATTTTTTATTTTTATATTTTTTTATTATTTTATCAAAAAAATTAAGATTTTTATCAATATTTATTTGAAAAGTAAAAAAAACTGGTCAAAATTTAAAAAAATGAAAAAAAAAAAACATGAGGAACGGTTTTGTCATTTAAAAAAAAATAACTATAATTAAACATCTGTATATTGTCAGATAAAATAAATATAATTTCATAAATCTCATAGGAGATTAATATAATTTATCCCTTAATCGATTATAACAAATTTTTATCTCATGACTTTGAGTATCTTCAATCATGTTAATATTAGAGTAGTGTTAGGTATTTTTAATTTATATTCTTAATTGTATTTTCAATATAATAAGTATACAGTAATTTTAAAAATCACATTTCATAAAATCTAAAATTAGTATATATTAACGTATCAAACAGGAAACACAATTAGAAAATATAAATTAGTTACATATCGTTTTCCTTAATATTATTAAGGTTTGCCTCAACACTCACCGTAACTTCAGGCTCGCAATTAATAGTGTTGATTGCTTCTTCCTCAAAAGCTCCCCTTTCATTGTGAATTGATTGACGGAATCAAATAAGAGAGAAAATAGGTAATATTTTAATTACATTGTTACATCTTCACTTTCACATAAATCAATTTAAAAATTGAAGAACTTTTACGCTATCTTTTGATAAATAAATAAAAAAGAAAGAAGAAGAGATGATAACATTAGTTACAAGAGATGGGAGATGAGAGGAGAGGCGAGGAATAGAAAGTGTAATATATTCTTCATATTTGAATAATAAATGAGAAAAATGAGAGTGTAATCATCTCATCTTACTTGAAAACAACATAACAAAAAAAGGAAATAAAAAGATTAAATATTTTTTTACTATTATGTCATGTGATAGAATTGTCTTTTTTTTTTTTTTATAATTTCAAGGTTATAATTTGTATTATAAAAAATTTATTAAAAGCTCTCTTATTTTCTTTCGTCTCTCTGTCCACTTTTGGAATAAGGGCAAATAAAATAAAATAAGGATTAATAGATTCCTCCCTCGCTCTCCATCCCCCTTCCTCTCCTTCTCGAATTTTAAACTAAGCACAAAATAATATCTCCTTCATTTCCCTTTCCTCTCATTTCTTTCTAAATCCCTCCATTCAAGTGAAGTGTTAGAGTTACAATATTTTTCTTTCAAACTTAGTTTGCAAACACTTATTTTGAAAGACTTTCGACTAATTAACTCCAATATTTTATCATGTGTGTTATAATTTATTTAAAAAATAAGTCATAACACATATGACATGACAGTATTAAAAGAAAACATTGATACAATAATGTATCGGTCGTATTAAAAAAATAAGTTTTTCACAAGAATTGCATTGAGTTTTGATCAAGGGTGACAACATGTGTAAGTCACGCCGAATTCTAACTCATTCTAAATTTTAAAAAATATTTTTTATATGTGTAAAATTTTAATTTTTTTAAATTAGTCCGCATGAGCCCCCAGGGGGAGCTGCATTGAATGGCTTGTTTTATAATTCTTCCTGTTAAATGTTCCACCAATATTGTCGATTTACACTTATAAAGATAAAGCCATAAAGCAATTAAAAATACATTCAGACTCCAATTTCAATCACGAAGTAGTTTGATCATTGGTCTCTCTTTCTCTCATTTAATGTCGGATCCTTTTCTCTTGTTTCAAGTTTTGTTTTTTCTTAAAAAAATTTTACCCTAATTGAGTAACAGTCATCCACTCAATTATGCGGTTTAAAGTCCTAATTCTAATTATATACTTTAACAAAATATAAACCTCAAATATGTGGTTTAAGGATCCTAATTCTAATTAAATACTTTAACAAAATATAAACGTATTAGATCATTTCTAATAGTTAATCAAATTTTTATTTAAATTTGAGTAAAAGTTTCATTGGATAAGGAGCTCTCCAATAGTCACACAATTTTTTTTTTTTGTATATATAAATTAGCATCTTATTGATACGCCAAAAATATGCTAACTAACCAGAATCTGACACATGTCTAACTTTGCTGTGTGCAGGTCATAAAGCAATTAGATATATATACCGATCTGACGTCAAACCGACAAGCTCGGGGACATTGATTCTTGGAGTACCTATCTCTTTATCAACATATTGGACTACTGAACAGGTCGTCATCAGCATCTTGCCCTACCGACCTCGGAGTGATGGGACAGACGGCGACGTGCAACAGTCAGTGAAGCAAGTAGCCTTGTGGAATAGGAAGGCAGGTAGCGACTGTAAGGCAGGTGGTGACAGTAAGACAGGCAGTCATGATAAGATTGCCACCGTCAGATAACAGTGAACCCATGCCTTGACAACACCAACTCTTACCCACTTTGGCGGCAATCAGCCTATCACTACAAGAAAAGGCACTATTAGCGACGCACACGTGCATCACTAATAGTGGAAAAATGCGTTGCTAATGATATTTTGCGACGCACACCTGAGCGTCGCCGCAAATATTGGCGTCGCTAATAGTATTGGCGACGCACACACCCCTGAGCGTCGCTAAAAGAAACTATTACCGACGCACAAACGATGTCGTTAATAATTGGGAATGGGCGTCGCAAATATTATAAATAAAGGCAAAGAGTGTCACTAAAAGATACTATTAACAACGCACACTTGGTCGTCGCTAATACGATCTTTTAGCGACACTCAAAGTGTGCGTCGCTAAAAGGTACTATTAGCGACGCACAGAGTGCGTCGCTAATAATGAATTAGCATTGTTATTTCTTTACTTCTAGTGACGCCTTTCTATGTGTCGCTAAAGTTTTTTTTTTTTTTTTTTGCCCGTTTTCCAACCATGTTTGCTTTGTTTTCTTTGTTGTTTTATTCCTGTTTAAACTTGTATCAATTATCCTGACATACAATAAAATCCAAACATTCTGAAATGGATATATTAAAAAAGAAAAATACATTCATATATATATATATATATATTATACTAATTGCGTACATTTGTAAAAGTACAATTTAACAATAAATAGAAAAATAAAAAATTGTCTCGAAACATATAACTACAAATGTCCATGAAAAAAAAAAAAAAACAAATAAAAATAATAAATCCCGATGCAAAACATAAAGACGGGGGCGCAATAATCCCGATCAATCTGAAATAAGATCAAATGGTATATATTAGAACAATTATTAAATATATATATATATATGAAATATAGAATGTGAATAGTTTAATTTTTTTTTTTTTTTTGCATGCATAAATAATAAAAACGACATAAAGTAGCATAAGTTATAAACCACTGTTCCGAACTGAATTCTGTAAGTTCGTGCAAGTCTATTTTGTCATTTGTGAGGTGTTTGATGGGGTTTCGGGATAGTTAGGCCGATATTCGGCATTTTGGTCCGTCAAAACTCTAAAATGGGCTTTTTCGGAGCAAAAACTTGCATAAGTTTCAAACCGGGCATCCGAATCGAGTGCCGTAAGTTCGTGCAAGTCAATTTTATCATTTGTGAGGTGTTTGATGGGGTTTTGGGCTCGTTTGGTTGATAGCTGTTATTTTGGTCTGTCAAAACCCCAAAATGGACCTTTTTGGAGTTGAAACTTACATAAGTGTCAAACCGGGCATCCGAACCGAGTGCTGTAAGTTCATGCAAGTCTATTTTATCATTTGGGAGTTGTGTGATGGGGTTTCAGGGTGGTTAGGCCGATATTCAAAGTTTTGGTCTATCAAAATCCCAAAATGGGCATTTTTGGAGCTGAAACTTTTATAAGTCTCAAACTGGATATCCAAACCGAGTGCCGTAAGTTTGTGCAAGTGTATTTTATCATTTGTGAGGTTTTTGATGGGGTTTTGGGCTCGTTTGATTGATATCTGGTATTTTGGTCTGTCAAAACCCCAAAAATGGGCCTTTTGGAGCTGAAACATGCATAAGTTTCAAACCGGGCATCCGAACCGAGTGTCGTAAGTTCGTGCAAGTGTATTTTATCATTTGTGAGGTGTTTGATGGAGTTTTGAGGTGGTTAGGCCGATATCCGGGGTTTTGGTCTGTCAAAACCCCAAAATGGGCCTTTTTGTACCTAAAACTTGCATAAGTTTCAAACCGGGCATCCGAACCGATTACCGTAAGTTCATGCAAGTCTATTTTATCATTTTTGAGGTGTGTGATGGGGTTTTGGTGTAGTTAGGCTGATATCCGGTATTTTGGTCTGTCAAAACCCCAAAATGGGCCTTTTTGGAGCTGAAACTTGCATAAGTTTCAAACCGGGTATCCGAACCGATTACCGTAAGTTCGTGTAAGTCTATTTTATCATTTATGAGGTGTGTGATGGGGTTTCGATGTAGTTAGGTAGATATCCAGCATTTTGGTGTGTCAAAACCCCAAAATGGGCCTTTTTGGAGCTGAAACTTGCATAAGCTTTAAACCGGGTATCCGAACCGAGTGCCATAAATTTGTGCAAGTGTATTTTATCATTTTAGAGGTGTGTGATGGGGTTTTGATGTATTTAGGCCAGTATTCAGCATTTTGGTCTGTCAAAATCCCAAAATGGGCCTTTTTGGACTTGAAACTTGCATAAGTTTCAAACCGGGCATCGGAACCAAGTGCCGGAAGTTCGTGCAAGTCTATTTTATCATTTGGGAGCTGTTGATGGGGTTTCAGGATGGTTAGGCTGATATCCAGGGTTTTGGTATGTCAAAACTCCAAAATGGGCCTTTTTGGACCTAAAACTTGCATAAGTTTCAAACCGGGCATCCAAACCGAGTGTTGTAAGTTCGTGCAAGTGTATTTTATCATTTCTAAGGTGTGTGATGGGGTTTCAGTGTAGTTAGGCCGATATCCGGCATTTTGGTCTATCAAAACCCCAAAAATGGGCATTTTTGGACTTGAAACTTGCATAAGTTTCAAACCGGGCATCGGAACCGAGTGCCGTAAGTTCATGCAAGTCTATTTTATCATTTGGGAGCTGTGTGATGGGGTTTTGGGGTGGTTAGGCCGATATCCGGAGTTTTGGTCTGTCAAAACCCCAAAATGGGCCTTTTTGGAGCTGAAACTTGCATAAGTTTCAAACCGGGTATCCGAATCGAGTGCCGTAAGTTTTTGCAAGTGTATTTTATCATTTTTGAGGTGTGTTATGGGGTTTTGGTATAGTTAGGCCGATATCCGACATTTTGGTCTGTCAAAACCCCAAAAATTGGCCTTTTGGACTTGAAACTTGTATAAGTTTCAAACCAGGCATCGGAACCGAGTGTCGTAAGTTCGTGCAAGTCTATTTTATCATTTGAGAGCTGTGTGATGGGGTTTTGGAGTGGTTAGGCCGATATCCGGGGTTTTGGTCTGTCAAAACCCTAAAATGGGCTTTTTTGGACCTAAAACTTGCATAAGTTTCAAACTGGGCGTCCAAACCGAGTGTCGTAAGTTCGTGCAAGTGTATTTTATCATTTGTGAGGTGTGTGATGGGGTTTCAGTATAGTTAGGCCAATATCCAAAATTTTGGTCTGTCAAAACCCCAAAATGGGCCTTTTTGGACTTGAAACTTGCATAAGTTTCAAACCGGGCATCGAAAATGAGTGTCGTAAGTTCGTGCAAGTCTATTTTATCATTTGGGATCTGTGTGATGGGGTTTCAGGGTGGTTAGACTGATCTCCGGGTTTTGGTCTGTCAAAACCTCAAAATGGGCATTTTTGGACCTAAAACTTGCATAAGTTTCAAACCGGGTATCCAAACCGAGTGCTGTAAGTTCGTGCAAGTGTATTTTATCATTTTTGAGGTGTGTGATGGGGTTTCAGTGTAGTTAGGCCGATATTCGGCATTTTGGTCTGTCAAAACCCCAAAATGGGCCTTTTTGAACTTAAAACTTGCATAAGTTTCAAACCGGGCATCGGAACCGAGTGCCGTAAGTTCGTGAAAGTCTATTTTATCATTTGGGAGCTGTGTGATGTGGTTTCAGGGTGTTTAGGCCGATATCCAGGGTTTTGCTCTGTCAAAACTCCAAAATGGGCCTTTTTGGACCTAAAACTTGCATAAGTTTCAAACCGGGCATCCAAACTGAGTGCCGTAAGTTCGTGCAAGTGTATTTTATCATTTTTGAGGTGTGTGATGGGGTTTTGGTGTATTTAAGCTGATATCCGGCATTTTGGTCTATCAAAACCCCAAAAATGGGCCTTTTTGGACTTGAAACTTGCATAAGTTTCAAACCGGGCATCGGAACCGAGTGCCGTAAGTTCGTGAAAGTCTATTTTATCATTTGGGAGCTGTGTGATGGAGTTTCGGGGTGGTTAGGCTGATATCTAGGGTTTTGGTCTGTCAAAACCCCAAAATGGGCCTTTTTGGACCTAAAATTTGCATAAGTTTCAAACCGGGCATCCAAACCGAGTGCCGTAAGTTCGTGTAAGTGTATTTTATCATTCTTGAGGTGTGTGATGGGTTTTCGGTGTAGTTAGGCCAATATCCAGCATTTTGGTATGTCAAAACCCCGAAATGGGCCTTTTGGGAGCTGAAACTTGCATAAGTTTCAAACCGGGCATCCGAACCGAGTGCCGTAAGTTCGTGCAAGTCTATTTTATCATTTGGGAGCTATGTGATGGAGTTTCAGAGTGGTTAGGCCGATATCCGGGGTTTTGGTCTGTTAAAACTCCAAAATGGACCTTTTTGGACCTGAAACTTGCATCCTTATATAATTAAATAAGTTCGTGCAAGTTTATTTTCATATGTGAAGTATCATACGGTTTGTAGGCCGTTAGGCCAAAATATTTTAAGGGGTTTTACGTAATATTTTTTATAAATAATAAATGTACCAAAGTAAATAATTTTAAAAACTTACCAAGGCTGATCAGAACCTCCCTGCCGGCTGAGTATTGTCTTCATAAGAGTCTCTATCTGGGCCTGCCGCTCCTTGAGCTCTGTCATCTCAATCCTCATCTCTGCATTTAGTCTCTCAGCTGCCTCAGCTCTCTGGGTGGCTGCCTCAGTTATTTGGGTGGCTGCGTGAAATGTAGCATTGCTCTCGACCGTAGAGGAAGATGCCATCGGCTCCATCCCACTCCCTAAGCCACGCACATATCCGCGCCTCTTGCCCAGAACAGTCTCTCGTATCTGGTCATCGGTCTGCGGTTGCTCACCCTCAGGGGTCGGCCGAACACGCATCTCGGCCATCTCGTCCTAAAAAAACATAAATATTTGTTACTACTTTTAAAAATTTTATATTAATATTAAATTCGTAATAGTGGTATATAAATCTTTTTTAACTTACATAAAGTCGCTGAGCTTCAAGCCCAGTCCAACCCTTCTCGGGATTGTAGTGCGTCTTGTGCCATAACTCAATGGGGCCGGGTGGTACACCGGTCTCCTGGTCTCGCTGCAACAAATAAATAGTAGCTTGTGAAGATTGATTTCATGAATACATTATACAATAAGAAATTGATACATTTATTAACTTATCATCTCATGCCTATACCTAACAAAAGAACGTGATCCACCATAGTGGGTCACCTTTTGCTTGCTTCTGCTCTCGCTATTTTTCTTACTAAGTTCCTACACTTAGCCAAAACAAAGAAGGTTAGTCTAAATGACAATGATTGATCATATAACAAAAGTAATTTTGACAATTTTTACTTGGAATGTGTCACTAGCGAACCAGTCGCATAGTAACATCCAATCCTCCACCGCCACCCCTCTACAGGGTTTGTCGCGAGGCTCTCTACCGGCTGCCACCTCCGCCTCGTAGTGCATGTGGAGCCAATGTCGGTAGTCCCTAAAACGGGTTCCCAAGTAACGGTTAACTGCCTTCACGACATGAGGCAGGTGGAGATCGATGTCAAATTTCTCCTGTAAAAGCATGTCATTGTCAAAACATTACGGCATAACATATGTTAAAATTTAGTTGAACACAATAATAAAAGACATACCTGGATATGCACATGAATATCCCTCATCTCCGCGTCAGTGACCTGACTCCAGTCACTAACATGGAATGAGGCGTGTAGCCGGCAAATGACGCCGACCTCCGTAATGAACTGCTGGGCCCACCCAACAACAGGCTTCAGCAAGCCCGGAGGTATCTCAATCCGAAGGGGGGTGCCCTCCGCTGCCTCCATCTGAACCTGCAAGCTGCGATTCTTCGACCTACCACGCCCTTGTCTAGGGGTGGTGGCTGAAACTTTAGAAGAAACAAAATAGAAACAATTAGTACCATATTTATATAATCATTAATAAAAATGGAAACTATGCATACCATCGACAACAGGATCGGTCGACCCTACAGATGAGGGGGAAGGGGTCGATACATCTTGCATAACTGCGCGTCTGCGTGAACCTGGTCCAACCATATCTACAAATAAAGTTTAAAAATAAAATTGTTTCTATTTAATCATAAAAATTAAAATCCTTATCGAAGTAAAAATGATTACCCATTACATCATAAAATTGAATATCAATTACATTATAAAAGCCGAAAACCATTACACTTGATACTAACACATGTAACACCTATTACAATTATTCATTTGAATCTGTATCATCATCTAAACTTGAATTTTCTTCATTCTCGGTACAATACTCTAACAATGTGTCATCATCAAAATCACTTTCCTCATCATCATCATCATTAATGAACGTTGCATCCCTCGGATCTAATTGTGTGGTATTGCTGACGTCAGAAGCTACGACATGAATAGGTTCTACATCAGTTTTATTTAACCGATACAAACTAACATCTCCCTGATCATGCCGGACAACACCATCGTCGGCAATTTGAGACTCTTCTTGCAGTGCCTCCTCAATCCTCTTCAACTCTTCATCTCCCTCGCCAACTTCTAGGACATCATAAACATTTCTAGTTTTTATTTTTTGGACAACATGTCAATCACCTCTTATTTTTGCGTCCTTTAAATAGAAAACTTGTTTTGCAACCGATGCCAAAACATACGGATCATCTTTAGATGCTGTACGTGACGTATTAACACTTATAAAGTGCTTATCAATCTGCATTCCAGTCTTCTTATTACTTACATCCTACCAATCACATTTAAAAATATACACAGAATTACCGTAACGATAATGTAACTGTATGATGTCTTGTAAAACACCATAGTACTCTACAGTTTGTCCTCTGTCACCATCTCCTTCAACAAGGACCCCGCTATTCTGTATTCGCCGACTGACCTCACGTTCCCTCGTATGAAATCGAACACCATCAATAATTAAACCGGTGTAGCGGGATATCCTTTGATCAGGACCACATGCCAAGGAATATAATTGATTGTACGCCTCAGGAGATTGTTGGTGGCATAATAGCTTCATCTATTAATTCAGTACAAGTACAAAATTAATTGAATACAAATGCATTAACTAATACAATTACAATTAATTGAAACCTATTCTTACACGTTCTCCGAACCACTTTGGAAACAAATTTTGTTGTCTTTGCTCCAGATCAGAACTTGATACATATTCGCTCTGAAGCTTGAGCGTATGCTCACTGCATAAGATGAGATATGTTATATGTAACTTACATTTGTATACTAACGTAGTATTGCAATAATTTCGATAAACTTACTTAAAATATGGCAATGTCTCCTCGCAGTTGTTGAGCACGATGTAGTGGGCTCTTTCCAAGTCTTGAGGATGACACCATTCATATATACGGGCACCTATTGGCCGCACATTCTGATTAAACACCGCAAGGCCAGTTCGTTGTTTCCTTGGACATCTATCAGAATTTCGCTCTTGACGATTAAACCTTGTCTCAATATCTTTAAGATGCATAAAGCAGAAGGTGAGACATTCAGCATCAATGTAAGCCTCAGCAATTGACCCTTCCGGTCGTGCTTTGTTACACACATATTGCTTCAATGTGTGAAAATATTTGTTTTGATAATTAATCAGTTATAGATTAAAATAGTTAGGATGGATAGATAACACAATTCACAAAATTAAATGTACATTTCTATTGGATACATCCAACAGTATTGGACAGGTCCGCCAATTTTTGCCTCATGAGGCAAATGCACAGCTAAGTGGACCATTATATCAAAGAAAGCTAGAGGAAAAATCTGTTTCAACTTGTAGAGGATTGCGACAACATCCCTTTCGAGCTTGTCAAGTACTTCAACATTCAACGTCTTCGCACATAATTCTCTAAAGAAGCAACCCAACTCAATTAATGTAGTCGATATGTCATTGGTGAGATACCCACATAATGCAACCGGAAGAAGTCGTTGTAAAAGGACATGGCAGTCATGGCTCTTCAATCTGGACATTTTTCCATCTATAACATTTACACACCGAGATATATTTGATGCGTATCCATCTGGGAACTTCACCGATTTAAACCACTCGTAAATCCTCATTCCCTCTGCGGATGATAACGTATACTGTGTAGGAGGCACAATATATTTATCACCGCTAGGTATTAGGTGCAGCTTTTTCCTTATTCCCAACTCCTGCAAGTCCAACCGGGCTTTAACAGTATCCTTTGTCTTCCCTTCAATGTTCATTACAGTTCCCGGCACATTATCACATATGTTCTTCTCGATGTGCATCACATTCAAATTGTGCCTCAACTTAATGGTCTCCTAGTACGGCAAATCAAAAAATATGCTCTTCTTCGCCCAATTTAAGTCCACATTAGTACGCTTCCTCTTCTTACTACTCGGTATCTTCCCAAACCTCACTAGTTGGATGACTGCCAATTGCGCCAACACGTATTTGCCAGACAACAATGAAGGTGACAATCTGCGTTCAATTTGTCCATCAAACATATGCTTATGCCGATTTCGCCAGCCATGTGATGGCAGTAGAAAATGACAATGGCACATATAGCATATCTTCCTCCCATTTGACAAATGTAGGGAACATGCATCCTTATTGCAAACCGGACATGCCAGATACCCCTTAGTGCTCCACCCAGACAAGTTCCCGTATGCTGGAAAGTCATTTATGGTCCGCAGTAACGCGGCATGCAATTGAAATGTGTCATTCTTAGAGACGTCGTTTGCCTCTACTCCCACCTCCCACAATTCCTTCAACTCGTCCACTGAAGGACACAAGTACACATCAATTTCATTACCAGGAGACTTCGGCCCTGGAATAAGCAACGACATGTAGATAAATGGTTCTTTCATACATTTTCACTGTGGCAAGTTAGACGGCACAAGCAACACCGGTCACATGCTGTAGGCATTACTCATGTCACCGAACGGGTTGAAATCGTCGCTAGCCAGCCCAAGTCGTACATTTCGTGGCTCATTTGCAAACCATTCGTGATTTGTAGCAAACTCAGCCCAAGTTTGTGAATCTGTCGGATGCCTACATACATTTTCCTCAGCAACACGCTTCTCCTTATGCCACCGCATATCTTCTGCCATCTTCTGAGACATGTACAACCTTTGTAGCCTCGGTTTTAAGGGAAAATATCTCAGCACCTTGTGCGGAATTGTCTTGCTCTTTCCTTCATTTAGCTTGTATCTGGGTTCGTGGCGCACCGTACACTCCTTACATTGTTCAGTCTCCTTTCAAAATAACATGCAATCGTTTTTGCAAGCATGTATGGGAATATACCCGAGGCCCAAATCTCTTAATATTCTTTTCGCCTCGTAATATGATTTCGGAAGGGTCTCCCCAGTAGGAAGCGCTGCTTTAATCAATTCAATGGCCATATTAACTGATTTGTTACTCCAACGGTTGATGGTCTTAAGATGAAAGAGTTTCACGAGAAAGTCCAGTTTCGAAAACTTATCACAACCCGGGTATAACGGCTGCCTTGCTTCCCTCAACAACGACTCAAACGCGGTCGATGGTCCCGTGTCACTCCTGTGACTACTCGCTCCAGTTGTAGCCCCCTGCAAGTCTGCCAGCATTTGTGGCAAGCCTTCGTAACCAACCCCAACATTATCACCAAAGTCATCATCGTCGTCTTCTTTTTCATAATCAAATACCACTTGTACGTCACGGCGTTTCCCATGAAATTCCCAACACGTATACCTCTTGTCCATCCCGTGTTCGTGTAGGTGCTCTTTGGCCTCATCTATGTGCATATAATCCCTATTATTGCACCTCCTACATGGACATCTTATCCTATTTCTCCCATCTGCAAATGCACGAGCAAACTCAATAAAATCTTTGATCCCCTTCACATACCCTAGCAAATGCCTGCTCCTGAAGTCCATCCAACTCTTATCCATTTTCGTCTACCTAATATAGGTCAAAAATGATACTCGTTATAAATATGAAACACGAATCCTATCACCTCCAACTTCCCTCTAAAGGGTAAGGTGGTCCTATCCCATTCGTGAATGCACAATCTACATTGAAATTAGCAGCAAATCAAATGCTTAATTCCACTCGGACAAAATTTCGGCAGCATCTCCCCACGGTTCTCCAAGTATACGAGATAGACGTTAGCACGCCTAAATATATACCCAGAGAACAATAGGAGACCGTACTGAAACTTTATGATAGTGAAATATTCAAGCATATGCGCTATTGATTGCAATGCAGATTTATGCATTCTCGAACTGTCCTCTCTGGAGAATTCAAGAATTTTTATCCAATGACGTCTTTTTAAAAAAACAATTCTAAAAACGTCTTTATCCAACAAAAGGCATCTGTTGATCTCTAAAAACGTTTTTTTCAAAAAAATGCTTTTATTTAAAAAAATTAGTTCAAAAGTATATTTTTAAAATATGCATGGTCAAAAAAATAATCAAAAAACTGCATGGATAATAGAAAATTAAAAAAAAAAATTGCACGAATGATGTAAAAAAACTCCAACTTTGGCCTAGGGTTAATTGTCTCCTCTCAATTTTTTTTTTTATTTAAAATTTTTCTCATACTCTCAAGAAAAAAAATCTTTATTTTATTGTTATGCTCCTTCTAGTTTTGAATTTCTCCCCCACTTTATCCTTATTTTGATTTTAATTTGACCATCTTAACATGACATTTATTAACTTTTTGAAGTTTTTTATATAATCTAAAAAAAATTAGAGTATTTTTTATTGGACATTTTTGTCTAATTTATGGATTCTTTTATATTAATAAATGTAGTTATTTATCAAAATTATTATCAATCAAATATTAAATTGTTATACTTCTTTATTTTTTAAATTTATAATCCAACATTAAAAAAACAAAATTTAACCTCTCAAATAAATTCATGACTCCATCCCTATTTCTAAATACAGATAATTAGCATGTATAATATCTCTTCGCTATTCATACCTAACAGACCACACAACCACCCCCCCAAAAAAAAAAATACATAACCTCAAGGATTAACAGCTAATTTAGAAGCCACAAATTAATTAGAAGCAGATTCAAACACCAGGGAATCAAGCAAGCTTAAAACCACGGAGAATACCAAACCAGAAAGCTAAAAGAAATGTGGCTATATCAAATATATATATATATATATATATATTAATTCAAGCTTAAATGGCTCATCTTACGTAACTATAACTCTTGCAGAACTAGTTCTTTGATACCATTTTAGTGGTTTAAAGTTCAATCATGATTAGATGAACTCATCTCCCCCAAAGAAAAGAGCCTTTTTGTCTCTCTGTGTTTTTTTTTTTTTTTCTTTTTTTGGTGGTGAGAGGCTGCTGGGGGGTGGCCGCCGGTGAAAATTTAAAGAATTCTCTTGCTCATGAAAAGCATGTGTCAAATTAATGTATATCAATCTACAAAGACAAAACAAAGGGTAATGCTTCCAAAGAGATGAAACATATGATAAATTTTCTATATGAAACAAATAGTAGCATATTCTAGAAATGCTTTTTTTTAAAAAAAAAAGTTGTCTCAATCCTCAAAAAAAAAAAAAATATATATATATATATATAATGATTAGGCATCAAATTAATATATAATCATAGGTCAAGTACAAAGGGCCCAAGAACAAGGTCTTATCCGGACTGATAAAAATGTTATCTTGCAAAGACAGAGTTCGGATTTAAGGTTTTCCGCACGCTTAGGCTAACCCTTCTCCCTTCGTAATTGTATTAAAAATAAAAACACAAAAGGCCCACCCCATAAGCCCATAAAGGGAGTTGGCTAACGTGGATTATCTTATTAATATTAAATTTCTGGATCTGGACACAGATTAATTCAAATAGAAAAATGATGATATCAAAAAAATAATAATAATTAGAAAAAAAAAATAGAGTAATGATTTAATATTCAAATATTTAGTGTTGTCTAACACTCACATGAAGTGAGACCTATCATTATAAATTCTACGATCCCACTACATGTAAGTGTTGAAAGCTATTTAACCACCAAATATTTGGATATTCAAATATTAAATATATGTAATGCCTCCCACATCCTTCATTTTATTTGTATTATATATATAGTTTTTGTTCTTGCAAATTCAATGTAATTTTTTATTTTTGCTTTTTTGGGTGGTGGGAGATTGAAATTACAAAAAAGAAAAAAACTAAATAGCTACGACAAAAAATTTCTAAGGGGGTGACCCAGTAGATAGTAAACACAAACTAAAAAACTTGTTCTTTAACATTGTCAAATCAAAATTCAGTTAAAGCCATTTTTTTTTGGAGTCAATGAATGATAGAATTAATATTTTGAATCAGTCGGTCGAATGATCAGATACCTGAATAAAATAAAATAAAATAAAAGGATAAAATGGGTACAACAAAAGCAGGGGAGATCATTCCTGGAAGAAATTGATCAACAATCAAATTAGTCACAGTATAGCAGTAGAGCTTTGCTTGGTAAAGAAATTGACCATCTAAACCACCAATAAATGATTGCGGATTTTTATTCAAACAATTCAAGGAATGTAGAATGAGTTACATCCGCTACACTGGCACAACCAGGATTATTTCATACAAACTCACTAATAAAGAATTACAAGATAAAGAATTACTTTCCACCATCAAATAAAATGAACTACGAATAGAATTTTTTATATGAATTAAGTACATATATATAGTCATAAAACTATCGATCAGTTCAACTTTGCAGCACGCCCGCGTGGTGATCTGGCATCGCGAAGCTGCTTCTCCTTGGAGAGTGTTTTCGCCAACCTATACAGATCAAACAAACAGATATAACCATGGATTATATAATACTATAATTTAATGAGATAAAGATACATATATACAGCTGTAACAACAGTTTTATACCTTATGAGAGCCTCTTCATTGGTACCCTGATTTGAAGGCTCATAGCAACCTGTCTGCAAATTCACCCTTGAAACTGGTTTCTTCAACAATTCCTCACCAACTTTCAGAAGATTCTCCAAGTTTTCTTTGGTTGCAATATCGACTGAAGACACTATCCCACTTAATGTGTCGTCCTACATGTTTTTTCATTTAAATATGGTCACAACAAAGTTTATGATGATGGAATAATGGACCGCGCGTAACAAAATTTAGAGAAATAAAAGAATGTAAAGATATATATATATATATATATATATATATATATAGTATTTTGTTGTGTAACAAAACGAGAATGGATGCATGCCTGAATTCGAAGGTAATTATTTTCAGAGTGAAGAGCTCGAAAAACTGCAGAAATGTGAAAGTCGACCATATCACCACTTGCTTGAGTAAATATATCCACTAATGGAGTGGAACCACCGCCAGCGAACCATCCCCAAACACCCCACTTTGCTGCTTCCTCTGCATCATATTTCTCTTCTATTTTGGCTGAACCAGTTCCCAAGGATACGACCAAAAACCGATCATATTCTATCGGGTTCATAGTAGGGAAATCAGTACTTCCCCGGTGTATCTTCTTCGATACTTCACTCATAGCAACTAGAGCCTGAAACCAATAAATAAGAATTAAGAGAGATCACTTCGTTGCTATAACATTCCTGGCCCAATTTAATCTCTATAATTCAACGTCGAATATGAAAATACCGGATTATTAGCTGCTACACCACCATCAACAAGATTGAATTCTCTGATTCTTCCTGAGGGATCTTTGGTTTCAAAATAATGGGCAGGAAGATAAGTAGGGGCAGCCGAGGTTGCAATGCATATGTCTGACAGTAAGGCATCTAGGCTTGGGTTGTTCTCCTAAACCATGAAAATATGTTTCAATTCTGATATATACATGTGTTTGTGAGTTGTTAAATGAAAAGGGTAGATGTCAAAGACATATATACAAACCAGCTCATAGCTAGAGAAGATGGTTGGTTGGAGTCTTTTGATGTCAAAAGTAGGGATCACGACATCAGTTAATGTCTCGTGCAACCGTGTGTTTCTCAGCTTTTCCTTAACGATATTGTGAAGATACTTGCCATCGTATTTGGGCCCTGATAGGGCCTTGATCACCTTTGTAGCATGAGAAAATGGACAACTGCATGTAATGGAATGAAAGCAGGATCATATTAATAACTATATGGTAGATATATGTATATAACAGCATTATGTTAACAACCATCGAGGTTATATATTATCACCTGTCTTGGGGGAATATACTAGGGCAGTGTTCAAGATAGAAGGCCTTGATGTCTTTGGCAGCAAACATAGGGCGGTTCTCTTCATTTGGAGTAGTTAGCATGGCAGTCACAAGACCACCGGTGCTTGTCCCTGCAATCACGTCAAAATAGTCTGCAATTCTTGCGTCTTCACCATCCAGTTTCTGCACCAGGCCAAACCCATTATGAACAAAGACTTAAATAAATGGCGAACAATTAATTAATTAGAATTGAAACACTGAAATAGAAGTGAATTAAGCTCAATGCAGTGTCCTAAATGAGAAGAAAGAGCATGTCACTGTCAATTGCATGCATGCATGCAGTCCTGGTGATTAGAAAAATTGATTTTGGCCTTCTTATTTTATCAAGTGATACATATAGGGATTATAGATATATATATATATATATATATATCAGAGAGTACTGATGTGTTCAAAGTTTGTTCTACCTGAAGCTCGGATTCGAGGAAGTTAAGGATTATTCCTGGGATAATCCCTCTTATTCCCCCTCCATCGATGCTAAGCACAGTGATTACATTTCCATAAGTTGGAGGCTGTAAGCGTGAATTTGCTCCTTCCGTGAGAGATTCAGAAGAAGGTTTTCACAGAGAGAGAGAGAGACAGAGACAGAGAGAGTTTGAAGTCTTAAGAGACTTGAGAAATTAAGTAGAGAGAGAGAGTTTGAAGTCTTAAGAGACTTGAGAAATTAAGTAAAACAAGGGTACGTAGTTTTGAAATATCAAAAGCCTTAAACCAGAGAAAAGAAGTCCTGAAACCTTGAATACTCTTTGATAAGGGGATGAGGGTATTTATAGTGCTAATCATTTAATCCTTATGTTTCATGTTAGTGACCAGAAAAGTCTGCATAAACTCGTGTTCAGCATCAAGCAACAACTCAAAATTTAATTCCTTCCATGCGTTGATCGAGTAGATTATACGCGTTCCATGAAAAAATCAAAAGGAAAAACTTTGTCAAAAGAGTTGGAAAAACCAAGAATCAGGTGGTTGGGATTGGTCGAGTTTCTGAGAACAGAAAAGTGCTTGACCAATTCCATTGAAATTGGACACTGATGTCCCAGTTTGAAAATTCGCGAATGGCAACTCAAGGCAGCCGTTAACATAATCATACTAAATTACACATACATTATACTTATACGAGGTTTCTAAAATTATATTAATTTTTTTTTTAATTTTTAAAATTATATAATTTTTTTTTATTTTACATAACAATACATAGATACTCTTTTTTAATTAAAGTTTTTTCCTCAAAATAATAAAATTATCCCTTTTATTTTTTTATTTTTTTATTTTGAATAATTTTTTATTTTTTTATTTTTTTATTATTTTATCAAAAAAATTAAGATTTTTATCAATATTTATTTGAAAAGTAAAAAAAACTGGTCAAAATTTAAAAAAATGAAAAAAAAAAAAAACATGAGGAACGGTTTTGTCATTTAAAAAAAAAAAACTATAATTAAACATCTGTATATTGTCAGATAAAATAAATATAATTTCATAAATCTCATAGGAGATTAATATAATTTATCCCTTAATCGATTATAACAAATTTTTATCTCATGACTTTGAGTATTTTCAATCATATTAATATTAGAGTAGTGTTAGGTATTTTTAATTTATATTCTTAATTGTATTTTCAATATAATAAGTATACAATAATTTTAAAAATCACATTTCATAAAATCTAAAATTAGTATATATTAACGTATCAAACTGGAAATACAATTAGAAAATATAAATTAGTTACATATCGTTTTCCTTAATATTATTAAGGTTTGCCTCAACACTCACCGTAACTTCAGGCTCGCAATTAATAGTGTTGATTGCTTCTTCCTCAAAAGCTCCCCTTTCATTGTGAATTGATTGACGGAATCAAATAAGAGAGAAAATAGGTAATATTTTAATTACATTGTTACATCTTCACTTTCACATAAATCAATTTAAAAATTGAAGAACTTTTACGCTATGTTTTGATAAATAAAAAAGAAAGAAGAGGAGATGATAATATTAGTTACAAGAGATGGGAGATGAGAGGAGAGGCGAGGAAAAGAAGGTGTAATATATTCTTCATATTTGAATAATAAATGAGAAAAATGAGAGTGTAATCATATCATCTTACTTGAAAACAACGTAACAAAAAAAGGAAATGAAAAGATTAAATATTTTTTTACTATTATGTCATGTGATAGAATTGTCTTTTTTTTTTTTATAATTTCAAGGTTATAATTTGTATTATAAAAAAATTATTAAAAGCTCTCTTATTTTCTTTCGTCTCTCTGTCCACTTTTGGAATAAGGACAAATTAAATAAAATAAGGATTAAGAAATTCCTCCCTCGCTCTCCATCCCCCTTCCTCTCCTTCTTGAATTTTAAACCAAGCACAAAATAATATCTCCTTCATTTCCCTTTCCTCTCATTTCTTTCTAAATCCCTCAATTCAAGTGAAGTGTTAGAGTTACAATATTTTTCTTTCAAACTTAGTTTGCAAACACTTATTTTGAAAGACTTTCGACTAATTAACTCCAATATTTTATCATGTGTATTATAATTTATTTAAAAAATAAGTCATAACACATATGACATGACAGTATTAAAAGAAAACACTGATACAATAATGTATCGATCGTATTAAAAAAATAGGTTTTTCACTAGAATTGCACTGAATTTTGATCAAGGGTGACAACATGAGTAAGTCACGCCGAATTCTAACTCATTCTAAATTTTAAAAAATATTTTTTATATATGTAAAATTTTAATTTTTTTAAATTAGTCCGCATGAGCCCCCAGAGGGAGCTGCATTGAATGGCTTGTTTTATAATTCTTCCTGTTAAATGTTCCACCAATATTGTCGGTTTACACTTATAAAGATAAAGCCATAAAGCAATTAAAAATACATTCAGACTCCAATTTCAATCACAAAGTATTTTGATCATTGGTCTCTCTTTCTCTCATTTAATGTCGGATCCTTTTCTCTTGTTTCAAGTTTTGTTTTTTCTTAAAAAAAAATTACCCTAATTGAGTAACAGTCATCCACTCAATTATATGGTTTAAAGTCCTAATTCTAATTATATACTTTAACAAAATATAAAACTCAAATATGTGGTTTAAGGATCCTAATTTTAATTAAATACTTTAACAAAACATAAACCTATTAGATTATTTCTAATAGTTAATCGAATTTTTATTTAAATTTGAGTAAAAGTTTCATTGGATATGGAGCTCTCCAATAGTCACTCAATTTTTTTTTATAAAAATTCTTGTAACACCCCGATCAAATTAAGTAAAGTAATTAACGATAATAACAATTATCATAAGTTAATTTACTTAATAACCATGAGTGATGCTAGATATGATTAGTGACTCATAAATACGAAAGTAAAAATATAAATGACAAAAATAATTAATTCTAAATTAGAAACGACCGATGTGAGGATGCAATGTAATGCCGAGGGCCATGATATAATAAGAAATTATGACTAGTATTAATCGAAGATTAATATACACAAGTGCATGTGAAAAATTAGTTCACGAAGTGCACTTACGTAAGATTAGCATAACGCATGACGGAAGCTCGTTTAATCATAATCATTCTGATAATTATGATGGACCACTAGAACAATTAAAATATATTTAAATACATCAAGGTGGGACAATGAAGGCTATGGAAACTTAATGAGATCTCGACTTATAAATTCGACACATGAAGAGAATAAATAAGTAATACAAGCGAATCAAAAAAATTTTGATAAAAATAATATATGTTTGGCATAAACCAAACATAATGGGACATGTTAAAAATAAAATTAATGACATGATAATGGGACGTGTTAAAAATAAAATTAATGACATGAAGAGGAAGCATGCAAGAATCAAAAACACAGCAAGAATGCCAAGAAATTTTACGGCAATTGAAACGCAATTTCAAAAATTCAAGAAATACACCCAAAATGCCAAACAAGGCATAAGGAGAGAAAAAAGAGGGAAAATAAGGCCAAAAGTGTTGGCCAAGGAATTTGAACCTAAGACCAAAAAAGAAGGAAGAAGCTTATACTAAAAAGAATAACCAACTTGGCTGCAACCTTTTTATATTATATATGTCATAAGATATATATATATATATATATATATATATATAAGCTACATAAAATGTCAAGTTTGCATGCTCTAGCACATATATTCATATATATACATACATATATATATATATATATTATATTTAAATATGCATGAAATCTAATTGGTGGGGAGAGTGGCCCAATAAGGGGTTGACACCTCAGTTGTGCTGAACATATACATACATATATATATATATGTGTGAGAATAAATAAAGAGAAAAATAGTGTGTGCAAGTATGTGTAGTGTGTGCGGGCAGAGAGAGAATTGTAGAGAGAGAGAGAGAGGGGCTTTTTGTGAGTGAGAAAGTGAAGAAGAAGAAGAAAAAGAGGAAAACAGAAGCAAAAAGAGTGTGTGAGAGAGAGAGAGAGAGAAGCAGTAAAGAGAGAAAAACTAAAGAGAGAGAGGTAAAATTTTCTCTGTAATATCCCGACCCGGGATACCGGGTCATATGACACGTATTTCAAAATTAAAGAAAATTAGTGTAAAAACATTTACACTCAAAAGAATAATTAATTAATTATTTTATTAATTAATTAAATATACGAAATAATTATTTTAATTACAAAATGAATATTAAAATGCACCATTTCATTTACATGGAAGGTGTAGCATGTATGTATAAATATATATGTGATCCAATATGTATGCATGTATATATATATATAATTAAATTAAAAATATATAAGTAAAAATATATATTACAAAAGTGTGTGTGAACAGTGCAGTGTGTGTGTGTGTGTGTCGGCTATATGTGTGTGAGTCTTAGTGTGTTAGTGTGTGTGTGTTATATTATATGTATATATATATATATATACAAAATATCTTGCAACAATTTAATGCAAAGTAGAAAAGAGAAAAAGCAAAGTTATGAGATGGGAAAGGAAGCAGGAAATGCAGGCTAAGGTAGGGCTATGGAGTCATGTAGAGAGAGAGAGAGAGAGGTCGGCTACTTTTTCTTTAAAAACCCAAAACATGCAAAGCATGTTGTTCTCTTACGAAAGAAATCAAAAGGAGTTAAACTAAGGAGAATAGAGGAAAATCAGAAGTGAAGAGAGAGAAAACCGTAGCAAAAAAGGTAAGAGATATTCAAAGTTTTAATATTTCTCTCTCTAGAATTTAGCATAAATATGAACTGTTTTTGAGTTATATATGATCATATAATGCTAGATATATATTTACAAGACTGTCAAGCATGATTTTAGGCTTCAAAAACACCAAGAAAATGTAAACCCATGAAGAACCGCCATGGGAGGACCTTGCTTATAGCAGGTCTGAACCCATGGCAACCAAACTTTGTTTGGTGTATAGAGACCTCAAGTAGACCTTATAAGCATGTTAAAAACATAAATCCGCGATCAAGAAACCTAAGAACAACCCTCCAGAAATGGAGTTACAGTTTCGGGTTTACAAAACAAACCCCACAAACTTGCTTTTAAACCTACCTTTATGAACGAAAACTAAATCTCCATGAAGAGGGGATCAAAACAAGACCAACCGCATGAAAAATGAACAAGAAATGAACATTTATGACCGGATTACAGTTCTGATTATCGAGCTTAAAACCGAAATAAAGAGTTCGTTTTGAACTCCCAAATGAATGCTAAGTTGGTCGTTTGTACCTTAGGAATGTTTTGGAATCAAAACAGTAAGAAATAACTGAGTAAAAAGTCACGAAATAGAAGGAAATAGAGAACTGTAATTAGGGTTTCAGTCATGGTCGACGTGGGAAAGATGACGAGTCAACTCGTCACTCGGTTTAAAAACGGGTGGGTTAACTCGGACGCGTAGCAGCCTCTGGGCTTGCCACCGAATAAATGAAACGACAGCGTTTCAATAAGGTTTTAAAATCTTTTAAACGATAGGGCTGACGTCATCATGACGTCAGCAACACGCACAAAACCGGATAGACCGGTTGGTTTACAACCAGACCGGACCGGTTCACTTATTCTTGGACCGAACCAATTGGTTTTCTGATTTATTTAAAATTAAATAAACCAAGACTTCCTCTATTTACAGTTTGACCCCAACTGTTTTATGAAATTATACTGTGGCCCAACTAATGAAGATTTTATGCAATTAGACCCCTGGAAAAATAATTAATTTAATCATTTAATAAATAAAATAAAATGACTATTTTGCCCCTGAATCATAAATGAGGCAAATAAAGTCCAAATTAAACATATGAATAGTGTATTCTAACTATTTTGGATATTCTGAAGCCAATGGTAGGGTCCGTTTTATGAGACGGGGCCCCAAAAAAATAAAGACACGTAAAGGGGTAAATGACCAAAATACCCTTTGTCCAAAATTAACAAGTTATTAGTATATTCTTACTATCTCGGACCTTCTGAGTCTAATGGTGAGGTCTACAACACGAGATGAGGTCCCGAACATAAAGACACGTAAGGGAGTGAAATGACCAAATTACCCCTAGTACCTCAAAAGCCAAATTAAAACCAAGAAAGGTCTAAATTGACTTTCTTTGACATCCCGGACTCAAAAATGGAGTCCAAATTACGAAACGAACTACAGAAAAATATGACACGTAAAACGATAAATGACCATTTTGCCCTCTTACATATAAAAGCTCGAATTAAATTCTAAGAAAGCCTAAACCGAATTTCTTCGACGCTCTGGACTCAATAATAGAGTCTATTCGACCAAAAGAAGTGTCTAAAATAAAAAGACATAAAATTTAATGAATAGCATCTGTCAGATGACTATGGACTGAAATATTGCCGAAGTATTAAACTAAGGCAAGTACGAAGAAAATGAAATACGAAAAGACACGACACGTAAACATATGAAGTAAATAACTTTAAAGTTAATGGAGTTACCAGAAGAGTATAATTGTAGAAATCTATTTTTCTTGACACGTTAAATTATGTTTTAGGCAGAGAATTAAATAGACACGAAAATGAACCAAAAACGAGAAGTTCTTCCAATGATGACAAGGGCTCAGATAGCAAATGACCCAAAACAACAAGTCTTCCGGGAGAAGCTGCAAAAGCAACTCCAGGTAATTCTGAAGCATATTCGAATTGCCCAAACGAATGAAGTGGTCTCTGTTAGCCCCTTCATGTACAAGACCATAACCAAGGAACAATTGGCAGAGAAAAAAATTAATAAACAAGAGGACACTGAAACGCTGCAAGAATGGCTCCACAGGTAACACTATTATCATTAAGTACATGAATAACTAGTTTATGATATAGCTAAGAATCTGATCTTGCACAGTCTGGGTATGGGTAAGATTTTAAGTTAAGTAAGTATATATGAGATTCATGCAATCTTTCATAAATTATGATAGGTTGAGAGAAGCCAAAGGAAAGGCATCTAAATAGAGCGAAACCAAGAGCACGAGGTGAGTAACCCTGTGTTTGAAATGGAGATTTAACTCCATGGATTTAAAAAGGTTTTAAATGCAAAGATATGAAATGTTTTTAAATTTCAAATTCAGTGTTTACATGATTCAGTTTTAATTGTTTTGTTTTATAACTCCATTGTGACATGCTCAGTGATTGGTTTCTGCAACAGTTTTTCCTTCAAATACTTTTCAGCATGTCTAGTTAAAATGCAATTATTGTTAAATATTCTGAATTTGTTTATTTCAAGTATACGAAGATTTTACGAAGTTATGAAAAGTATCTATGAGAAAAGTCACATGATAAATGTCTTATAAGATAATGGTGCATAAGCACACAGGCAGCATTTTGGGTTTCTTCGGATCTCATTGACTTGTCAAAAACCACATAGTCAGTATTTTGGGTTCTTATTGTAACTCATTGACCTGTCATGTGAAATGCCCGGTAGCAGGATCTAATCCCTCAGGCAAATGAGATATCTCCATTTATAAGTAATATGGGAACCCGGTTCGAAACGGATTCCACTAATGGAAGTGATAAGATAACAAATGATTTGAAAATGGAAGCAGGTTTTACCCTCATTTTCAATATGCATATATGTTGAGTTTTATATACTCTATTTAAGAAATATATGATATGTTATATGTTTTAAAGTTGAAGTTCATATGTATAAGTTTAGCTTGAATACTTTAAATGTTTCAAAGCTACATGTTTTTAAGGAATGCATATTTCTGTATTCAAGTATACGAACAATTGACAGTGATTATTTTACAAACTCTTATGTACTAAAAACCACTGCTAATTAAAAACCCCATGACGAATACTGGAATTGCTCACAAGCTTAGATTAGCTTACCCGGACTTTTTTCGGACCCCCCTTTCAGGTGATTCACAGCAGACAGGGTCTCGAGGACGATGGCGAAGAGTCTAGCTGTTTTTGGGAAGATATGTTTTAAGTAGTTTCTTTTGAGGAACCTATGAACTCTAGTAGTACATTTTGTATTAGTAGACAATGTATGAATATGTATTAAGCCCTCTGGGCAACCGAACATGTATTGTATTAATGTTATAAGTCTTTAAGTTTTAGTTATACTCTGAATGTGTAACCATGTATGCTATGTATGGAGCAGCAGTATCGGACGGATGTGCATAATTTAAAATGAGAAAAGAAAAGAAAAAGTTTTTCACGCTTCCGCAAAACGCATGTCGCACATCTATTCGATACCGCTGCCTATGTGAGCCTTCGCCTAAGGGTCCTCGGGCCTGAGGGTGGCGGTCGCGATCCGGTGATCCTCAGAGGGTGGGTTTCGGGTCGTGACATTCTCTCTCTAGAAAAATTTCATTTACAAGCTTATTATGGCCTAAATTATGCATGCATGTGTTTTATATTGCTGAGGGATAAAAAATGGAAGAAAAATGGTGAGTTTTAAAGCTTGAAAACCCTAAGAACTACAAGACCCGAATTTGTAAAAATGGCGTTTTTGTACAAACTTGATTAAAGCTTCAAACCAATTGCATAGCTCAAAAGATCATTAAAAATGGAACATGCAGAAACTTGAATCATTAAAAATTGTTCAAAAACCATTGAGAAAACAGTGGTAACAGTTGAGGGAAGAAAAATTTAAAACTTGTAATTAGGGCTCGTTTTGTTGTGTTTTAGGAATGGGAATATGTTCCACATAGTTTCAGAAATTGAATAGAGAAAAAATGGAGTAAAAACATCCATTGTAACTCAACGAAATAGGAAGACAAGGAGTCATCGAAAAGTTGGGCTCTCGCCGGAGCCAACTGTAAATTCTAATATTCGACGGGCCAATGTGAATTAAATCAAACTTTGATTTTAGAAATGAAATCCTCATTAAATTTAGGTTTGACCCCATGAGTTTGCACCGAAATTCAACCTGTGACGGTCCTTGAGCCGGAGAATGGGGAAGAAGAATAATGGCGGGTCAGGTCTCGGATCGGATTCGGGTTGGGCCCTAACCGAATTATAAAAAAAGTTTTAAATCACTTATCAAAATTACATCGTTTTGATTAAATGAAATTAAAAAAATTAAAAAAAAAAAAAAAAAAAGGTAGAGCTGACGTCAGCATGATGTATCGAACCAGATTGATCGATTAGTTTAGCACTATTTGGGGCCAGTTCACTTAAAATCTAATTGAACCAATTAGTTTATTTAAATAGTATTCAAAAATTATGTTTTGGCCTCCACTAGTTTTTGAAATTATAATTAGACTCTCAGAACCTTTTGTTAATTAGAAAATGATCCCAACAATTGTGATTAATTATGAATTAGCCCAGAAATTAATTAAAAATTAATTTTAAATCGCTTTAATTATATAAAAAATTAATAAAATACCCTTAAGCCAAAAATAAGCCGATTAAAATAAAAGAATAGTGCAACCCAATTTTTTTGGACATTCCGGACTTAACGACAGAGTTCGATTTGTGAAATTAAATCCTGAAAAATACAAATGGGCAAACTAGAGAAATTCTAAATACGTACTAATGATCAGTTAAGCGATAAATTGGAATCCGATGACTGTAAATATACGTACCTTAACATATTGGGGCATTCCGGATCCAATGGCGGAATCCGTTTTGTGAAACGAAATCCCAGAAATATAGACACGTGAAATGTTAAATTACCATTATACCCTTAGTAATCCAAAAGCCAGTTAAATATCAAAGGTGACATATTCTGACTTTATTGGACATTTTGGATTCAACGGTGGAATCCGTTTTAGCAAACAAAGTATCAAAAAATGTGACGCGTGAAAATATAAAATTACAAAAATGCCTATAGGCTTAATGTAAGTCACATAAATGAAATTAAGATCCAAAAAAGTCTAAATTAATTATATTCAATATTTCGAACTGGATGGTGACGTCCCTTTAAGGAAAATAAGACTTGGTAACAAACTGAAAAATAATGAATACGTCATTAGGACTTCATGAAGTTACCTGAATTATAAAAATAAAATTAATAAGTCCACATAAATAATATAAGCACCAAATAGACTCAAAATGAAGTCTGAATACGTGAATCGTGTACAAAAAAATAAGGGACATTAAAAAGTATAAAATACCATAATGCCCTCGAATGACCAAATAAGTTATAAGGTGGCACGGAACCCTAAATAGGGAATTTAAAGACCCTTAATTGAATAAACTAAGTTCAAAAGAACTTAAAACACTGAATAACAAAGTTTGAGATTAGAATGAATATTAATTTATCATGCCATGTATTTTTGATCTGTGATTATAGGATCACCCAAACGATAGAAAATGGAAAGAAAGTTACGAGATAACTATTATGGTAACCGCATGAGAGTGCGATACTAAGAATCTAATGTAAGTAAAACTCGAACTCTAACATGTGGTAATTCTTAGCCATGTCACAATTTTATTTCTTCGATGCTGCCAATTTGTATTCTATACATACCTGACATTATTGATTTCCCTAATTTGATGCATATTCTACCTTGTGGATATGATGAGAATTCAATTGTCAATGTCCTAATGTGATTACTTGTTCATTTCTATACCTTACTTTGGATATTGAAAAATTTATATGTTTCTCACTCCTGAGAATTTGTTATTCCACATATATCACTACAAAAAATAATACTTTTAGCAACGTACACTGTGCATCGCTAAAAGTGACATTTTGCAACGCACAATGGCCGTCACTAATAATGTGAAAAAAAATCAATAAAAAAATTGAGGTTCCCGCGTGAAAATTGGCGCCAAACTATTAGCGACGCCTAGGTGGCCATTAGCGACGCACCTGTGCGTCGCAAATAGTTCATTCTTTGAGCGACGCTCTGCTTTGCGTCGCAAATAATAGGGCTGGATCATTAGCGACGCACATTGGGGTTATTAGCGACGCCCAGTGTATGTCGCTAATAATCCCTTATATAAAAACACGATCTGATCGTTCTCTCTCTCTCAAACACTCTTTCTCTTTCTTTCAAGCGCCGTTTCCATCGTTCTTGAGGGTTAAAAGGTGAAAAGGGAAGGGGGGAACACATCGGCAGGAGGCCAGGAAGCCCATCAGGTAGGCCACTGAGCTTAATTTCTTTTCTCTCTCTCTCTCAAACTCACATCTATTTCATTGTATTTGTGAAGCCCTGGTATAATGGTTTGAAATTTCTTACTAACAGAAACATGCTAGCTAGTTTATATCTCTAATGTAATGTGATATCTCGACCCGGGATACGACACGTTTACCGAGGTCAATCGACTGAATAGTGTAATGTGAGTTGTTTGAGCTCTATATCATGGTATTTCATGTAACCATAACGATTGAGGGATGTGAATGGTTTGCTTAGTATACCTAGTGCCGGGCAACACCTGAGCACCTTAAGACCTAACATCGTAATGCATGCATGCACGCATTCCCATGCACGACCATATTTCACATACACGTAGTACGTCTAAAATTAGTGTATGCATGCGCTATTATAAATGAATTTATATGCAAAACTATGGATATATTTAATGTATAAAAATATGTATTTTATTTGTGTATAAAAATACATATAGTATAAATATATATATGATTATTGTGTAGTATATATATTTGTATATTACATAAAAAGAAAATGAAAAGGAAAGAGAGGAAAAAAGGAAAAGGGGCTGCATGTGGGCTGCTGACCAGTGAGTATGTCACTGTGTATATGTGTGTGTGTGCTGTGCGGTTGTGAGGAAAGCACCAAGGCCACCGACCTTGGTGCAAATGGTCTTATACATATATATATATATATGTATAGCATTCATGGTACGTGGATGGTTAGGGTGTAATGGACGGTTCACTGCAGTCAAGGCTGACTGCCAAGAAGAGAGAGAGAGAGAGAGAGAGAGAGGCGGTGGAATGTCTCTATATATATGTATACGGGTTTGTGAGTTGGGAGGTTAGAAAAGAAAGGGAAGGGTCAAGAACTAAAGAGGAGAAGGAGAGATAGAGATTGATTCTGAAACAGAGAGATTCAGAAGGGACACCGAGAGCAAAACAAGAAAACCCAGGTAAGTAATCGTGTTTCTGTCTTTACAATTTAAGCATGATATTAAGATGTTAATAGTAGGGACTGAATCACTATAAAATAAGGAACATTTAGCAAGAAGAATCAATCAAAAAGGTCAAGGAACGACTGAGAAAAATCCAGTTGCAGGTTTTATGAATAATCTCGGGTTTCATGCAAATCTAGGCTTAAAACTTGTTTTAAGTTTCTAAAAACGACCTACTCAGGTGCAGAGACATACTAGAAGAATTATAGGACCAAAACAGTGATCAAAACGTCACGAAAATGAAAAATATAACTTGGCCGGAGGGTCGGCCGGAGTTGATAAAATCACTATTCGTGAAGATGGGGAGGGTCTTAATGAAAACTAAGGTTAGGGTTGAGATCCTTGGGAAGAAGGGAAGAAAATGGCATTGAAAACAGGGTAGAATAAGGTCGGATTTAGGTTGCCGTCACTGGAGAAGGTGACGGAACCCTAATGCATGCTCACCGGAGTATCGGGGAAGACGACTGTAAAGTCGTGAGGCTATCGGGTTAAAACTAAACCGGATCCGGGTTTGGGTCAGGTCGGGACCCGACCGGAAATGAAATGGGACATTGAAACTGTGTCGTTTATATTTAGTTTTAAAATGGATTTTGGGCTGTTTGGTTGCAGGGATAATAAATGGAAATTAGGTTTCGAAATACACTTGCAAATTTTAGAAAGGTAAACTTGATTTTATGTAACCATGTAAAACTTGATCTGATGTGACAGTAAAACTTGATTCTTAACAGAAAATTTTATCTAGTTAAATGTGAACGCCTAATTCAGTTAGGCCATAATGTTAGAAGAACCACGGGAACCACCGGAGTTAGAACCGTTAAGTTCGCGGACAAACTTATTTTTAAGGAGGTAAGAATGTGATATCCCGACCTGGGATACGACACGTTTACCGAGGTCAATCGACTGAATAGTGTAATGTGAGTTGTTTGAGCTCTATATCATGGTATTTCATGTAACCATAACAATTGAGGGATGTGAATGGTTTGCTTAGTATACATAGTGCCGGGCAACACCCGAGCACCTTAAGACCCAACATCGTAATGCGTGCATGCACGCATTCCCATGCATGATCATATTTCACATACATGTAGTACGTCTAAAATTAGTGTATGCATGTGCTATTATAAATGAATTTATATGCAAGACTATGGATATATTTAATGTATAAAAATATGTATTTTATTTGTATATAAAAATACATATAGTATAAATATATGTATGATTATTGTGTAGTATATATATTTGTATATTACATAAAAAAAAAATGAAAAGGAAAGAGAGGAAAAAAGGAAAAGGGGCTGCATGTGGGCTGCTGACCAGTGAGTATGCCACTGTGTGTATGTGTGTGTGTGCTGTGCAGCTGTGAGGAAAGCACCAAGGCCACCGACCTTGGTGCAAGTGGTCTTATACATATATTTATATATATGTATAGCATTCATGGTACGTGGATGGTTAGGGTGTAATGGACGGTTCACTGCAGTCAAGGCTGACTGCAAAGAAGAGAGAGAGAGAGAGAAAGAGAGAGAGAGAGAGAGAGAGAGAGAGAGAGGCGGTGGAATGTCTCTATATATATGTATACGGGTTTGTGAGTTGGGAGGTTAGAAAAGAAAGGGAAGGGTCAGGAACTGAAGGGGAGAAGGAGAGATAGAGATTGATTCAGAAACAGAGAGATTCAGAAGGGGCACCGAGAGCAAAACAAGAAAACCCAGGTAAGTAATCGTGTTTCTGTCTTTTCAATTTAAGCATGATATTAAGATGTTAATAGTAAGGATTGAATCACTATAAAATAAGGAACATTTAGCAAGAAGAATCAATCAAAAAGGTCAAGGAACGACCAAGAAAAATCTAGTTGCAGGTTTTATGAATAATCTCGGGTTTCATGCAAATCTAGGCTTAAAACTTGTTCTAAGTTTCTAAAAACGACCTACTCAGGTGCAGAGACATACTAGAAGAATTATAGGACCAAAACGGTTATCAAAACGTCACGAAAATGAAAAATATAACTTGGCCGGAGAGTCGGTCGGAGTTGATAAACTCATTATTCGTGAAGATGGGGAGGGTCTTGATGAAAACTAAGGTTAGGGTTGAGATCCTTGGGAAGAAGGGAAGAAAATGGCATTGAAAACAGGGTAGAATAAGGTCAAATTTAGGTTGTCGTCACCGGAGAAGGTGACGGAACCCTAATTCATGCTCACCAGAATATCAGGGAGGACAACCGTAAAGTCGTGAGGCTATCGGGTTAAAACTAAACCGGATCCGGGTTTGGGTCGGGTCGAGACCCGACCGGAAATGAATGGGACATTGAAACTGTGTCGTTTATATTTAGTTTTAAAATGGATTTTGGGCTGTTTGGTTGCAGGGATAATAAATGGTTTGGGTTTAACCGAACCATGGATAAGGTGAATATGGTAGTTATGCTATTCCGGTTCTATGAATTGAACTGAACCGTTTGGTTCAGTAAAGAACCGAACCGGTTAGGGTTTCTAAATGGCGAACCCACTGGTTCAGACCTAGATTTAGGGAAATTCCATTTCCACCCCAAATGTTTTAGGAAATATCACTGTGGCCTAAACAGGAAAATTAATTAAATAATAATTTTTACAATAATGCCCCTATTTCAAATATGGGTCAAACGAAGTCCAAACGATGCAAATGAATAGTCAATTTTTATTGTCTCAAACATTCTATGATCAATGGTGAGGTTCATTTCACGAGACGGGGTCCCAAAAAAATAGAAATAACGGTAAAATTGTAAAATGACTATTTTGCCCTTTTAAGTACAAATGTCCAAATAGAATTCCGCGAAAGCCTAAACCGACTTTCTTCGGCATTCCGGACTCAATGGTAAGGTCTAAATTAGTGATAGAGATACCTAAGATAACAAGGCATAAAATTTGTTGAATAGCATTAATTCTGAAACGTATTACTGATATATAGGGAACTCGAAAGGCAAGGGCACACTCACGGATTTCTGATATAGAACCACGATAGAGGTAAGTAAATTCACCTTCTCTTCCATATGGTGTTTCCAAGCCAAGTTTATTCTCTTTATTGCCAAGCTTGTACTCTTGAAAGTACCTCACGTTATTGCTATCCACAATGCGATATTGTTCTATCTTGTGGACATTAATTGACTGTTATGTCATTGTTATCATATTGAACCATGCCTTGAAAGGCCTACTGCTATGTCTTTATTGAATATATGATATTCCATTTTATACTTCTATGTAATTATGAATAATCATGATATGTTATGAATACGGGATTTGTGCTCAGTCACAACATCCATCTGATGCTTTCTGATTGACTAGAGACCTAAGGGTCAAGTACATGAATGGACAGGTGGCAGGAATGAATTCCTCGAAGGCTTTCCACCGGCAATTGACTGGAATTTTCATTGCATTTCCATTGGCATTTCATTTACATTTGCATTGGCATTTTACCTGAGAACATAGTAAATGCATCTCTTAAGGATTGATATGATTACGTTATTGAATGACACTATTCCTTAAGACTTATCTTAAACTGAAGGGACACTCTTCATTGAATTGATTGTGATCGGTTTATTGTGGCAATACTTTTATTGTGACCGATTATTGTTGAGAAATCCATATCACTGCTTTTCCATTACTCCTAATTGTGCATTGTGACCCCATTGTTCATTGGCTATCATGGCAACTGTTCTCATTGGCTATCACAGCATCTCTTTTCTTATGATTGGCTATCATAATCTTATTCATGGATTCATATTTCACCGATACCAGTGTCGGAGATCTATTTTTACTTGCTGAGCTCTCGTAGCTCATTCCACCCTACTTACCCCCATTACAGGTGATGACGCTGCAAGACCCCAGTAGGAGTCTACGAGCGTAGGAGGACATTTTGAGGAACTGCACCAGTCTATGTTTTAGTTCTCCCATGTATTCACCACCCACGGGTGCTGGTTACGTTTAGTTCTTATTTTGTTTATTGTAGAACCATATCATGTATTAAATTGACTTCCGCTGACATTGTGTATTGAATAGACTTTCGCTGACATTGTGTACTGAAAGACTTCCGCTGATTTACTGTTATTGAAAAGACTTCTGCTGATCACTGTCATTACTAAGACTTTTGCTACTATTGTTTTAATATTTTAGTACTTTGCATATTAGTACTATGATACAGGAATGGAAAAAGTAGGGACGACTTTCGGGTCAGCCCCGCGACACGATATCTGCATAGGGTGGGTTTCGGGTCGTGACATCTAATGTTGAAAAAGAAGCCCTTTGAGTGATTATAATTTACATGCATGTTATTTTTGGGAAAATATTTGAAATTGTTGAAGTTGAATAATTATTTATTGCTAGTTATTTTTGAACTTTCCTGCATTCATAGACTAATTTGATAGTCAAGGCAAGTGCAGAAGAAAGGCGTAAAAGTCCTTTCTCCCTCTTTATATACATATTTGAAATATGAGCCCCCCAAGCCGATTTGGCATGACGGTTGAGGGTAATGATGGCTTCTCAAGTATCGGCTGCGCAATAAATGACCCATTAAACCGGCGTCTTGGAAAGTGGACGGACAAAACGTATGACTCTTCATAAAGCCCATAGCCCTAGTTACACCTTAGCTCCTAACTAGGGCTCGGGGGGGGAGTAACTGATATACCACAGACAAACACACCAATCACCTTGAGACACGTGTGCTTACAGAACCGATAAACTCGGTCATACAGAGCAGGCACGGCCTCTAGGGCACTCTCATACAGTTATCCTCCAGAACTTGTGCTCTGAACCATATTTACTCAGAGTATTCCGTATGATTCAGACCTCGTTATTTCCTTAACATCCGCCAAGCAGAGAATTAGGGAAACGGTTTTCTACAAGGAAACTACCACGTATAGTCATCTCTAGTCTGATACAATGTCCAACAAGGTAACTGCAATCTCCGATGATCAAATCCCTATTCTCATGGCTCTAAATCCTAATCAACTTAGGAATGCCGCAGGCTATAAATTAAACCCTACAGGTACACTTTATTTTCATGCTCATTCTTTGGCTTTCAATACAGTCTTTTCAATTCAGTTTACTTAGTTAAGCATCGGAGCAGCTACTGCCGGAGCCAATCGGTGGCCCTCTGATTCCTTCTTTCTAAGTGTTCTTCAGGTCACGGGGCCCAGATTTCTTGCGAGCCAAAAAGTGCAGCATCAGTTTGCTGCCGTCTGTGGGAAAGACTAATCTCCAAGTGCTCTATTCACCAACTTACTCTCTTCCTCACCGGAGAACCATAGCCCCCAATCTCCGACCAAGGCAGAACGCTCAAAATCCACGAAGCTCTCAATGTCGGTCGCTTGCTCCACGAGCAAGAGGGCTAACGGTTGATCCCATGCGACAAGAGATTGAATCAATCAAACGACATAACGAACTAGTGCAGGAACAACTATTTGCCATATCTAGAACCCTGACAATGCTTACACAAAACCAAGGGACGAGTCCTCCAAATTCGCCGGTCAATATTGCTGGGGGAACACGACCCCCTATTATCATTGAGAATGAAGAGCCCCATAAGGAGGCTCCAAATAACCGGCCTTGGCACCCCCAGGGTGTTGCTCACGTCGGTAGAGATCCACAGCTGTCAGCAGCCCCCGGCTGGGGGACACCAGCCTTTGTCCCTGATGTTCATTACCGAAGCACTACTACAGTTCCAACTCCAAGAGCTTCAGGAGCACATCCGGCACCACAAGAGCCGCAGCCCCAAGCAGCACCAATCCTTCAAGCTTAGAACCTTCAGAACCCTCCTCTATCCGTGGGACATGCTCAGCCCGACTACCCTGAAACCGAGGCTATAAGGCAAGGTTCACAAGAAGTCTGGCTTAGAGATCCACGCAAGGTCGAGGAAATTACAGAATCTATGGACCGAACAGTAGCTGTGAGAGGTGTCCAGAACCATCCAGAGCTGGATGAGTTGGCAAGGCTGCTCGGAAGACTTGCCACCCCATTCACTCCTGCCATTATGTCAAAAGAAAGACCAAGGAAGTTCATCGTACCAAAGCTTACCCTATATGATGGGACTGGCGACCCAGGAGATCATCTATTGCACTGCCAGTATACAATGGCCCTTTACAGGGCCTCTAATGCCTTTATGTGCCGAACCTTCATTACCAGCTTAAAAGGTACCACCCTAAAATGGTTCCATCACCTCCCACCAAACTCGGTTACCGGCTTCTATGAGCTCAATAGGCAGTTCCTGGACAGATTCATGATAAGCAGGAGGCTCAGAAGGGGACCAGAGTTCCTGTTAAATGTCAAATAGACCGAGGAAAAGTCCCTCAGAGCTTACATCGCCCGCTTTAATGCCGAACTCACAGAGATAACCGACTGCAGCCCAGGTTTCCTTGTGGTTGCCTTAACTTCTGGTCTGGCTCATGGTGACTTCAGAGACTTCTTGACAAATAGCCCTCCAACCGACATGGCGGCATTAATGGACCGGGCCAGGAAGTACATCAACTTGGAAGAAGCTAACCGCACGTCCCAAAAGGGCAAAGAACAAAACCAGAGGGACAATCCGAAGAGGGAGGATCATAAAAAGGACGACCACAGAAGAGACCCTAGCAAGAAGAGAGCCAGGAGTCCAGAAAAGAGAACGGCACCCAAGGCTGTTTACAATTCCGGACCAAGGGAGTTTACCAATTTTACCCCTTTGAACACTACACTGAACTAACTACTTCGGCAGATCCGAGATCGGGAAAACCTACGATGGCCAGAACCGATTAAAGGAGATCCTAGCCTACGGGACCAAAGCAAATATTGCAATTTTCACAAAGATCATGGGCATACGACTAACTCATGCAGGACCCTTAGATATGAGGTTGAGCAGCTCATAAAGAAGGGACGCCTTCGGGAGTTTATTAAGCAAGACGGGAGGCAGAACCCCCACAAAGACAAGCCTCAACAACGGACAGACCAAAAACCCAAGCCGAGACAAGAGCAGAGGGAAGGACAGAATGAGCCCCAAAGGCAGAACAACCATGTCATTTACGTCCTCCATGCAGACTCTCCTATTACAGGAATGTCAAACAGAGCGAGGAAGAGGTATGCCCGGGAGGCCAGGGCTGCCACAGATGTATTACAGATCACCAACGTTGAAAAAAGGCTCAAACCAGAACCAGAGATTCAGTTCACAGAATGGGATCTAGCCGGGGTACACTGCCCTCATAGTGATGCCCTCGTTATCACTCTTAAGATTGCTAACTTCGAAATTAGAAGAGTTCTGGTTGACACTGGCAGCTCCGTCAATATACTATTCTATGAGCCACTCAAACAGATGAAGATGGACCACAACAGCATCAAGCCTACCACTACCGTAATGGCAGCGTTTGATGGTAATCTCAATACCCCATTGGGAAGGATCGACCTACCTACTACTGTAGGGGAAGGTGAAGGGCAGAAAACCACCATCTCATAATATATGGTGTTGAATATGAAATCTTCCTATAATGTCATAATTGGGAGACCATGGTTACATTAGATAGGGGCTGTTACCTCGACCCTCTACCAATTTTTGAAGTATGTCCACAACCAGAATGTGTATTCTGTCAAAGGGTGCCAGCCGACTTCTCGGGAATGACATGCCATTGCACTTAAGGAAAAGACTACCAAATAGAAATTATAGTACGCTCGAGACTGTGCAGATCCAATTCTCTCCCACACTCTCGAGGAGGAATGTTGCCCTTCCAGAATCGAAGAAGCCCTAAGCCTAAGGGGACGGGACAGTAGGGCCAAACCCATTTGGCGAGCCCATCAAAGTATTGGTCAGTTCAGAATCAGAGGGGCGCTATTTGTACGTTGGTCCAGACCTGACACATGTCAACCAAGAAAAAATAATCAGGTTTCTGAAAGATAACCTCTCTATGTTTGCATGAGAAACCAAAGACATGGAGGGTATAAATCCAAACCTCATAACTCACAAACTGATGGTGGATCCAGACCACCCACTAGTGAGGCAGAAAAGAAGGCCGCTAGCTCCAGAGCGGCATCAGATCATAAACGAGGAAGTCTAGAGGCTGCTTGAAGCCAAGATGATACGTGAAGTGTTCTACCCAGAGTGGCTGGCCAACACCGTTTTGGTCAAAAAGAAAAATGGCAAGTGGAGAGTCTACGTTGACTATACAGACCTCAATAAAGCTTGCCCCAAAGACAGCTTTCCACTACCAAGGATAGACCAGCTGGTTGATGCTACTGTAGGGCACGAACTCATGAGTTTTATGGATACCTATTTTGGGTATAGTCAAATCCAGATGTACCCTTCAGACCAAGAGAAGACAGCCTTCATAACCAAACGAGGTCTCTATTGCTACAGAGTGATGTCGTTCGGTTTGAAGAATGTTAGGGCCACATACCATCGGTTGGTCAACAAGATGTTCAGCTCATTGCTCGGTAATACCATAGAAGTATACATTGATGATATACTGGTAAAAATTTTGCAGAAAAGTAATCACCTCCAGCACTTATCCCAGACCTTCGATATCCTAAAACAACACAAGATGAAGCTCAATCCCTCAAAATGTACCTTCGGGGTGATGAAGGGAAAATTCTTGGGATACATGGTCTCTCAAAGGGGTATCAAAGCGGACCCTACTCAGATCCAAGCTCTGATTGGACTGGAGTCACCAAGAACCAGAAAAGACATTCAGGCACTGAATGGCAGAATCGCGGCACTAAGCAGGTTTATCTCCAAGTCCACTGACCGTTGCCTACCCTTCTTCAGAGCTTTAAAAGGTAACAGAGTTTTACAATGGACGGAAGAATGTGAGAAAGCTTTCCAAAAACTGAAGGAACATCTTGCCTCTCCAGAGCTCCTGTCAAAACCTGTCTAAGGGGAAAAGTTATTCCTATACCTCGTAGTCTCTGAGAACGCAGTCAGCTCCGCATTAGTCAGACAGGACAGGGGAGTACAGAGGCCCATATTCTACGTCAGTAGGGCACTGCTAGACACAGAAAAGAGATACCCTGAGGTTAAAAAGTTGGCCTTCGTTGTGGTGATATCAGCTCGAAAACTCCGACCTTATTTCCAAGCTCATCCAATTGAAATCCCAATTGCCTATCCCCTGAGATCGATATTTAGGAAGCCTGAGGTTTCAGGAAGATTAGTGAAGTGGTCTGTGGAGTTAGGAAAATTTGACATATTATATGTACCGCGAAACTCCATCAAAGGGCAAGCCTTGGCAGATTTCGTTGCCGAGTTCACCCCGACACTTCAGAACAAGGCACAGCTCATTGAAACTTCAAGGGCATGGCAGCTCTATATTAATGGGTCATCAACTGATCAGGATTCTGGAGTAGGCCTGGTATTACAGTCCCTTGATGGGCTCTTATTAGAAAAAGCAGTCAGCCTAGGATTCAGAGCTTCCAACAACGAAGTAGAATACAAAGCCTTAATCCTAGGTATGAAGTTGGCTCTGGAATGCGAGGTTCAAAACCTTAAAGTCTTCTCAGACTCCCAGTTGGTGGTAAGCCAAGTCTTGGGAGAATTCTCCATTAAAGATGACAAAATGCTTCGGTATTCCAAACTAGTAAACTTCTTGAAGCACTCCTTCCAGACGTTCTCTATCCAGAAAATAGAAAGAAGCCAGAACTGCAAAGCAGATGCTTTCGCAAATATGGCCTCCCGCCTAAAGTCAGAAGGGAACTCTATAGTAAAAATCTCCTACCAACCAAGACCCAGCATAGAGGAAGCCCAAATGGCCCAAATTGTTGAACAAGCCCAGAACTGGATGACCCCAATCCTCTACTACCTGGAATCAGGGCTCCTCCCAGAAGATAAAAACAAAGCAAGAATAATCCGGATTAGAGCGGCGCGGTACCTGATCCTGAACAACAAACTTTACAAAAGGTCTTACTCTCGACCCTTGATAAAATGTCTAACTCCAAAAGAATCTCAATATGTCTTAGCTGAAATACACGAAGGTATTTGCGGGAACCATAATGGGGGCAGAACAATAGCTCACCGAGCTCTAACACAAGGCTATTATTGGCCTAATATGTTGAAGCAGGCTAAGGAGTACGTCCAAAAGTGCGACAAATGCCAAAGATTTGCTCCATATCAACACCAGCCCCATCACGAGCCCATCCCAATTACTAGTCCTTGGCTCTTTGCTCAATGGAAGATGGACATCGTGGGCCCATTACCTAAAGCTCCACCAAACAGGAAGTATCTTTTGGTAGCCATTGACTACTTTTCTAAATGGGCAGAAGCTGAACCTCTAACACATATCACAGAGAAGGAAGTTGAAAACTTCACCTGGAAGAACATTGTCTGCAGGTTCGGTATACCACGCGTGATCATCTCAGACAATGGGACACAGTTCACTAGTAAAGTCTTCAAGAAATTTTGTGAAAATCTCAACATTAGACAACACTTTGCCTCTCCAGGCCATCCACAAGCAAATGGGCAAGTAGAGGTCACCAATCGAACGATCCTTGATGGATTAAAGAAAAGGTTCGAGCAGGCCAAAGAAAAGTGGGTGGAGGAACTCCCTGGGGTTCTTTGGGCCTATCGAACAACTAGAAGAACTCCCACCTCTGAAACTCCCTTCTCACTGGCCTATGGTACAGAAGCAGTAATCCCGGTGGAGATCGGTATGCCAACTTTAAGGACTGAAGCCTTCGAACAAGAGTCCAATGATCAGCAGCTAACAGAAAATTTGGATTTGCTTGAGGAAAAAAGAGATCAAGCCGGAATCAGGATGGAAGCCTATCAGCAAAGAATAGTCAACAACTCCAAAGTGGAGCTCAAGACGGTCAGCTTTCAAGTTGGAGACTTCGTCTTAAGAAGAGCTTTTCCAAACACCAAGGATCCCACTATGGGAAAGTTATCACCCAACTGGGAAGGCCCCTACAGAGTGACGAAGATGGTTAGGCCCACCACCTACTGGCTAGAGGACATGACTGGGAAACCCATTCCCAGACCTTGGAATGTAAAACATTTACGGAAGTATTATCAATAAAGATTCTTCTTTCTTTTTAATACCTCCATAAAATGTTCATATTTAATGCATAGGCCTTCAGAGCCTGGTCCATCTCTAATGCACAGGCCTTCAGAGCCTGGTCCATCTCTAAATGCACAGGCCTTCAGAGCCTGTCCATCTCTAAATGCACAGGCCTTCAGAGCCTGGTCCATCTATAATGCACAGGCTCTGAAGGCCTGGTCCATCTATAATGCACAAGCCTTCAGAGCCTGGTCCATCTATAATGCACAGGCCTTCAGAGCCTGGTCCATCTCTAATGCACAGGCCTTTAGAGCCCGGTCCATCTCTAATGTACAGGCCTTCAGAGGCTGGTACATCTATAATGCACAAGCCTTCAGAGCCTAGTCCATCTCTAATGCACAGGCCTTCAGAGCCAGGTCCATCTCCAATATATAGATTCAGCGATCCAATCCATCCAAAGACAGAAGTTCCGGACATCTTCAACTAATGCCCAACTACTATTTACACAAGTTTCCTAGATCGGCAGATCCTTAGAGCTGATTCTTAGGTTACTTAGCTTATGTACTAACAAGCGACGAATACTACAGTACCGAGCTGGTTTAAAGTACTCTAGTTCAAGGCACAAGTTTTATGTTTGTTTCTTTGATATACTCTCAGAACATACAAAAAGAATTACTGATCAGCAGTGCTCAGAAAAGTGTTTTAACTCCAAAAGAACACATCCAAACACAAGGTACATCAGATTTGAGGAATTCAATTTTATTGATGGCTCATAAAATACAAGAAGACTTGAAAGAAAACAAGTTACAACAAAGACATCATTATGTTTTGCGACATCATGGCTTTCTTCCTCGAATCTCTCAAGTGTAGGGAAAAAGGGCCTAAGTTCCAAACCTTCATTACCGCCGCCACCGGCTTCCATTTGAAAAGAAGGAACCCTGAACCCCCATCTGCATCAAGAAGTACCCAAGTCATTTCATCATCACTGTCACTTATCTCAATACCAACGGATGATGAGGGCTCTGGGTCTCAGGAGACCTCCATTCTCCACCTTCGTTTCCCTCAAAATTTGGCATGACACCCCAGCCGGCTTGAGCAAGGGTCTCTGCCAAGACACAAAGGGAAGGAGGCATCCCACCTTCGCTTCATCACCAATGCTCCAAGCCTCGGTTCAATCAAGGAGGGTCCGCCTCCAATCGGAGAAATCTCGACCGGATGCTAAGATGGACAAGAAGATCTTCGCCTCCTCTAATCCTTCCTTGGAGACAGAATCAAAGGGAAGGATAACTCTCGGCCACAATTTAATCATTCCCAACTTGGACTGAAAATCATCAATCATCTCCAGGCAAACGACAAGCTTCTAAAGACATCCAAATTCTCTCCGACGGGGGAACAGTCTGAAAGCAAAAAAGTAAAGAGGTTGGGCGCAACTGTATGCCCCTTTCTCATATATATAGGCCCTTGAAGTCCAAAAGCCATCCAACTGGACCGTCGCAACGGTTAAAGGAAAGGTTGGCCTCGAAAACCCAGACGGCAACTGTGTAAATAAATGACGCATTAAAGCATCCTCTTGGAATACCAAAAGACAGGGTGCAGGATTTCCCTAAACGAATAGTCGCAGTTCAGTACTGAAGCTTCTAAGATGATGAAATAAGCAGAGTCTAATATACAAACCTCCTATCCGATATACAGACCTTCCAGTCTTATCTATTCCTTGACAGGCCACGCACATAACAAAAGACCAACAGCTCTGATGTGCCCCGGTCCTGATCTTGAAGGCTTAGAAACAGAAGTTTCAATCGTAAGAGTGATGGTCGCAAACTACCTAATTATTTTTACAAGTCTTTGGTTCAGAACAATCTGCTTCGGAATTCTTCAGAGTTTGCTTCCACTCTATGTGATACAAAATCTATATCAGATTCCTACTCATCTGATTATATTTGCTTTCTTATCTTATTATGATGAGACAATCAGAATTAGTCTACAATCACTATTTTATTGCAAATTCAGCTCGGAAGACAACTGCCAACGGCAAAAGAGCCAGACTGAAGAGCTCTAGAACAGCCTCACTTGCAACAATTTCTCACATCAACCACAAATTGGAAAGACCAATATACTACAGAACAATACAACACAAGGCTACATGGGTCAACCAGGAATCCACACGAAAGAAAACGATGAAGACATTTGAAAAAAAAACCTATTTCATTCAAATGATAGTCTATTAAATGGGAGGTTCAAAAAGCAAAATGTGCATATTCTAAGCCTAATCAGCAGGACCAGGCTCAACAGCTGGGGAAGGATCGGCAGGAGCAACATCAACCATTCCGTTCGAAACAACAACTTTAAAAGGATCGGTAGGGGGAACGTCCATCACCTTGCTCAAAACGGCAGCTTTGGGAGGGATAACCCCTGGAGGCACAATCGAGGATATGTTGAAATCAAGAAATTTGGCAAGGAACCTAGATCGGAAGTTGCTGAAGCCAAACATGATCAGGCTGTTGGCCATTCCTTCCAATTCCATCTTCATTTCTGTCTCATTCTCCGTTCGGGCCTGCTCGACTGCGTCCTCAAGCTTTTGGTGATAGAGGTATCGTATGCCGTCCATCTCCTCCTGAAGTCTCTTTACCTAATAAACATAAAGATTCCTCTCTGACTCCATGACAGCCAGAGAATTCTGGGACTCCTTCAGCCTCTCTGCAGCTTCATGAGCCTCAGACTTAGCAGTACCGAGCTGAAGCCTAACCTCGTCCAGCTCAGCCTGAGCTTGTTAACCTCCTCTAAAGATGGAGAGACCTCTGTCAGAGCAGAGAGGGTATGCAAGGTCTGCAGTATACAGACCAAACAGTTTAGTACCCAGCTAAAAACACTTGGAAAAAGGGAAAAGAAGTAGAGACCCGACGAACTTACTTTGACTTGAAAAGAAGCCAGGTCAGCTAGAAGCTTCTCTAGCTTCTGTGGCTTGAGTTTGAGGGAGCCTTTGGCCCAAAAGTCCCTCAGAACCTTCTTGGTCACTTGATTAACAGCACCAGGGGCCACTGAAGCTGAAGTCCCCTTGCTCGTTGGTTTGGTTGGGGCTGGGGGGACCACAGAGATAGGGGAAGGTTCCTCCCTCTCCCCCGAGGCAGGTTTAAAAGAGTCCGAGAGTAACCTCCTCTTTTTTGTTTGGAGGGGAGGGTCCACTGGGGAAGGAGCCTCCCCCACTGCCGCAGATGAAAATGGCTCGGTCTCCCACCTAGCCATTAGACCTTTTGTCAGCTCCTCTACACGGCCCTTAGCAGCCATCAAATTGTCAGGATTAACGATGACGGAATGGTCCCGGTTGCTGGGTTGTAAGAGTTTTTTATATTGCTTCTGAAGCACGGGAGTAAAGCTCGGCCTCTTCCACACACTTCTATCGACACAAAAGACACAAAGGTAATCAGTTCGGCAATTGATGCACAGAACAAAATTAAAGCAGCCTCAGGGAAGATTGGGTCTCACCCCTTGGCCCAGTGGTTCGAGGAAATATTGTGGAATGGTTTTGGAAGTCTTCATATTCCCATTCTCCTTTTATGAAGAAATACCACTTCTGCCAAGTCTTGTTAGAGGAGGGTACAGAAGAAAGGGGTCTGAACCCACTATCAAAAGACATATAATAGAGGCCTTTCGACCTCATGTACTTTAGATCCATATTGCTACGGATCAAATCGAGAGACACGTCAACATCATTCAAATGCCCTAACACTATGAAGCTCAACAAATGTCTCCAACTATTGAGATTGAGGTCTGCAGGGCAAAAGTTAAACCAACAGAAGAATTATTTTACAAGGTCGGGAAGAGGGAGTGTCAGTCCCATTTCAAACCAAGCTAAATAAACATAAATTTCTCCCGCTCTAACATCACGTGGGCGATCCAGAGCGTTCGGGACCCTAAAGGTAACATTCGAAGGAAGATTGAACTTCTCCCACAACTCTTCTACATACTCTCAGTAATTGCACTCTCACCTTCCTCTCTACGGGCGGGTCGACCAGAAGTCTCTCCGGCCCTATTTGGGGACTCCTCAACAGCATCAACTATCCTAACCTCTAGACTGGAGGGGGGTTCTACCAACCTATCTTCAGTATTATCAGTAGAGGGAATAGTAGCAAGTTGGAATTGAGTGATTGTCTTAGAAGAACTGCCTGAACCAGAAGGCGACCCAGGGCCAAACATGGCAGACAAAAGAAGATAACGAAGCAAAGAAGAGGGAGCAGTAAAAGGAGCTAAAAATTGAACCTGAAATCAAGTAAGGCTACGAGTACCGGATATGCTTCGACCTTCAAAATACGTCAATCAGCGATGACAGAGTCTCTGATACTGTAAAGGCAAGTGCAGAAGAAAGGCGTAAAAGTCTTTTCCCCCTCTTTATATACATATTTGAAATATGAGCCCCCCAAGCCGATTCGGCATGACGGTTGAGGGTAATGATGGCTTCTCAAGTATCGGCTGCGCAATAAATGACCCATTAAACTAGCATCTTGGAAAGTGGACGGACAAAACGTATGACTCTTCATAAAGCCCATAGCCCTAGTTACACCCTAACTCCTAACTAGGGCTCGGGGGGGAATAACTGATATACCACAAACAGACACACCAATCACCTTGAGACACGTGTGCTTACAGAACCGATAAACTCGATCATACAAAGTAGGCGCGGCCTCTAGGGCACTCTCATACAGTTATCCTCCAGAGCTTGTGCTCTGAACCATATTTATTCAGAGTATTCCGTATGACTCAGACCTCGTTATTTCCTTAACATCCGCCAAGCAGAGAATAAGGAAACGGTTTTCTATAAGGAAACAGTTTTCTATAAGGAAACTACCACATATAGTTATCTCTAGTCTGATACAATGTCCAACAAGGTAACTGCAATCTCCGATGATCAAATCCCTATTCTCATGGCTCCAAATCCTAATCAACTTAGGAATGTCGTAGGCTATAAATTAAACCCTACAGGTACGCTTTATTTTCATGCTCATTCTTTGGCTTTCAATACAGTCTTTTCAATTCAGTTTACTTACTTAAGCATCGGAGTGGCTACTGCCGGAGCCAATCCGGTAGCCCTCTGATTCCTTCTTTCTTAGTGTTCTTCATGTCGCGGGGCCCAGATTTCTTGCGAGCCAAAAAGTGCAGCATCATTAATCAACTCTTAACATTTTTTTTTGAATTGTTTACCATCAATACTCACAACAATTTTCTTGGGGCCTTAATGAATACATGTGATTTGTAAATGTGAGTTCTAAAATTTAAATAGTAGTATTAATTGTAGCGTAGTCTAGCCCAGCCCAACCGCAACATAGTTTTGTTATCGCCAGTAATAGTGAGTCAAGAGATAAGTATCTAAAAAAATATAAGGTTTTAGTTAAATTTAGTTACTTATCAAAAAAATTTATCAATCAATATTAAATTTTTGTACTTCATTAATTTTTAAATTTATTATTAAACATTAGCAAAAATCCCCCCCTCCCCCCTAAGTAAAATCCTCATTCTATTCTTACTTACCATTTCATTTGTACCTTTTCCCTTCTCCCTCTTTTCCCTCCTAAAGTAAAAAAATAATCATTTCCATTTTGATGAGTTTAGCATTTAATCTCCATCGACTACCTAAAAAAAAATGAAAAGAAATTTAAAACATTTGTTAAAAAAAATGTTGAAATAAGATAATTAAACTTGATGCTACATTTCATGTGTATCAAGAGACAAAAAGAAACATTTTTCTGGAATTGATTTGACATGAAAGCTTAACTACAAACAGGGCCATGTGGACACTAAGAGTCTCCTTGTTAGGAATATGTATCAATCATTTGATGATAAGTTGAAGGTCCAACAAATTCATTCTCTAATCTAATAATCTTTCAATTACTATGTGTTGATGACTTCTATTCAATATCAACTTTGGAATGTAATAACCCTCCACAAGCACAGTGGTCCATGATTGTGTATCAGATACCTATCTAAGACTGGTCCAATAGATGCTAACTTATCTATTCATTTCAAAAAAATATTCAATGATCTTCAGACCATTAGTCTCAATAGTTTAGTTGGAGGCTACATGTGCACATGAGTTTACGTATTGCATATATATGTAATCTTTATTTAAACTGTTGGACCATTAGCTAGTTTGATTATGAAATTGTGCTTTCAGTGTTCCAAGTGTCTATTGGTAAGTACATCTAGCTATTTACTAGTTGACTGTGTCTAATCCATTAAGTTATACATATGATCCTTTTTGCATATATATATATATATATATATATATATATAAGTCAATATCAGGATGGTTGAGGATTAGTAATTAGTCTATACTTAAAAGACTACTGAGTCAATAATAATAATGCTACATTGGCCAATTGCACTTTGCCCCACGTCAAGTTGAGAAAGTCTTCCATACCAATTACAAGTTGTAAGGCCATATATAGTATGCACAAGGACGGAATCAGAAAATAAAAATAGGATCGTGCTATTAAACTTTTTTATCTTAATGGCTCAATGATTAAACCACTAAGATGCATGATGTGTCACTCTCAATAAATATATATATATATATGAGAACCATTTCAGATACATTTCTGAATTTTTAATGTAACATTTTTTTTTAGTATGTATATGATTTTTACATTAGTTTACAACTTTAGCTAGATCCCAAATAATAATTTCTGAAAATTTTGCCCCAAATATTTTATATCTCTAATGATGTGATAATTTTTATTTTTATTTTGTTTTAGCTGCCAAGTAATAAGAGTTCTTGAGTCCTATAGATTGAGAGATCAACTAGATACACCTGACCTATTAAGTCAGTTAGTGGTTTTAGGTAGCAATTGATTTGCTTTTGTTGGTTAAGTTAAGGTGCCAAGTAAATAATTCTTGATGAATGACCTTAATTAATAGATAAAAATTGAAAGCTAGGTGTTTTTACTTGTTATCAACCAAGATCAATATGTTTTGTATTGGCATTTTCAATGCTATTGTTAATGTTTTTTAAAGCAAAACTTTGTTTGACAATCAAAGTTTGCCCTTACACTAATGAAATTCTTTAATTGCATTCAGGTAAGCCTAGCCCCGTTTGGGAGTCATTTTCATCACATGTGAATCTTGTCGCAAAATTTATTCACGATTGGGTTCGTGTGTTTGAAAATCGATTCTTGAATTGTCCAGAGAGAACAGTTCGGGAATGCATAAATATGCATTGCAATCTATAGCCCATATGCTTGAATATTTCACTATGATAAAATTTCAGCACGGTCTCATATTGTTCTCTAGGTATATATTTAGGCGTGCTAACGTCTATCTCGTATACTTGGAGAACCATGGGGAGATGTTGCCAAAAAAATTTTCGAGTGGAATCAAGCATTTGATTTGCAGCTGATTGCAATGTAGATTGTGCATTCACGAATGGGATAGGACCACCTTACCCTTTAGAGAGAAGTTGGAGGTGATAGGATTCATATTTCATATTTCTAACGAGGATCATTTTTGACTTGTATTAGGTAGACGAAAATGGATAAGAATTGGATGAACTTGAGGGCAAGCATTTGCCAGGGTATGTGAAGGGGATCAAAGATTTTATTGAGTTTGCTCGTGCATCTGCAGATGGGATAAATAAGATAAGATGTCCATGTAGGAGGTGCAATAATGGAGATTATATGCACATAGATGAAGCCAAAGAGCACCTACTCAACACGGGATAGACAAGAGATATATGTGTTAGGAATTTCACGGGGAACGCCATAACGTACGAGTGGTATTTGATGATGACTTTGGTGATAAGGTTGGGGTTGGTTACGAAGGTTTGCCACAAATGTTAGCAGACTTGCAAGGGGCTACAACTGGGACGAGTAGTCACAAGAGTGACACAAGATAATCGACCACGTTTGAGTCATTGTTGAGGGAAGCAAGGCAGCCGTTATATCCGGGTTGTGATAAGTTTTCGAAACTGGACTTTCTTGTGAAACTCCTTCATATCAAGACCATCAATCGTTGGAGTAACAAATCAGTTAATATGGCCATTGAATTGATTAAAGCAGCGCTTCCTATTGGGGAGAGCCTTCCGAAATCATATTACGAGGCGAAAAGAATATTAAGAGATTTGGGCCTCGGGTATATTCCCATACATGCTTGCAAAAATGATTGCATGTTATTTTGGAATGAGACTAAACAATGTAAAGAGTGTACGGTGTGCCACGAACCCAAGTACAAGCTGAATGAAGGAAAGAGCAAGACAATTCCGCACAAGGTGCTAAGATATTTTCTTTTAAAACCGAGGCTACAAAGGTTATACATGTCTCAGAAGACGGCAGAAGATATGCGATGGCATAAGGAGAAGCGTGTTGTTGAGGAAAATGTATGTAGGCATCTGACAGATTCACAAACTTGGTCTGAGTTTGATACAAATCACGAATGGTTTGCAAATGAGCCGTGTAATGTACGACTTGGGCTAGCTAGCGACAGTTTCAATCCGTTCGGTGACATGAGTAATGCCTACAGCATGTGGCCGGTGTTGCTTGTGCCGTATAACTTGCCACCGTGGAAATGTATGAAAGAACCATTTATCTTCATGTCATTGCTTATTCTAGGGCCGAAGTCTCCTGGTAATGAAATTAATGTGTACTTGCGTCCTTTAGTGGACGAGTTGAAGGAATTGTGGGAGGTAGGAGTGGAGGCATACGACGTTTCTAAGAATGAGACATTTCAATTGCATACAGCATTACTGTGGACCATCAATGACTTTCCAGCATACGGGAACTTGTCTAGGTGGAGCACTAAGGGGTATTTGGCATGTCTTGTTTGCAATAAGGATGCATGTTCCCTACATTTGTCCAATGGGAAGAAGATATGCTACATGTGCCATCATCGTTTTCTACCGCCATCACATGGCTGGTGAAATCTGTAGAAGCATCTGTTTGATGGAAAAATTGAGCGCAGATTGTCACCTCCATTGTTGTCTGGCAAAGACGTGTTAGCGCAATTGGCACTCATCCAACCAGTGAGGTTTGGGAAGACACTGGGTACTAAGAAGAGGAAGCGTACTAATGTGGACTTAAATTGGACGAAGAAGAGCATATTTTTTGATTTGTCATACTGGGAGACCCTTAAGTTGAGGCACAATTTAGATGTTATGCACATCGAGAAGAACATCTGTGATAATATGCTGGGAACTTTAATGAATATTGAAGGGAAGACGAAGGATACTGTTAAAGCCCGGTTGGACTTGCAAGAGCTGGGAATAAGGAAAGAACTGCACCTAATACGTAGCGGTGATAAATATATCGTGCCTCCGGCACAGTATACGTTATCATCCGCAGAGAGAATGAGGATTTGCGAGTGGTTTAAATCGGTGAAGTTCCCAAATGGATACGCATCGAATATATCTCGGTGTGTAAATGTTATAGATAGGAAAATATCCGGATTGAAAAGCTATGACTGCCATGTCCTTTTACAACGACTTCTTCCGATTGCACTACGTGGATATCTCACCGATGACATATCGACTAGATTGACTGATTTGGGCTACTTCTTTAAAGAATTATGTGCGAAGACGTTGAATGTGGAAGTACTTGAAAAGCTCAAAAGGGATGTTGCCATGATCCTCTGCAAGTTGGAACAAATTTTCCCTCTAACTTTCTTTGATGTAATGGTCCACTTAGCTGTGCATGTGCCTCATGAGGCAAAAATTGGCGGACCTGTCCAATACCGTTGGATGTATCCAATAGAAAGGTACATTTAATTTTATGAATTGTGTTATCGATCCATCCTAACTATTTTAATGTATAACTGATTAATTATCAAAACAGATATTTGCACACATTGAAGCAGTATGTGGGTAACAAAGCACGACCGGAAGGGTCAATTGCTGAAGCTTACGTTGATGCTGAATGTCTCACCTTCTGCTCTATGGATCTTGAAAATATTGAGACAAAGTTTAATCGTCAAGAGTGAAATTATGATAGATGTCCAAGGCAGCAACGAACTGGCCTTGCGGTGTTTAATCAGAAGGTGCGGCCAATAGATGCCCGTAAATATGAATGGTGTTATCCTTAAGACTTGGAAAAAGCCCATTATACCGTGCTCAACAACTGCGATGAGACATTGCCATATTTTAAGTAAGTTTATTGAAATCATTGCAATACTACGTTAGTTGTAATACCCTGACCCGGGTCAGCACGTATACCGAGGTAGACCAGGGTCGGGCAGTGTGCTATAAATTATGAACCGAGCTGTTTAAGCCCTATGTTGTATAACCAAATGCACTACATGATTTTGGAATGTAAATAATGTCAGTTATATAGCCAGTACCGGACAATAACTAAGCAACCCAAAACTATGCCTCGAAAGGCGTGCACGCACGTATTTCCATGCATGCACACGTACATACACATGCACAGCTTATGAAATATTAGTGTATGTATATGTGCCCAGAAATTAATATATATATATATATATACATATAAATGTATATATATGTATATATATATACAAGTATGAGATATGTATTTATACATGTATATATATATAACATAGTATAAGGTATATATGTGTATTAAAAGAAAAGAAAAGGAATAAAGAAAAGAAAAAGGGAAACTGCCAGGCAGTATGTCACTGTGTGTTGTGTGTGTCGGTTGGCTTAAGTGTGTGTGAATATAATATACATATATATAACACAAGTCTCCCAAGCCATAAATGCAAGGTTACATTTGGCAGAGAGAAATCAGAACCCTAGGTCAAGAAAAAAGGCTCTAGATGAGGAGAAACCGAAAGAGAAAGAGAGAGAGAGAGAGAGAGAGAGAGAGAGAGAGAGATGTCGGTGGTGTTTGTGTATGTATATGTGGGTTACGTAAAATGGAAGACAGAAAAGAAAGCAGTGATTCAGGAAGCTTATAAAGGTTTGGAGATGTTCAGAAGTGAGTTCAAAAGCTGAAGTAGAGAGAGAGGAGAAGGAACCCCACCCAGAAACCAGAAATTTCAAGTGAGTGGTTGTTTCTGTTTTAAATTTTATAGCATGATTTGTTTAGTTTAAAGTAGAGGGGTTGAACAAGCATGAAATAAGAAAAAGAATGCAAGAAAAATCAAGGAAAATGATGCATATTTAAGTGAGAAAACCGTAGTTGTAGGTGTGAGAAAATAATCGAATTTCTAAAACTTTATGCATGAAACATTGTTTAAATAGTCTAAAACTTTCCCTATGAAATGCAGAAAATGAAATGAAAAAGAAAGAAGTGAAAATAGTCAAGAAATTAGCATGAAAATGAAAATATTCAGTTGGCCGGAGTTACGGGTTTGGCCATATTCGTGAAGATAGAATGCTCTAAAGAGGAAACCAAAGATAGATATGGAATCCTTGTGAAATTAGGAAGAAAACTGCATAAAAAAAAGGGTGAAAAATGACCAAAATCCGTCACCGTTGCCGGAGAAGATAACTGTTCACCACCGGAACCCTACTGGAGCTTTATCGAAAAAACAGGGAAGGAAACTGTTGGTTTAGGGTTGGGTTCGGGTCAGGGTTCGGATCCGGGTCAGGACCCAACCGAATGAGAAATGGGTAAGTGAAACGGCACAGTTTTGTTTAAGTTTAAAAGTTTTTAAATTGAATTGGGACTGTTTGGTTCCTAGTGTAAGAAATTGAAATTCAAATTGAAATCATAATAGGGATATCCTATCCCTGTTCTATCACTAACCACTGTTTGGTTATCCCTATTTAGAATAGGATTTTCAGAAATTACAATTTGACCCAGAACTTTTAGAAATTACAAACTAACCCCCTAACTGTTAATTATTATGATTTGACCCCCATAATCAAATATTAATATATTTAATTAATTTAAAATAATAAAAAATTACGAAAATGTCCTTGAGTCAAAAAGCAATCAAACGGACTCCGATTAAAATGAATGAATAGTGAAATTTTATAATTTCAAGCATTCCAGACTCATCCGTGGGGTCCGATTTATGAAAAGAGGTCCCGAGAAGTGAGAACCATAAATGCATAAATGACCATTTTACCCTTTTCAGTAACGATGTCCAAATTAAACGCATGAATAGTGTATTTCAACTATCTCGGACATTCTAAGACCAATGGTGAGGTCCATTTAGCGAGACGGGGTCCCAAAAAATAAAAGACCCTTAAAAGTGCAAAATGACCATTTTGCCCTTTTTAGTACAGAAGTCCAAACTAAATTCTGCGAAAGCCTAAATCGACTTTGTTCGACATTCCGAATTCAATAGTAAAGTCTATTCTAGTAAAAGAGATGAAAATAATAAGGAGGCATAAAATTTGATGAATAGTATGAATTAGACAAATATATATATATATAGACTGAGATTGGTTTCCTGAATCATAAGAATACCCAAATACAAGAAGAAGGCGGTTTGACCTTCTAGACAGATACAGTAAAAGGTAAGTAATCTCTGATCTCTGCTTATGTTACATTCCAAGCCATGTCAACAGTTTTTCATATATCACTTGTTGTATTCCATATATACCAGAGTTTATTGAGCCACATTGATATTGCCCTATCATGTGGGAACCAGTTATTGATTTCTATATATATCTCGATCATGATCGTACACTTGTGCATGGTTTCCTTTTTGTACACTAGTACCAAGGGCCGTGAGGGCCAAACAGTTTTATTCGAAGCAGTCTAGTAATCGTAGTTTGGCTAACTATTGTTACGCCAAATTTGCCTAGAATCAGTTATGATTCCACTACACTCCTCGTGGAAGATAGCATAATCCTGATATATTATTAGTGTAGGATTTGTGCTCAGTCACATATCCATCTGATGCTATTTATGACTTTCGGGTCTAGGTTCTAAGTGGAACATTTATTATACATAGAGCAGTATTATTCGGCGACGCCTAGAGCACTGAATACGAGCTCAGAGCAATATCATTCAGCCAGGCCTAGAGCACTGAATGTGAGCCTAGGGGGAAGCTGGGCCCCACGAGAGCATTCCAATTTTAGTTGATATCACTATCATTTATCATTGATTATCATAGCTTGATCATACTATTTCATTATGAATGATCATGAGATTTCAGAGCTTTTTATTGGGTGCATATGATTATGCTTGAGACAGCTCATGACTGTAACTTCTATAATTATATTATCAGACAGATTTTCATTGCTTTATCATTTGAGTTCTTGCCATTTGATATTCTTTGATGAGTTCCTTATTTCATTGACTGGCTAGCACATCTGCATTTATCCTAGTTCTTTTATGGATAATGCTTTCTATATTCATGTACACATGACAGCGTAAAGGAGAATTACTTATTGGGCTTTAGTTAGCTCACCCCCCAACTTACCACCCCTTTTAGGAAATGAAGCTGTAGAAGAGCAGTAGCAGTCAGCTAGATAGCAGTGGGCATTAATTTTGAAGTTGTAAGTGTAATACTCAGTACAGACAGTCTTGTAGTTCTCCCATGTTATCCACGTCTTGGGGATGAACAGTTGTATTAAGAAATTTTGTATTCTGCATTTTGTAAAACATTATATAAATTACATGCAACTTTTATTTATTTTTATTCCGCATTTAGTTATTGCATGTTAGTAGCACTGATTGTGTAGCAAGTTGAGACCCTTGATTCGACAAGCAGCGTCGGATCAGGCGTCGCGACACGAGATCCGCATTGGGTGAGGTCTCGGGTCATGACATTAGTATACAAATGTAAGTTACATATAACATATCTCATCTTATGCAGTGAGCATACGATCGAGCTTCAGAGAGAACATGTATCAAGTTCTGATCTGGAGCAAAGACAACAAAATTTGTTTCTAAAATGGTTCGGAGAACGTGTAAGAATAGGTTTCAATTAATTGTAATTGTATTAGTTAATACATTTGTATTCAATTAATTTTGTACTTGTACTGAATTAATAGATGAAGTTATTACGCCACCAACAATCTCCTGAGGCATACGATCAATTATATTCCTTGGCATATGGTCCTGATCAAAGGATATCCTGTTACACCGGTTTAATTGTTGATGGTGTTCGATTTCACACGAGGGAACGTGAGGTCAGTCGGCGAACACAGAATAGCGGGGTCCTTATTCAAAAAGATGGTGACGGAGGACAAACTGTAGAGTACTATGGTGTTTTACAAGACATCATACAGTTACATTATTGCTACGGTCATTTTGTGTATATTTTTAAATGTGATTGGTAGGATATAAGTAATAAGAAGAATGGAATACAGATTGATAAGCACTTCATAAGTGTTAATACGTTACGTACGGCATTTAAAGATAATCCGTATGTTTTGGCATCGGTTGCAAAACAAGTTTTCTATTTGAAGGATGCAAAAATAAAAGGTGATTGGCATGTTGTCCAAAAAATAAAAACTAGAAATGTTTATGATGTCCTAGAAGTTAGCGAGGGAGATGAAGAGTTGGAGAGGATTGAAGAGGCACTACAAGAAACGTCTCAAACTGCCCACGATGGTGTTGTCTGGCATGATCAGGAAGATGTTAGTTCATATCGGTTGAATAGAACTGATGTAGAACCAGTTCATGCCGTAGCTTCCGACGTCACCAATACCACACAATTAGATCTGAGGGATGCAACGTTCATTAATGATGATGATGACGAGGAAAGTGATTTTGATGATGAGACATTGTTAGAGTATTGTACCGAGAATGAAGAAAATTCAAGTTCAGATGATGATACAAACTCAGATGAATAATTGTAATAGGTGTTACATGTGGTAAGATCAAGTGTAATGGATTTTTAATTTTATGATGTAATGGATTGTCGATTTTATAATGTAATGGATATTCAATTTTATGATGTAATGGATATTCAATTTTATGATGTAATGGATGTTAATTTTTATGATGTAATGGAATTTACTTTTAAACTTTCTTTTTAGATATGGTTGGACCAGGCTCACGCAGACGCGCAGCCCCGGTGGACCCATCGACCCCTTCCCCTTCCTCTGCAGGATCGACAGATCCTGCCATTAATGGTATGGATAGTTCCACTTTGTATTAATGATTATATAAATATGGTACTAATTGTTTCTATTTTATTGTTTCTAAAACTTCGGCCACCACCTCTAGACAGGGGCGCAGTAGGTCGAAGAATCGGAGTTTGCAGGCTCAGATGGAGGCAGCAGGGGCCTCGCGACTTCGGATTGAGCTACTTGAGGGCTTGCTGAAGCCCGTTGGTGGGTGGGCACAGCAATTCACCACAGAGGTCGGCATCATTTGCCAACTACGCGTCCCACTCCATATTAGTGACTGGAGTCTCGTCACTCAGGAAGAGCTACGGGATATTCATGCGTATATCCTGGTATGTCTTTTATTATTGTGTTGAACTAAATTTTAACATTTCTAATGCCATAATATTTTGACAATGACATGTTTTACAAGAGAAGTTTGACATCGATCTCCACCTGCCTCACATAGCGAAGGTAGTAGACCGTTACCTGTGAGTCCATTTCAGGGACTGTCGACACCGTCTCCACATGCATTACAAGGCAGAGGTGGCAGTCGGTAGAGAGCCCCGCGACAGACCCTACAGGGGGGGTCACGATGGAAGATTGGATGTTACTGTGCGACCGGTTCGCAAGTGATGCATTTCAGGTAAAAATTGTCAAAATTACTTTTGTTGTCTGGTTTAAATCAATATCATTTATACTAACCTTTTTTTGTTTTGGCCAAGTGTAGGAACTGAGTAGGAAAAATAGCGAGAGCAGAAGCAAGCAAAAGGTGACCCACTGTGGTGGATCACGTTCTTTTGTACAGTATAGGCATGATATGGTAAGTTAATAAATGTATCAAGTTCTTATTTGTATAATCTATTCATGAAATCAATCTTCGCAAGCTACTATTTATTTGCTCCAGCGAGACCAGGAGACTGGTGCACCACCCAGCCACATTGATTTGTGGCACAGGACGTACTACAATCCCAATAAGGGTTGGGTCGGGCCTGAAGCACAGTGGCTTTATGTAAGTTTTATATAACTTGCCACAGTATTACTAATTTAATATTAATCTAAAGTTATAAAAGTAGTAACATATATTTATGTTTTTATAGGAAAAGATGGTCCGGCTGCGTGCTCAGCCGACAGCTGAGGGTCAAGATCCGTCGATCGATGACCAAATACGGGAGACTGTTCTGGGCAAGAGGCGTGGCTATGTGCGTGGCTTAGGGACTAGGATGGCGCCGATGACATCGTCCTTTGAGAGTGATAGTAGGGCACACGTAGCCACTGAGGCAGTTCAATGAGAGAATGCAGTGCTACGGCAGCAAGTAAATAGCCTCGAGGAGCGATATTCTCAGCTAGAGGCTCTTGTGCAGACGATGCTCAACCAACAGCGTGACTCTTCACAACCTTGGTAAGTTTTTACAAATATATACTGCGGTGGATTTATTATTTATAGAAAATGCTACATAAACCCCACCACACACCTCACAAATGATAAAATAAACTTGCACGAACTTACGGCACTCGGTTCAGATGCCTGGTTTGAAACTTATGCAAGTTTCAGTTCCAAAAAGGCCTATTTTGGAGTTTTGACAGACTAATATACCGGATAACGGCTAAATACACCGAAACCCCATCACACACCTTACAAATGATAAAATACACTTGCACGAACTTACGGCACTCGGTTCGCATGCCCGGTTTGAAACTTATGCAAGTTTCTGCTCCAAAAACCCAATTTTGGAGTTTTGACGTACCAAAATTCTGGATATCGGCCTAACTACAACGAAACCCCATCACACACCTCAAAAATGATAAAATAGACATGCACGAGCTTAAGTCACTCGGTTCGGATGCCCGGTTTGAAACATATGCAACTTTCAACTCCAAAAAGACCCATTTTGGGGTTTTGATAGGTCAAAATAATAGATATCGGCCTAACTACACTGAAACCCAATCACACACCTCAAAAATGATAAAATAAACTTGCACAAACATACGGCACTCGGTTCGGATGCCCGGTTTGAAACTTATGCAAGTTTCAGCTCCAAAAAGGCCAATTTTGGGGGATTGACAGACCAAAATGCTGGATATCAGCCTAACCACACAAAAATCCCATCACACATCTCAAAAAAGATAAAATAGACTTTTACAAACTTACGGCACTCGGTTCGGATGCCCGGTTTGAAACTTATGCAAGTTTTAGCTCCAAAAATGTCCATTTTGGGGTTTTGACAGACCAAAATGCTAGATATCGGCCTAACTACACCAAAACCCCATCACACACCTCAAAAATGATAAAATAAACTTTCACAAACTTACGGCACTCGGTTCGGATGCCCGGTTTGAAACTTATGCAAGTTTCAGCTCCAAAAAGGCCAATTTTGGGGTTTTGACAGACCAAAATACTGGATATCGGCCTAAATACACCAAAAACCCATCAAACACCTCAAAAATGATAAAATAAACTTTCACGAACTTACGGTACTCGGTTCGGATGCCCGGTTTGAAACTTATGCAAGTTTTAGCTCCAAAAAGGCCAATTTTGGGGTTTTGACAGACCAAAATATCAGATATCGGCCTAACTACACCAAAACCCTATCACACACCTCAAAAAAGATAAAATAGACTTTCACAAACTTACGACACTCGGTTCGGATGCCCGGTTTGAAACTTATGCAAGTTTCAGCTCCAAAAATGTCCATTTTGGAGTTTTGACAGACCAAAATGCCAGATATCGGCCTAACTACACCAAAACCCCATCACACACCTCAAAAATGATAAAATAAACTTTCACGAACTTACGGCACTCGGTTCGGATGCCCGGTTTGAAACTTATGCATCCTTTAGCTCCAAAAAGGCCAATTTTGGGGTTTTGATAGACCAAAATGCCGGATATCGGCCTAACTACACCAAAATCCTATCACACACCTCACAAATGATAAAATAAACTTGCACGAACTTACGGCACTCAGTTCGGATGCCCGGTTTACAACTTATGCAAGTTTCAGCACCAAAAAGGCCAATTTTGGGGTTTTGACCGACCAAAATGCCGGATATCAGACTAACTACACCGAAACCCCATCACACACCTCAAAAATGATAAAATAAACTTGCACGAACTTACGGCACTCGGTTCGGATGCCCGGTTTGAAACTTATGCAAGTTTCAGCTCCAAAAAGGCCAATTTTGGGGTTTTGACAGACCAAAATGCCGGATATCAGACTAACTATACCGAAACCCCATCACACACCTCAAAAATGATAAAATAGCCTTGCACGAACTTACGACACTCAGTTCGGACGCCCGGTTTGAAACTTATGCAAGTTTCAGCTTCAAAAAGGCCACTTTTGGGGTTTTGACATACCAAAATGCCGGATATCGGCCTAACTATACCAAAACCCATCACACACCTCAAAAATGATAAATAATTTGAGCGAAATTACGACACTCGGTTCGGATGCCCGGTTTGAAACTCATGCAAGTTTCAGCTCTAAAAAGGCCCATTTTTGAGTTTTGGCAGACCAAAATGCCGGATATCGGTCTAACTACACCAAAACCCCATCACACACCTCAGAAATGATAAAATAGACTTGCACGAACTTACGAAACTCAGTTCGGATGCCCGGCTTGAAACTTATGCAAGTTTCAGCTCCAGAAAAGCCCATTTTGGGGTTTTGACAGACCAAAATGTCAGATATCGGCCTAACTACACCGAAACCTCATCACACACCTCATAAATGATAATATAAACTTGTACGAACTTGCGGCACTCGGTTGGGATGCCCGGTTTGAAACGTATGCAAGTTTCAGCTCTAAAAAGGCCCATTTTGGGGTTTTGACAAACCAAAATGCCGGATATCAGCCTAACTACTCCGAAACCCCGTCACACACCTCAAAAATGATAAAATAAACTTTCACAAACTTACGGCACTCGGTTTGGATGCCCGGTTTGAAACTTATGCAAGTTTCAGCTCTGAAAAGGCCAATTTTGAGGTTTTGACATACCAAAATGTCGGATATCAGCCTAACTACATCGAAAACCCATCACATACCTCAAAAATGATAAAATAAATATGCACGAACTTATGACACTTGGTTCGGATGCCCGGTTTGAAACTTATGCAAGTTTCAACTCTAAAAAGGCCAATTTTGGGGTTTTGACAGACCAAAATCCTGGATATCGGCCTAACTATACCGAAACTCCATCACACACCTCAAAAATGATAAAATAGACTTGCACGAACTTACGGCACTCGGTTCGGATGCCCGGTTTGAAACTTATGCAAGTTTCAGCTCTAAAAATGCCAATTTTGGGGTTTTGACATACCAAAATGCCGGATATCGGCCTAATTACACCAAAACCCCATTACACACCTCAAAAATGATAAAATAAACTTGCACAAAATTACGACACTCGGTTCGGATGCCCGGTTTGAAACTTATGCAAGTTTCAGCTCCGCCCATTTTGGGGTTTTGGCAGACCAAAATTCCGGATATCAACCTAAGTACACCAAAACCCCATCACACACCTCAGAAATGATAAAATAGACTTGCATGAACTTACGACACTCGGTTCGGATGCCCGGCTTAAAACTTATGCAAGTTTCAGCTCCAAAAAGGCCCATTTTGGGGTTTTGACAGACCAAAATGTCGGATATCGGCCTAACTACACCGAAACCCCATCACACACCTCAAAAATGATAAAAGAAACTTGCACAAACTTACGGAAATTAGTTCGGATGCTTGTTTTGAAACTTATGCAAGTTTCAGCTCCAAAAAGGCCAATTTTGCGCTTTTGATAGACCAAAATGCCGGATATCGGCTTAACTACACCAAAACCTCATCATAAACCTCATAAATGATAAAATAAACTTGTATGAACTTACGGCACTCGGTTGGGATGCCCGGTTTGAAACGTATGCAAATTTCAGCTCCAAAAAGGACCATTTTGGGATTTTGACAAACCAAAATGCCGGATATCAGCCTAACTACACCGAAACCCCATCACACACCTCAAAAATGATAAAATAAACTTTCACAAACTTACGGCACTCGGTTCGGATGCCCGGTTTGAAACTTATGCAAGTTTTAGCTCCAAAAAAGGCCAATTTTTGGGTTTTGACAGACCAAAATGCCAGATATCGGCCTAACTATACCGAAACCCCATCACATACCTCAAAAATGATAAAATAAACTTGCATGAACTTATGAAACTCAGTTCGGATGCCCGGTTTGAAACTTATGCAAGTTTTAGCTCCAAAAAGGCCAATTTTAGGGTTTTGACAGGCCAAAATACCGGATATCAGACTAACTATACCGAAACCCCATCACGAACCTCAAAAATGATAAAATAGACTTACACGAACTTATGGCACTTAGTTCGGATGCCCGGCTTGAAACTTATGCAAGTTTCAGCTCCAAAAAGGCCAATTTTAGGGTTTTGACAGACCAAAATGCCGGATATCGGCCTAACTACACCAAAATCCCATCACACACCTCAAAAATGATAAAATAAACTTTCACGAACTTACGGCACTCGGTTCGGATCCCCGGTTTGAAACTTATGCAAGTTTTAGCTCCAAAAAGGCCTATTTTTGGGTTTTGACAGACCGAAATGTCGGATATCGGCCTAACTAAGATGAAACTCCATCACACACCTCAAAAATGATAAAATAGACTTGCATGAAGTTACGGCACTCGGTTCGGATGCTCAGCTTGAAACTTATGCAAGTTTCAGCTCTGAAAAGGCCCATTTTGGGGTTTTAACAAACCAAAATGCCGAATATCGGCCTAACTACACTAAAACTGCATCACAAACCTCAAAAATGATAAATTAAACTTGCATGAACTTACGGCACTCGGTTCGGATGCCCAGTTTGAAACTTATGCAAGTTTCAGCTCCAAAAAGGCTAATTTTGGGGTTTTGACATACCAAAATGCCGGATATCGACCTAACTACACCGAAACCCTATCACACACCTCACAAATGATAAAATAGACTTGCACGAACTTACAGCACTCGGTTCGGATGCCTGGTCTGAAATGTATGCAAGTTTCAGCTCAAAAAAGGCCCATTTTGGGGTTTTGACAAACCAAAATGTCGGATATATGCCTAACTATACCGAAAACCCATCACACACCTCAAAAATGATAAAATAAACTTACACGAACTTACGGCACTCGATTCGGATGCCCGGTTTGATACTTATGCAAGTTTCAGCTCCAAAAGGGCCAATTTTGGGGTTTTGACAGACCAAAATGCCGGATATCAAACTAACTACACCGAAACCCCATCACACATCTCAAAAATGATAAAATAGACTTACACGAACTTACGGCACTCAGTTCAGATGCCTGGTCTGAAATGTATGCAAGTTTCAACTCAAAAAAGGCCCATTTTGGGGTTTCGACAAACCAAAATGTCGGATATATGCCTAACTATACCGAAAACCCATCACACACCTCAAAAATGATAAAATAAACTTGCACGAACTTACGGCACTCGATTCGGATGCCCGGTTTGATACTTATGCAAATTTCAGCTCCAAAAGGGCCAATTTTGGGGTTTTGACAGACCAAAATGTCAGATATCAAACTAACTACACCGAAACCCCATCACACATCTCAAAAATGATAAAATAGACTTACACGAACTTACGGCACTCAGTTCGGATGCCCAGCTTGAAACTTATGCAAGTTTCAGCTCCAAAAAGGCCAATTTTAGGGTTTTAACAAACCAAAATGCCGGATATCGGCCTAACTACACCGAAACCCCAACACACCTCAAAAATGATAAAATAAACTTTCACGAACTTATGGCACTCAGTTCGGATGCCCGGTTTGAAACTTATGCAAGTTTCAGCTCCAAAAGGCTAATTTTTGGGTTTTAACGGACCGAAATGTTGGATATCAGCCTAACTAAGCCGAAACTCCATCACACACCTCAAAAATGATAAAATAGACTTGCATGAAGTTACGACACTCGGTTCGGATGCCCGGCTTGAAACTTATGCAAGTTTCAGCTCTAAAAAGGCCCATTTTGGGGTTTTGACAGACCAAAATGTCGGATATCGGCCTAAATTCACCGAAACCCCATCACACACCTCAAAAATGATAAAATAAACTTGCACGAACTTACGAAACTCAGTTCGGATCCTCGGTTTGAAACTTATGCAAGTTTCAGCTCCAAAAAGGCCCATTTTAGGGTTTTGACAGACCAAAATGCCGGATATCGGCCTAACTACATTGAAACCCCATCACACCCCTCACAAATAATAAAATAAACTTCCACGAACTTACGCCATTTGGTTCGGATGCCCGGTTTGAAACTTATGCAAGTTTCAGCTCCAAAAAGGCCCATTTTGGGGTTTTGGCATACCAAAATGCCGGATATCGGCCTAACTACACCGAAACTCCATTACACACCTCAAAAATGATAAAATAAACTTATGCTACTTTATGCCGTTCTTACTATTTATGCATGCAAAAAAAAAAAAAAAAACTATTCACATTCTTTGTTCATATATATTTAATAATTGTTCTAATATATATCAGTTGATCTTTATTTCAGATTGATCGGGATTATTGTCGCGCCATCTTTATGTTTTGCATCGAAACTTTTTATTTTTATTTGTTTTTTTTTTTTTCTTTTCATGGACATCTGTAGGTACATTTTGGAGATAATTTTTAATTTTTCTATTTATTGTTGACTTGTACTTTTACAAATGTACATAATTAGTTTAATATATATATATGAATGTATTTTTATTTTTTAATATATTCATTTTAGAATGCTTGGATTTTATTATATATCAGGATAGATTATTGATACAGGTTTAAACAGGAATAAAATAACAAATAAAACAAAGCAAATATGGTTTTAAAAAAAAACTTTTAACGACGCACACCAATGCGTCACTAAAAGTAAGAATTCAATTTAAATATACACTATTAGCGACGCACACTAAGACTCGCTAAAAGGTACTATTAGCGACGCACAGTGGGGCGTCACTAAAAAACACTATTAGCGACGCACAGTGTGCGTCACTAAAAAGCACTATTAGCAACGCCCCACTGTGCGTCGCTAATAGTAACTTTTAGCGACGCTTAGTGTGCGTCGCTAATAGTGTTTTTTAGCGATGCACACTGCGTCCTTGTGTAGTATTTGCGACGCGCGTACTTAATTATTAGCGACACATAGTGTGCGTCGCTAATAGTCACCTTCAGCGACACCAAAGGGATCGTTCGTCGCCAATACTATTAGCGACGCGACTATTTGTGACGCCTTTAGCGACGAACGCTTGTGCGTCGCAAAAGACCTTTAGCGACGCACAAGGCAACTATTAGCGACGCACGTGTGCGTTGCTAATAGTGCTTTTTGTTGTAGTATATGTACATCCCCTATAGAATTCTATTGGTCATGATATTATTATGAGTACTGGGAGTTGTGTCTGTCATAACATTCATCTTAATTCTATAAATGCTGATGTGGACCTACGGGTCGGTGATTAGGAATGATGCCCAACACTTAGTCCATGGAGGACATGATATATATATATAAAAAGCTCTAGTGCTATTTAGGAACCTCGATAGAGAGGTGAACTTGAATGAGTGCTTTTGAGGGTAGTTGGGCCCTTCTGATTGATAGCATATATTCTATTAGTATCTCATATCTTTTATTAAATTATAATTTAATGATGTACTCTTTGGTTATTGTTACGCTTTGCAAGCCTATCATTGAATCGATTTGGCAATTTGTGATATTTGATAGCTAATTGTTGTATAGGCAAAATCTTTATTATTGAATTGTTAAACTGCTTACATCACTTTGTTCAAATTGCTTTAGGATATGCCTTTTGGACCCATGGGTCATCTTGGTTGATTTATTTTTCTTTGTGACTGGCTATTGTTATCTATCATTTCGCTTGCCATTTGGTTATATCCTGTTACTCAAACTAACCCTATCCCATGGCAGAGCGGAGGAATTTACTTACTGAGCTAAGTTAATTCACAATTTATAACTATTTTTCAGGTAGCATCATATGAGAGGAAATACAATGAGGCAACTAGTGGAGCTAGTGATGTGCTTGTGAACAATATTGATCATGTAGACTCTAAGTCATAATTCGAACATGTATTCTGTAAGACTGATATTTATATTGGGTATTGTAATATTGTATGATTAGAAATGATGTTATACTTAAATGATGATTCATGTTAATGAAAATTGTAATTGGAGATATTTAATTGATGTTTGTTGGAATTCAGTTTGTGATAAGATGAATTACATTGGTGTAACTTCCGCATTCAATGATATAAAGAAGAAAAAAAAAATCACTCTTGTGCAATTCATTTGATTCTGTACTGCTTATCCGAGTGGTAGTGTCGGTTGTTGCCCCTATTCCTCGTAGGATGGGTTTCGAGTCGTGACAATTCTTATCTTATTCCAAAAAATTCTTTATTTTATTGCTCTTCTAAAATATTTTTTCTTGTACTTCTTGGAAAAAATAATAAAAACTCCATAAAATAAAATAAAATTTTCAATTCAAAAAGTTCTTGATACATTTTTTCTATCTAAAATATTCAAAAAAAAATTTAATACAAAATAGTCAAATTGTTAAGTTTTATCTTACCACTATTAAAAAATTTACTAATTAGATTAAAATAACTTTCAAAATACATTTAAAAAAAATACTAAAAAATATATAAGATAACCTTTTCAATCTAAAAACACCATAACATTTTATGTAGTGAAACTTTCTCTTTTAGGCCTTTTAGAAATATAACAAATGTTATGATTGTTTTTTTGAATTGAAGAATTTATTTTATGAATTGTTTAGTATTTTTAAAAATATATTTTAAAGACTATTTTAATTTAATTAGTTATATAATTTAACGGTCTTAAGATAGAAATTTGTAATTGGACTTTTCTGTAATAAAAGTTTATTTTTTAGATTTTTTAGATAAAAAAATTATTATAAATTTTTTAGATTGAAAAATTTATTTTAATATTGTAATTTTTTTCTACTTTTTTACATCCTAAAAAATTCCATCTGATGACAAACTCATTTCTTCACAAACCTATCTTTGTGTATATAAATGCTACAATAGAAAAATTTTAGCAGTTGGGAGCCAGCTGACAAGTCTACCTTTGAATAGGCCACCATCCCTGGAAGCAACACAACGATCGGCAAATGACTTGAAGCGGCCATATCAGTCTTCTAAAAAATAAAAAGTTAAAATAAATTTAATATAAATTTAAATAAATTATTATAAAAATAATTTTTATGTTTTTTAGTTAAATTAAAATTTAATATGAAATTTGATAAACTAGATCGTCTTAAGATTTTTAATTAAGTATTTTATCCTAATTCTAGTTAAATACTTTAATACGTGTGTACTGTATACTTAATATTTTGTGAAGTATTGATATACCGTAAAAGAGCAGGCCAATCAGTATTTGATACGTATTACTATAAATCCAACTCACGCTCGGCCAATGGCTAAGCGCTCGAACATTCAGAACAGAATAAAAGATCGGAAGTGGCCGAGCATATGCCTCTAGAGCACATATATATTCAGATAAGGATCTCAGAGTTAATTACAGGATCCAGACCAACACCCCAGACATCGTTACCGCCTTAACGGTTGCCGAGCAGGAATAAGGAAACAGTCTTCAACATGGAAACTACCATATATGATTATCTTTATGCAATACTCCATAAGGTAACTGCAATCTTCGATGATCAAATCCCTATATTCATGGCTCCGAATCCTAATCAACTTAGGAAGGCCACGGTTTATAAATCAAACCCTAAAGGTACGCTCTATTTTCATGCTCATTTTTTGGCTTTCAATACAGTCTTTCAATTCCGTTTGCTTACTTAAATATCGGAGCGGCTACCGCCGGAGTCAATCTGGTGGTCCTCTGATCGTCTTTCTGAGTGTTCTACAGTTCACGGAACCTATACTTATTGTGAGTCAAAAAGTGCAACATCAAGTATTTAATTAGTGTTAATATTTTATAGTATTTTTGTGGATTAATAATCCTAATTCTAGTTAAATATTTAACAGAATTTAAAATTAGGAAACTTTCCACGTGTCCCATTTTATAGGAGGCCGTAAATAAATTTGTTTTAGGATGAACCGTATTCAATTTAATCTCATTTAGTGTAAATCAGAATCGTGCCTATTGAGAGTCCTGCTTGCGAAGAAATCGAAATCTGATCGGTTTATAGAGAGAGGGAAGCCAATGTCGGGGATGGAGAGACTGCAGAGAATGTTCGCCACTGCCGGAGGGGCGTTGGGACACCCGCCGCCGGACTCTCCGACGCTTGATTCGTCAGAACAAGTTTACATCTCTTCTCTCGCGCTTCTTAAGATGCTTAAACACGGTAATCCTTTCTATACCTTCACGTTTTTTGTTCGTCGAAAATTTTAAGATTTCTTTGACAATTTATTATATACATTTATATATCCATATGTATAGCCACATACAAACACTAATATTTGTAAACCTAACTAGGGTTTACTGATCTGTTTTGTTTTATTTCGGGGCTTGCGATTGATAGGGAGAGCTGGAGTTCCCATGGAAGTGATGGGGTTGATGCTAGGTGAATTTGTGGATGAATACACGGTTCGTGTCGTAGATGTCTTCGCGATGCCGCAGAGTGGTACCGGCGTCAGTGTCGAAGCCGTAGATCATGTTTTCCAGACCAGCATGCTTGATATGCTCAGACAAACTGGAAGGTAATCACTCTTGCATTTCATTATTGATCCTTATCGCTATATACTGATGTACAACAGATTTTTTTTTCTTGAATTTTAAATTGTGTTTTATTTATTCTATTGCTGGACAATCGTAGCATATGCCTTTTAATTTTTGAATTACAGTCCGAGATGAAATATTAAGCCCTAGATTAAGTTTCCCTTTGTTGATAATCTGTTAAGTCTGCCTATTTTGTATTTTCTTTACCGAAACTGAATGGCCTTTAGGGTTGGGAGTAGAGGATGGGAGTGTTTTGCAGGTGTTCCTCCCTGACATTCCAGTGATTAGGTAGTGTTCTTCGATTGAAACTTTAGTTGTTTGTGAGGTGTTGGTGTCAATGGGGATCATAAGTAATTCTGGCTCTGGCATATAAGTATGGTAGATTGAAGCCAATGACTATTCAACTGCAAAGGGTTGGCTTTCTCATTTATAGCAATTAAGCCTGGTTGCTTGAATTTCAATATCTAGATTTGCTAATTTTCTCAGGATCTGTAACCAGCAAGTAACTCAACAATCTGGTGCAAGGAATAAGCCAAGAAACATGAAGGGATGATAAAATTTGTTTACTGTTCACCCACCTGGGGCTTATTTTTGGAACATCCAACAAGAGATATATTCCACATGCAACTTAGAGATTATATGTAATGCAGATGCATACCTTCACCATGAGCTGGTGGAAGCATAACCCCCTCTTACAGGTCAACTAAACTTTAATCTTGTTGAATCTCCACAACCAAGCCTTCTTACCATGATTACATTCCAAGATCAGCATTATGATAGAACTTCTCATAGAGCCTCGAGCATTGGGATTTACCAAGAGATGAATAAGTGGTCACTTTTAAGAATCCCGTTTCTATGAGAAGGGCTACATTTTTCACACGTATTTCTAGAGTCTCTTTCTGTCTACATTTTTCACATTTTTTTATCCTTGGGAAATACCCTTCACAAACCAACTGCAATATGGATGTTCTCATGAATATCTTTGTTTATCTTACTGAGTACTCAATAGAGCATGAAAAATTGGTACAAATTCGCAGAGGGTTTCTCAATTTTGGTGTGGGCCTTTGAACAACTAAAATGATGTTGGATTGTGTCCTAATTACAAATTGTGTTTTGAGATGTATACAGCTACCAGATGTGGTTGGGAGTGAGGGCATGATTGAGATCTTGCAAAGGAAACATTGGATATGATATCAAGAGTAGCATTAGGCGTTTACTTTGTGAATGCAACTCATAGAGACATACATTGGTTGTTGGACTCATTGGGTAAGTATTAGTGTTTTATTATTATTAATGTGACTGAGGAGGCCAGGATGGGCAAGCTGGTCCTTATGAATTACCTATCATAACTAATAGTAACAAAATCATACAAGTTAATTCATTTGGGGAAGAGTGAAAGAAATAGGTTATTGAGTGGGAACCACAGAAATTTCCAGACTTAGTCAGAATTTGCCAAGAGTACATCTGTTACTGTATTAGTATTGAGCTTAAAGAAGATGAATGCTTCTACACGAGCTTCCTAATCTAATGACGATTGATAAGTATCTACTTTCTATGAAGATGTTCTGGCTAGGTTTCCTTATCAGATAGTCTAGAATTGCATGTTTCAGTAGCTTCTACAAGGTCTTTGAAAGTTCTACTCGGACTATTTGCTGTGGTAATTAACAGAACTTTGGGCCTTGCACTCAATTTTTTTTGCTGGGTGAGGAAGGAACATCTACAAATGAACTGCCATCTTGGACAAAAGTGTCCGGGAAATTCTTATTTGCCTGAACATTGTATTGCTTTTGATTAGGATCAGTTTGGTAGAGTTATGCATTTTGTGTTTTTGTTTCTAAAATTGAGAGAGAGAGAGATTTTCATTTTCCCTTTTATTCGTCCTTATTTTGGAAATTCTTATTTGGCTGAACCTTGTATGATTAGATTTGGTTTGGTAGAGTTACGTATTTTGTGTTTGCATTCTTTCATTTTAGATTTTCATTTTTCCTTTTCATTCACCCTTATATATGTTTAAATTTTCAACCAGTGTCCCTTTCTTTCCTTTTTCTTTTGACTCTCTAACACAGAAAACATCTTTTATGGAGGGCATCAAAATGGGACCTGAGTTGTTTTTCATCAGTTAGAATTATAGACAAGGCATCAAAGAATTATAAAAAATATGCAATATGAAATTAACAGCACTAGATAGACAATTTTTCCCTTCTCAAAAAACATTTTGAGATGCTTATCAGAGTTGGTATGTGCATTATTATATTTGTGTCAATAGCTGCCTTAGGGTTCCAATGATGGTGACTGAGTATCAATTGGGGTGCATCTAACATTCCTGTCATAAGTGTCTGTAATGTAACTTAATTTTTGGTGGTTATGAAACTTTTCATATCTTTGGAGGCTAGAATCAATTCATGGTTTCAATTATAAGAAATTACAAGCCTGTTAAAATTCATGTTGGATGCACTTCTTCTCAACATGCAATAAATTTTCACTTCAGTACTTTAAGTTTATGTGAAAACGGCTGGTGGGCTGTCTTATATTATAACCTGCAATGCATGACGAGGAGCTCAATTGCAGAGATGGGACTACCAATTTATTTTGATGACAGCTTGTGAGTGATTGTTATAATTTTGGGGATTTTGGGACATCTAAAGATGCACTGGGGGCAGCTGGGAGTAAAGAAATCTTTTCTCTTCTTTTTTTTTGCACAGAGAACATAGGACTTGAATACCTTTCATTACATCAGAACCAGGAAATACACTCTTTGGAAGTCTCGATGCAGTAATCTTTGGGTATTTTAAGTGATTTTAACTTTTAAGGGAGCAAGACTCAGGAAGAAACCTCAACCCACTGAAACAGTTCAACGGATTTGAACAGCACTTTTTACATGGATGGACAATGGTCAATGGCTTGATTGGGGTGTAGTGGAACCACTCTTTTGTTAAAGATGCCCTAGAAAGATAGATGGCTATTGCAAGACTAAATTTTATGTACGTTGTAAGTAGGAAGTAAATTGAACAATGTGCAGGGTGGAGTCGCGTGTAAAAGAGGGGAGGTAATCAATAACGTTTAGGTGGGAGCTGAAAATATGTTCAAATAAAATACTAACAACTCCTTAAGTTTTGTAAGAAAAAGAGATGACGGATGCTCTACCAGCCACTTCTTCAGGATGCTTGTACACAAGCCAAGGATCAAAATTTCGTTTCTTTTTCATCGAAACGACCGAAACGTTTCCGTTTCTCAGGGAACCGAAACGAAACACTAGTGGAATATCGAAATTCACATGTTTCCACGGAAACAAAATTGTTTCGGTAGAAACATACCGAAATTAGTGAAAACATACCGAATCAGAGGAAACATTTCTTTTGTATCAACAATAATTTTAGAAGTTAGTAAAAAATAATATCCATTTATTTTTCAAGGATTAAGACTCAAAATTACAAGAAGATATTTCTATTATTTTTCCTAAAATAATAGAAAAGTAGTAGGGGAAATAAAGTGTAGAGAAACAACTATTTTAATACTAAGTTATTAATTATAATAAGTTTAAATCGCTATTTGTTTTACTTTCTAATTTATATGTAACTTGTGTCAAATTATCTAATTTGTGGATATTACATAGTATATATCTATTATGTCATTTATCATGAATATGATATATATGCCTTAAACATGCACAAATATTCAATAAATAGGCTTATTTGTATAAATAAATAAATTTTAAGTTATATTTCCACATGTTTCTAATTTTTTCTCCATTTCCATTATGTTTCCGAAATGTTTCCGTTTCCGGACAGACCGAAACTATACATCGAAACGATATTTTGATCCTTCACAAGCTTTCAAACTTTTGAGAAAAATCCTCTCTCTCTCTCTCTCTCTCTCTCTCTCTCTCTCTCTCTCTCTCTCTCTCTCTCTCTCTTTCCCTCTCCCCCTTCCCCTCCTTTTTTTTTTCCTTTGTAAGAGATTCAAAAGTTGCTTGGGTCATTATTTGTTGCGGTGTGGTTTGGAATGTTGTTTGGGTCTTTTAATGTGGAAGGCTGACTTTAATCAAATTAGCCTCCATCTATTCTTCTTAAAATACATTTAGTGGACATCTCTTTCTCTCACTACTTGTGTGATTCCATGGAAGATGCTAATTCTTCACCTTCTACTCAAACTTGATTACCACATCATAAATTCATAATTCTTCTATGGATTGCAACTAATATTTTCTAGGTCCTATCTAATGCTTCCTTCAATGGTCCTATCTAATGCTTACTTCAATAATTTCAGATATGCCTTGGACCCCACCAAGCCAAAAAGTCTTGGTTTAATTTATAAAACAAGTAGCTTATTCTGTGGCTACTCTGTTAGATTCTATGGATCCGCATAATGTTGATGATATCCACTGAAGGCTGAGATCAAGCAAATATTTTTTTTTATTGATCTTGTGCTTCTGAAGTAAAACGTTCGTTTTAGGTGTCATATAAAGTTTTAAGAAGTGATTGAGGCTTTTATGCACCCACACCCAATGTACATCCATGTACACACCCACTATTTGTATAATGGGCACATGGTACATCTCCTTCACTCCTTGTTCATTCATCCTTCTTTTGCTATAACAGCCGAACTGCTTCATGCCTTCATCTAGTTCTTATAGTTAGCCTTTTCATTAAAAAAATATTTTCCATTGCAGGCCGGAGATGGTGGTTGGGTGGTATCATTCACATCCTGGATTCGGCTGTTGGCTCTCTGGTGTGGACATTAATACTCAACAGGTTGTAACTCCCTTTCCTCATTGCTGCCTTTGGTGATACCATTCTATGGTTATAGCTGTTACTGCAATAGTTAATGAATGATGTTAATGGTGCTATATTTCTTATATTATTGTATACATGAATGTATCTGTGTGACTAGAATTTAGAAAAAAAAAATATGGTATTTGTTATTGTCATCATTATTTTAACAACTTCTTTTCTTTATTGCAGTTGAATCCTAATTTAATAAGCAATATGTACTGGGCCATTTTTTTTTTATACCTTTTCTATATAAGCAAGTATACCCAATTGTGAAAATCAGTTTGCCTTGAACAAACTTTTTAATTTGCTGCCTTTTTATTTTCTTAATTTCTTGTCTAACTTTCTTCATTCAGTTTTATGTATATGAAATTCTAAAGGGTTTTTATTATTGTATGTGCACCGTGGTCTTCTATTAGAGTAAAATGAGACTGGAGTGGTACGTCCAAAGATGAGCTGGTAATAGAGATTCCTGTACTGTTTGGCATTCTTCTTTTGAAGGCTTAGCACTAGGGAAGTTTATGTTTGATGGGAACGACCACCACAAGTGATGGGTTTGTTTCCTTTGCCTTTGGTTCTAACTGTCTGGGTAACATCCGAGGTGGCTGGAGCTTTTACCTAATATATGTGAAGATACCTATTGCATGACAAGGGACAAGATGGCTGACAATGTCAAGTAGAGAGACAGGATATCATGGCGGAGACCCCCAAAAACGTTTAAAAAATGTGAAATTTGTTGTAACTATGTGACTAGTCATGGCAGTTTATGTGTAAGCATGAATTCAATTAGTCAAAGATGGTGAAATGGGAAAAGTAGGGGCTTCCATGTTTCATGGATTGCAACCTAAAAAAAATGGTTACATAAGTTGCTCACCGGCATCTGAAAGACTCCCCATTCCATGCAAGTGTAAAATAGTTGTTGGGGATAGTCGCACAAGGAAGCTCTACAATTCTACCGAAGCATGCATGAGGAGGCTTGAGCAGCGGCTTTATATTGTCTATTTAGTTTGTATATTTCGGAGTATTAGCAACAGGATATTGAACATCTTGATATTTTACTCATCTTTCATCTAAATGTTCTAGCTGCTTGCAAATTATATTAACTTCTAGGAAAGTGTGATGCCATTCACACGCGCACACACACACACAAGAATGCAAACACCCGCACAGATCTAGTTGCTTGTTCTTGTGGTTTTGATTTAATATTGTATTTAGGAAAGGAGAAGACTTGATGACAGGAATTCAATGCAACTGTCCTAATATATGATGAGATATGTTAATATGGCATGCATGATATTATGTGGGTTGCACTCATCCCATCTAGGGAGTGATATCTGTGGAGGGGAAAACTTATAAATTCTTTGTAGGAATACAATTTGGTTTTATGTTTATGGTGCCCTTATGTTTGACGAGATTTAACAGGACTTCTATTTGAACAACTTGATTCCTGACATCTGTGATACTCTGCAGAGTTTTGAAGCTCTGAATCCACGAGCTGTGGCAGTGGTGGTGGATCCGATTCAGAGTGTTAAAGGGAAGGTGGTGATTGATGCCTTTCGTTTGATTAACCCACAAACTATGATGCTTGGTCAAGAGCCACGGCAGACAACATCCAACCTAGGGCATCTCAATAAACCATCCATTCAAGTGAGTGCTGGGCAGATAGTGCCTTAGTGTCTCCTCCTAAAAGCTGTTTTATTGCAATTTGATTAGTTTCCTCTAATGAGTGATCTGGTTTTCAGGCATTAATTCACGGGTTGAACAGGCATTATTACTCAATAGCCATTAATTACAGGAAGAATGAACTTGAAGAGAAGATGTTACTGAACCTTCACAAGAAGAAATGGACCGATGGATTGACACTTCAGCGATTTGATACCCATTCCAAAACCAATGAGCAGACTGTTCAGGTAATTGAAGATTTCATGATTTTGAAGTTTTGAATTATTTATTTTTTGGCTTTTGTGGTACATTTTGTGCTACAAAGTACGGAGACACAACTGTAATTATCCAACATTTGGTCTGATACTGAACTGCCTAAAAAAATTGAATGTCATGTAACAAGGACACAAATACAGGTGTCAGTACATATTAAATACAGCTGACCTCGTCTTTGGTTTCTCATCATAAAGCAACAAAAGGAAGAAATTTATTGTATACAGTTCATCAATTACTACCACTGCAATGCACATTGATTGACGATTCATGAAGTATGACCATGAGTTCCATGTGGTAGGACTGTAGAGAGCTAGAAAGTATTAAGATGTGAAAGGTATATCTTGATATGTATTCATTTATGGTCAGAGTTGTGTCTTATTTTTATTTCTTGTGATGTGCAGGAAATGCTAAATCTGGCTATCAAATATAACAAGGCAGTACAGGAAGAGGATGAGTTGCCACCAGAAAAACTAGCAATTGCAAATGTGGGAAGGCAAGATGCTAAGAAGCATCTCGAAGAACATGTTTCCAACTTGATGTCTTTGAACATAATTCAGACATTGGGCACCATGCTCGACACAGTTGTCTTTTAGAGTTCATAACTGGGCCCAATTATGTTTTAGAGGCAGTTTAAACTAAAACCAGTGAGTTTTTTCCATTTAATTTTTCTTCTATTGTGATCAATTCTTTTTGAACTGCTAGAAACGCTAAACGGTTCTGGTTTGAACTAATTTTGCTCAAGTTGAACGTGATGTGTTATCATATAAGCTACATTCAAATTTGATTTCAGTTTCTCGTGTTCTGATTAGTTATTGAATGTATTGTGATGTTGAGCCACCATCTACTTGGCTTTACAATTCATTTGATTGATTTTTTCATGGATGGCTTGATGTAGTTTCTGAGAAGCTCTGGTTATATTCTCTTTAAAGTGGATGAACCAGCGGTTGAACATCGAATAGTTAGTGTTACTTTTTTCTCTGGAAATAATGTTATTGCCTTACTTGCATTTGTTTTGAAACCACAGTGAGACAGGGAGAAAGAAAAAAGGGTATTTACCGAGGGAGAGTTTGATGCAAGTTAAATGCAATAATAATGTAGCTGGCTTTTGTCTTTTCTATAATTAATCATAATAGTTAATATGACAATTATAATTACAATCAGGGATGGTAATTTGTTTATTTGTCTATATATATATATAAATTTATTTTTTTAATGATATTAGTTTATTAAATTTAATTTTTAAAAATTTTAGACGGGATAAGGTGGGGGGTTGGGATCCCACCCTGCCATTCTTAATTACAGCTTAAATATTACAACAGGTATCTCTTGATAACACTCAAAAACATTCTTTTTAAGTACTTTTAATAACTAATAATAATAATTTTATATACTTTTAAAAGTGAAAAGTAAAAAGCATGTTTAATACTTCTTCTATCCCAATTTAAGGATTTTTTTTTTTGTGTGACGTGAGGTTCAATTAGAGCATTATAAAAATTTTAAAATATTATTTTTATCGATTTGATGTAATTATAGTAAGGAAATAATTATATCTTAAAATAATCTTTTTAGGTCTATTAAGTAAAAATTATATTATAATTTTGCAGGTGTACATAAACACATTTATATATATATATACATACAAGTATAAAAATACTCTTTTTTTTGGCCTTTTCAAAACAGTTAGCTCTTCTTCTTTTTTTTCTTTCTTTGGTACAAATCTAATGTTTTTTAACTTTTTTTTTTCTTAAACAAACAAAAAAATTACCTGAAAAAAGAATTATCAATTGATACCTTATAAAAAATTTAAATGAGACTAATATTTTTATTTTATTTAAATCAAATCTTAGGAGCTTGAAATCCATGAGAGAGAGGAAATTTATAATTTATAAAAACGAAAAATTTGAGAGGCAATTTTTGAAATTTCACTCATTTTTACTTTATTCTTTTTACAATATAAAAATCAACAGAGATGCACTCGTGTGTTAAAAAATGTATTATTTATTTGTTAATTTAATTTTTTATTCATAAAATTTATTTTTGAATTATAAAAAATCAAGTGAAAATTACAGTAATTTTCAATTACAATAATTAACTGATACCCTCATTTCAATCCTTGGTAATATCAATTCTTAAAACAATATTGGAGTAGAGTGCTGTAGTGCAACGAGCACTGTCAACACTGAGAAATGGAAAAGATGGTGATGATGAGATCATTGTATCGCTCGATCTATTGCAGATCTCTCGGTTTCTCGGTCGCCACCGCTGCAACAATCATCAAACACCACCTCCGCCATGGACTCCGCTACTTCGATCTCTCTCCCCCTTCGCTCCCAACCTCTCCCAAACGTCTCCCTTCTGGTACTTTTCTCTTCATTGCTTGTACATGCATAAGTCCATATGTCTACATTGATATAATCACTTCATACGTGGAATGATATATTGTTGATTTAGATTGATCTGGATACTTGATATCTGATTCTATATGCTTTTAGGAGAAGAGTTTAGTAAGAAATTGAATCCGCAATTCGTTTTCGTGTTCAATTTGAGCATGTGAATATAAAGCCCCTTATTTGTTCGATTATATGTCCGAATGGTTTATCCATCAATTCGTTTTCACATGAAATCAATGCTCAATAACAACTCACCATCTGTCCTAACTTCAATCAATTTTATGCAATCTGCAAGCATTATATGAACAACCTGCTGTTGACGTTGTGATTAGTTGCATATCCACGGTGCAGAGATTCACAAGTCCCAACTCCCAACAGTTGTGGAACTGTTGTGATAAGGGATTAACGTACAATGGAGTTTTCAATGTTATGATCTTGTTTATGGAGTTTTTTCGTTTCTTTTAATGCATACCTAGCCTTAAATAAGCATTTGCCAATTTTGTATATTATATATGGTCTCCATTGCACAAGGATACATCATGTTCACATGCACAAAAAAAAAATTTATTGATGTAAAAAGAGTTAACAATACATCAAAATAAAAATAAAAATAGTATGTATGTGTGTTTACACTCTACAAACACTTAGCTTAGTAGATATCTTGATTTATATATTATCATTGAGATTTAGAATTAGTTTCTAATATTGCAAACCTTGTAGATTGTCAGCCGCCTTTTGCAATGGGCGTTGTAAGTACACGTTGTTTTAGCGAAGATGTGACCCATTTGCCTGACATAAAAGACCCTGAAATTCATATTGTTTTTAAAGACTTAATGGCTGCAAGTTGGGATGAGCTCCCAGACACTGTCATCCATGATGCAAAGAAGGCATTGTCTAAAAATACTGATGACAAGTCTGGCCAGGAGGCCTTGACGAATGTGTTCCATGCAGCTGAGGCAGTTGAGGAGTTTGGTGGGATTCTTGTATCGTTAAGGATGGAAATTGATGACAGCATTGGATTGAGTGGCGAGGTAACATAAATTTTATGGGAATAAGGAGTTAATTTTTGTTCTCTCAAGTTCTTCTTGTTTAATGATTTGATTTTTACTGTAGAATGTAAAGCCCTTGTCAGATGAATTTGTGAATGCGCTAAATACAGTCTATCAACGCTACACTACATATTTGGATGCTTTTGGGCCTCATGAGGGCTATTTGAGGAAGAAAGTTGAGACCGAGCTGGGAACAAAGATGATACACGTGAATATGAGGTGCAGTGGTCTTGGTTCAGAGTGGGGAAAGGTTTGTGTGTATTTATTCCTTCTGTGCAGTGCTTAGATGTCACAATGCTTACTGCTTTTCAAGCTAGATATTACACCAAATCTGGTTGGCAATAATGTAATGTATATCAAATGGTATGTTGCTTGGGGTGTGCCCATAAGGTGCCACATCTCGCAGACACCTAACTATTTTAATGGAGATTAATAGAGGCTTCCTTTTCTTTTGAAAAACTGGAAAGAAAACTAAATTGTTAATCAAGTTGTATATGATATCAGCTTTGTATTCAACTTCATCTGTACATATGTTGCATTCTTGCAATAGTATTTGTTTGTTTTGGGCTTACCTGTAAGTGGTAGGCCAAAGATTGATTGGTTCAGGAAACTTATATCATTTGGCCTGTAGATTCCCCCTCCATTAAATTTTATGTTGGCAGAAGGCATCATCCCAAAAGATACTATTAGCCTTGAGCTTCTTGTTTCTGTACATGTCTTACACGGAAATCGGACCGGATCCCTTAATGCAACCACCACACTATAACTTCTTTACAACTAGCTGGCTCAAATATATATATATATATATATATATATATATATATGCAGTCGATGGTTTGTAAAGTCATTCTTTGCACTTGTTCTGTAGTCCTGTAAATGAATGCAAGATTTATTGTATGAAATATTGAATTTTATTTGCTGTTCTAATTTCAGGTTACAGTTCTTGGGACTTCTGGACTTTCTGGTTCTTATGTTGAACAAAGAGCGTAGTTTTGGAAGCATGGCTTATAGCATCACGTCTTCATGTTTTCTTCTTTTGGGGAACTTTATTTATATATGTTCCTCTTTAGACAACCTACTGATGCTGTCAATTCTTACTGTGTTTACATTATTTCAGTTTGATCCGAGAAACTTTGCTTCTGCTAGCAAGTTTGATGAAGCTAGTCATTACTACTTCAAGTTGCCTACAGTCTCAGAGAACTTCTGTAAGAAAATAAGTTTCACAATGAAGTTTTTTTTTTTTGTCCATTTTATTTTTCAATCATCTCTAACCACAATCTAATAAAATTTGTTAACCTAATGAAGGCTAAAAGTGTGATTTAGTTGGCATGTGTGTGAAGGTAGGTAGCGTCAGCCTTCAGCGGTTATTAGTAATAAATCACTTGGCTCCCCTGCACATTAAGTATAGAGGATAATATATATGTTAAAAGCTAGACTTGATAGACACAGATGCAGCAGTAATTCTCTGGTTTTAGTATTATTCTGAGTAATGATCAGGCTTGGTATTTTGCTTACTCTTTACCCAACATTGTTTGACTGTTTCAGTGATTCATAGCTCTAAGCCTCTATATTGTGGAAGGAGAACCCCCAGAGTATTTGTTTGGGGGGAGGAGGAATCATTTTTGCAACAGAAGGATGAATTTAATCTCCTGTGTATTGTAATTACTGGGACTTTATTATAGTACTATCTAAAAGTTGATTATGTGCTTCTCTGCGATCAATCCTTTAGAACTAGCTAAAAGGAAGTTTTGTGGTTATTGAGAGACTACTGTGTGCTAGTCTGCAATTGTCATCACAGATCATTTTTTGTCGATCCTTTGAATACACTTCGTTTGCTTCCCAAGCTCTCAAGGTGTTTGATCCCCAAGCTCTCAAATGTGTTCTTCAGTAGGTCTGGTGCACTAAACAAAACTGCCGTTTTTGTTATGGTGGATCATAGCATTTCTTAGAGGAGTTTGGTGGCTGGCTCTTCATGGTAAAAGAAGCTGATTTTAGAGAAAGGATGATGTATTTTTGTCCAAAGTTTGTAGGTTACAATGATATTATGTACAAAACTATCATTTATTAATAATGTTTTATTTTTTGTTTGATCAAGGGCGAGCAGGATTTGAAAGTAAGGTTCTATTATAACTTGGAGGTCACGGGTTTGAGTCGCAAAAACAGTCACCTAGAAGTCACAAGTTTGAGAAACACGTTCACAATGATAAGGTTGCATGCATTTAACTCTTTTCAAACCTTGCAGTGACAGATGCCTTGTGGAATAAATTCACAATTTTTTTGAGGAAAAAAATCAAATGTCCTTGATAAAAAATTAATTAATTATATGGAAAAAAATAAGAAATTATGAGCAACAGTAAACTATGACATGAACCTAGGAAAGGGAAAAAAAATTTCCAGTATAACAAGCATCAAATATTTGGGAATTAATCCATAAACATCATAACCATATTCCATATATATATATATAGTGCCTAAATGTACCACAATGCAACAACAAACGCAGGATCTGATTCTAGCCCATGTGAGGGCGGCATAACCAGCTAACTACCATTCAGTGAATTGCAAGTGAACAATCCACACACAGATCTAGCAAAGGATTTATCATTTATCCTCTCTCTCTCTCTCTCTCACTCACACACACACACACACACACAAATGAAGCATCAAGTGAAGCCTCCCATCAATTGCACGGGTGACACCGTGACGGTCCGTAACAAACAATTCTCAGAACCAGCTCCAGCAAATGAACGTTATAACAAAGACTTAAGAAGTGTCATTCCAACCCGAGTCATTCATCATGGCAAAGGTAATAACAAAACAATAATGAAAATAAATGCAACCAAAATTAATCATTGTGGCAAAGAGTAGATGCTAATCTCAGCAGCAAACAGCAGAAAAGAACCAAATGTCAAAAGATGGCCAGGAATCATCAAAGATCACTGCCAAGTGCCAAGTATAAAATTACTTCCACCATCTCCTTTTCAATTGTAACAATTTGCAAAGGCAACTGCATTCACAGTGTACTCCAATCTTTTACAGAAAGTTTAAGCTCTTCAATTAGTTTTCTATGCACTATAATAGCTTCTTTTTTTTTACTGTAATCCAGATACCATGAGAACTTCAATCTCAAATTGAAAGCATTTTTGAAACAGTGCATCACTCATTCAGAAATATTCACACCCCAGTAGAAAATTTGGTGCACATAAACTTCAACCAGGCCAGAAGCTTCCGTAAGAAATTTTTTATAACATCAAACATTCTTTGAAGGAAAATAATGTCATAACATATAAGAACAGATATAATTTGAGGGTAGAAAGGTACCAAAAGTACCAGTTAAATTACTTGGGAGATTTCAGAAGTTGCTGAGATGTGAGAGAAATGAGAGATTGAAGCTTAGCAACAGCAGAAGTCTTATCAGGTGGGCATTTGGAGAGAGAGAGGTTCAAAGAGTGAAGAGCCTCATCAAGCTTGCCTGCAGCCAAGGCTGCTAATCCCGCCTTATAAGCTTCATCTGCAGTTCGAGCATCATATTGAGACGCTGAGGGCACATTGGAGCTCTTATTCTTCGAGAGAGAAGACGGAGATTGTAGGAGTGCGGTAGCATGGGTATACTCAAAAGCAGCAATAGCGGAATTGATCTGAGCCATGACAGCTTCAGGAGTTGTTGGGATAATCTTCACACCATCAAAGACACTCCAACGAGGGTTTCCATCTTCAGAACCCATGTCTATTTCCAGCTGGGATCTCAGTATATTGATACAAGTCAGATTCCACAGCATGCAACTGACAATTTGAAATTGTCCAATAAAGAAATGAAGGTGAAAGACAGCAGGAACTAAATCCCTATAGTGATACTAGTCAGGTTCCACAGCATGCAACTGACAATTTGACAAATTGTCCAGTAAAGAAATGAGGGTGAGAGAAAGTGGGCTGAGCTTGAACTTTGTAGATCTCGGAATTAAATCCCTATAGTGATACTAGTCAGGTTCCACAGCATGCAACTGACAATTTGACAAATTGTCCAGTAAAGAAATGAGGGTGAGAGACAGTGGGCTGAGCTTGAACTTTGTAGATCTGGGAACTGAATCCCTAAATTTATCCCTGCTTGCTCTCATCCAATCTAGGGCCAAACCATCCCATAGAAGAAAGCCCAAATATAAGCCTAAAAGAATCAACAACAATGGCTCTGGTTCTCCTGCCAGATACAATATTAGAAACAACCAAATACTTATTAAATTTTTATCACTATGATTATAAGCTTTCATGAAAAATAATTCTTTACAAAACCAATTCAGGTCACAAGGCACCCACTGAAGAAAGACTGATCACAAAAAATAGTTCAAGAGTCAGAAGGAAGAAGTACTCAAGTCACCTGCAACTTTTAGAATAATAAGTTCAATTGCCTTCTATGAAGAAATAACTAAAAATTGCTTGGAGCAATGCCAAATTAAAGTAACCTGTTTACACATGCACTTCGATAATAACAAACTATTGGGAGCATACCATATGACTTGAGCTTAAAGTTCTATTTACATTGAGGGATTTGAAATGAATGGATTTATGTTCAGTTATTTAAGATGTATGATTTTAATAGTTAGACATAGGTTCAACAAGATGCATGGATAAATTTGATAGTCCTATATGTGTATTGCAAATAAGTTATTTGAAATCTATGCATAAGAAGATGTCTAGTTGTACTACAAGGATTCTAATAATATATATCTCCCATATCTCTAGTCTAACATCCCTTGAGGTCTCCTAATCCAATTCCAATAATCAACCTTCCACAATTTTTAATCTAAACGACCAATCCCTTCATTTCAAATCCACCCATCCAAATGTACCATAACGATTTCCAGTTCCACTGCGAAAGAAGAGAACAATTTCCCTTGGACCATTGATAGTATCTTGTTTTTGATAATTTGAAAACTATCTTGTTGATTATTCACAAGTATCAGCTCAATAATCCAGTTGATTAAAAAATCTTAAGAAAAAAAATTAGAGATTTATCGATATTTAATATCCGGCCCCTCTGGATTAGGAGTTCACCACACAGAAAATGACTATAAGTTTTTCAGATTGGATTAGATGTGAAGCCCTGTTCATAAATGTTGATTATAATTATAAGCTGGTGCTGGAGAAAGATTTAGTTTCAGAGTAACAAAGTAAATAACAGGTGAAAATACTCCAACGAAATGATCAAGAACCAAGCGATAATTTATGTTATAACCCTAACCCTAATTTGCACTAACAGTAGACTGTATACAACTAAACCCTAAATTTGTTCATCTGTTCAATATAGATAAAGAAGAGGTCATATACATATACATACACATGCATATATATATATATTTATATATGTTGGCTGATGATCGAAGAAGAAAGATGAAGATGAAGAAGGGCACAAAGACTAACCTCGGAAGTCGGAAGTCGATCGGAAGTTCAGTCAGTTCGTTTGTGACAGTTAAAATGAATAGCACTTGCCCAATTGCCCTGCCTTTCCCTGTTCTTATCTTTCTTGCTTTTTCTTTCTTTTTTTATTGTAAATGAATGATTGGTTGAGTGTCTATAAATAAAATACATTCTTCATGAAGTTGTAGATATGCTGAAAACTACATTCTCTACATCCATGCTTCAAATATTGTTCTATAGCAATAATATCGAAAGCGTAGATTTATTAAATATTCTAAATTAATCTCATATTTTTAACATTCACAAGATCATTAATAAAATTTATTTTTATTTATTTCATTTTTTTCTTAGTGTGACTTGGTAAATATCCACAAAATATGTAGACGTGGAACAAGTAAGTGAGTAATGTCTTTTTCCACCGCAATGATAGCAAGATTCTTCAAATTCTTAGACTAATTTTCGTTTTTCCTTTCTTTACTTTGTCCCGATATTATTATTGTTGCACTTCAAGTGCTGCGGTATATCTTTTTCAGGACGGTTAGGAGAATTATTTTTATGACCGCCTTAGTATGAGCTATTATGTCATCCATGACTGTGATCACGTCTATGACCATATTCACGCTCACGCCTACACCTACGCTCATGTATCTATCTATGTGATGAAGTTGCATTTACTTCAAGAAATGCAATCCAATCTCTTTAGGGAATGGTGTAGAGTCAATGAAACATTAAACATACGTAATTGATGATTTTTCATCACAATGTCGTCATGTTGTTCAATCAAAAAAAAAAACATGAGATTGATTCAGAATATTTAGTAAACATATGCTATCGATATTATTGTTGTAAGACAATATTTGAGGCATGAAATATAGAGAATGTCTTTTTCAGCATATTTACATCTGTAATATTTTCTTTACATAATTTTAATTATAAAATAATTCTAAATAACGCAGAATTATACTCACTGACTCATTTAAAATATTGCAACTCGTGTGCAACCAAACATACCGACTCTTTAGGAGAATGATAATTCACTAGTGGTCATACATTTCTTTTACATTCCTCCAATGGATTAATATATATTTCACGGTGAGATATTATGCTTTTAGACCTTCATAAATATGATAGCGAAAATATATCATGCCTATGTGCGATCTTTCAGGGATAGTATTTCTTTTTTTAATAGTGTCTCCAGAACTATTAGTTTCAAGATAAAGTTCAGAATCAAGAATCTAAAATAAATAATTCTTTTAAAAAAATCCAATGTAAGAAATTCAAGTTTTGTGAGATATGATATGATATTCATAGGATATAATAAAACAAATATTTAGATCTAAATATACTAAATATTATCTCTAATTTAATACCTCTACAGTAGACCAGAGCTCCATACTGATAATGTATTATAAAATTAAATTAATCATATAAGTATACACAAATATTTACCTAATTTGACAAATAAATAAAAGAGGAAAAAAAAAATTTACTATTTATATAAAGATGTACAATTAAAAATCCCAAACCGTACTCGCAAGAGATTACTCTTATAATAAATTATCTTTATTGTTACTACTATCTCTTGCATAAGTCTGTCTTAAATTTTTCAAAGTATACTTTATATAGACTTTGGGCACCGCCTTATAGATTTCTTGCCGCTACAATATCACTTGCCGCCTTAATTATTCAGTGACTCACTGCCTTAAGATTTCATCAGCAAGGCACCTGATATGCATTATAGAATGGTTGTGCTGTCACGTGGGGTGATGACACTCAACTAATTATTCATTTACAACATCTTCCTTTTCTTTTTGTTCTTTTTTCAATTTCGCTTCTCAATTTGCCTTTTTGCCGCAATCCGGCCCAAATCCAAATCCATGGCACATGTCGTTATGTAGCTATTAAAAACTCCGTATTTGTTCCTTCTTAGATCATCTTTTATATCTACATCTATACTTATATTAAAAGCTGAGAAGGCTTCGTCGTTACGTGTCCAATGATTTGAATTTTCACGTGCCACGTGAGTATATAGAAAAAAAAATAGTTAGTTCTGTTTGTCATCCATTTTTTGTTATCAATTTAGGCGCAAAAAAAGAAAAAAATCAGCTGGTAGCATGATGATACCTTCACTATAATTTGAATATTACTGTGAAACTCGTAAAATACACAAATTATGATAAAAATAATATAATATTACCGTTTCACTAAATTATTTTCTATCATTAGGTAAATTTCACGAATGACACGTTAAAATTGATAGAGTTCGAAAAAAATTGATAAACCTGCAACTATACATAAGCTCCACTATAAATGTGTTTTTTTTTTTTTTTTTTATAAAAGTTATGCCTTTTTCTTTTAATAAAAGAGAGTGATATCAAATTATGACTTTTAATTTTTGAATTCTGAAATGATGACAAGTTTTTAGACCGTTAACCATTAACTTTTTTTTTTTATTTGGATTATCAATCGTTAACACTAAATGTAATTTCTTTTGAGTCTCAATAAAAAAAAAAAAACCGTGACATGTGAATGTGAGTTTTAAAATCTTAATATTATTTTTTTTTATTATTAAAACTCTAATATCAGTTTTTTTGTTTTTTGGATTGTCAATTGTCAACACTAAAAGTGATCTCTTTTGGGCCTCAATGAAAAAGGGTGATATGTGAATGTGAGTTATAAAATTCTAATATGTACATAGTGCGGGCACAAGGCTAGTATGTGTGTGTGTGTGTGTGTGTATATATATGAGCTCCTAAATGATTGACTCAGGATGGCTAGTATATATGTGTATGTGTGTGTGTATTTGAGCTCAACTGCTCAGAAGACTTGAAAAAGAGATGAAAAGAATTGAAGTCTTATAACACAACCAATTCAGAAAAGAACATGATTGGCAGATGATCGTACTCGTACGGAAATGAAAGATAACGATCTCAATATATTATAGGTGATCATCAGTTGGAAGCCTAACATCAGCATTGATCAATAGACGAACTTTAACAGAACAAGACCCACAAGGAAGAATAATTGATGCTGGCAAAGCATCTGACGTTTGTATAGAGATCTCACTCGCATCCCTCAACAATGTGCACCCCATCTTCCCCAACTCCAAAAAATCAACAGAGAAGTAATCACCGCATCGGCACTGGTAAAAAAGCTCCAAAACTTCACCAGCATCTTCAACCATCAGATCCTCTAAGCTGACATCTTCTGCAGCTACCGCATCCCGTTGCAGAGCTCATAGCTCATTATCATAAATTGCACGGGACCTTGAATCGCTGAGGATTTCCCAAGCCCTCTGTACCTCCAGAAATCTATCTCCAGGCTCAAGGTTGGGATTGGAAATTTCAGATGTCCTTTGCAATTTATCCGGATGGGAATTGAGGACGGCAGAACGGTAGCTTGCACGGATTTCTTCATAGCTTGCATATTCTTCCACACCCAAAGTCTCATAATGGGTTTTATGGATCGACTTGTTGCCAAAAAGCATGGTTGAGAGTTGCTTGTAGCAAAACTTCTTCCACAGTTTTACTGCAAACACACAAAACACATCACAATTTAGGTTTTTATTAAATTATATCAACAAGCTATACCAAAAGCAGTCAAATCCCTTAGACAAAAGATTGATGAGGAAGGGTGAAATTAGCAGACTTAAGCACCTAATGTATTAGAATTTCCACGTTTGTCCACAGCCCTACTTGGTACTGCTTAAGTTTGTCTTGACAAGATTTTTTATCAACAATATTTTTTTTCCAGGATTTTTAATCAACAATTTTTCCAACAGTCACTCCCATTTTATGAGAAACCGTGCAGGAAAACCCAATATACCTGGGAAGCTACGCCCTCTTACTCAGTACATAAAAATGACATTATTGTAATTTATGCAATTTCTCAAGTATTCTTGATTATATTTGCTAGGATGAATGATCAGCTCACTAAAACTTCAGTGTTTTCTAATACTTGATTTATAGAAGCTTTGGCTGACAAAGGGAACCACTTCCTAGTACAAGTTGCTCAAGTGCAACAAAGTTGCCATTAACCATCAAGCTTATGAAAGTTACAATATACTGTTCATATTGCTAATGTTCTTTATTATAATTTTCTAGATGTTAAATGTTGTGATTTTCTATATGTAGCAGAGCAGAAGAGAGAATGGAAAACCTAGCTGTAAAATAAGGAGGGGACCTTCCTGGTACCCCTTCAAGCATCATGATTCATTAGACCCAACTTCGTCTTCTTCTCTTCCGTCACCATCATCCGTGAAGATTATGGCTTCTAATTCTGGTTCATCAAGTGAAAGGTTTGCAACCTCAAGCACCCCAACATCCTCAAATGAATCAAACGTATCTCCACCAATATCCCACATTTTGGTCTCTCCTTGCATATATTGTGAGGTTCTTCTTGATAAAAGACGGAGATTGCTATGGATGTAAACCAAGTCTTCGGCACGTTGTGGTGTCATCTTGTTCCTTCTCACCGAGTGCACAAAGGAGTAAGTACTCCAATTCCTCTCAAAGCATGATGAAGAAGATGGTTGTACAAGTAACTTCAAAGCTAAGTTTTGAAGCATGAGTGCGGATGTACCATAGATAACCCACCAACCTTTAGGATCCATAGTGTACCGGTCACTCATGGAATCAACATCCGCAAACGCTCCCGCGTGTGTTGAAAAGTTGATATACTCCAAATTAACCTTCATGCGGTCCTCAGAATTGGGGAAGTATCTTTTAAAATACTTGATCCTCTCAGTAGAAATCTCAACATCCTTGTGTGGAGGAACTCGACTTGGATCTTCTTGAAGCCACGCATTGCTATAATACCTTGAATATATAAAATAAAAAATTGTAAGTAAACTTAATGAAAATAAATTGTTAAATCCTTAAAAATATTAGAAATTAGGAGGTAGAACTTACTTCGGATTCAATGAATGTGCCAAACAATGAAGTGGGGCGTTATTTTTGTTCCAACAATCAACAAGTACTTGGTGCACTACCTCATAAAAGGTAGATGACTCCTCATGTCGCTTCCCTTCTTTTCTATATATTGTGGTCTTCACTTTCTCAATCATCGAATCTCACATATCATAAACCAAGTGAAGACATGGTTTGTCTGTATCACAAACCCTAATCATCTCACAAATAGGCGCAGTAAAAGAAAGAATGTAATCAATGGAATCCCACCAAATGTCGTCCGACACTTTTTCTTTCACAAATCTTGCTTTTCCCACATTATCCTCCCGATAACATGACCACTTGTCACTAATAACCATCGCTTGAAGACAGCGCTTTATAAGCTTAAATCTCTTCAACATGACAATTAATGAAGCAAAGCGTGTCTCTGCAACAAAAAGCAACTTCAAAGTAACAAACTTGTTAAACATTGCCAATCTCATTGAATGACTCATGATGAAGTGTTTTATTTGCATGACATGTCCAATAATTTCTGTAATCCAACTACATTCATCATATGTCAATTCGTTGTTTTCAACATTATTGGCCGCACAAATGTTTTTTAATGCAAGGTTAAGGGTGTGAACCACACATGGTGTCCAAACAATGTTTGGAAATTGTGATTCAATTATTTGCCCTGCACCTTTGCAATTTGGAGCATTATCTGTGATTATTTGAATCACATTTTCATGCCCAATTTCATTAATCACCTCTCTCATCAAGTTAGAGATGAAGTACTTGTCTTTAGTCTCACCCGAACAATTGACAACTTTTAGAAACATAGACACACCTTCTGTAATTGCCATGAAATTAATAAGAGGCCTTCTTTGAGAGTCGCTCCACCCATCGCTAACAATGCTTACCCCTTTTTCCTTCCACGTGCCTCTAATAGGTTGCAACAATCTTTCTATATTTGCCTTCTCTCTTTGAAGCAAGGTAGTCCTTAACAAATTATACCCCGGAGGCAAATAACCTGTCATTGGATTATTGACGGCAAATGTGTAAGAAGACACATAATATGGGTTCCTTGCTAGGTGAAATGGCAAACCTGCCGAATAAAGCATCCTAGCAATTTCGGAATGTAATTGCTCACGGGCTGCCATATTAAATGACTTCTCCACGGGATTTTCGCTTCCACTCCCACTTCCACTCCCACTCCCACTAGAAAATGTCTTTCTTTTCTTCGAGGTAGTAGGAAAAGCAATTGTACCGCCCAGTGAAAGAGTTGAAGGGGGTAAAGGTACTTTCTTTGGTACATTACATGATTGTCTTGACTTTACTTCATCCTCTAACTTTTGCATCTCCAAAATATCTTTTGTTGTGACTTTTGCGCATACTCCAACCCCTTGACCGGATAGTCTCAACAAATGAGCCCTAACCCTTGTATAAGAACTCTTCTTAACTTGGTTGCAAAAATTGCATTGCCAAGAAATATTCCCACCACCATGACTTAGCTTGTCAAACTTTGTGACATACCTCCACAGAGACTTGTTAATGTCTTTATCTTGACTTGATGGTGTTTGTGCGGTACTAGCACCCGTTGATGACATTTTTGATAATGTTCAAATCTATGACACAATAATATTTGTTAGTGATGTAAACAAATTAAACAATACACGCAAATCACATATTCATATTCACATGTAATACAACATTCAATGAATCAACAAGCTTAAAAAAACAGGAAGGAGACTCAAATTTTCAGTGAATCAACAAATTTACAATTTATATTTTTTCGCAGAAAATCAGCAAAGTAGGAAGGACACTCATAGGAAGCAGGCCAAGAATTCAGAGAATCAATAAGCTTCGAGTTCCAGTTGGCCAAAAATGCCAAGAATTTCAGTCAGTGAATTGAATCAATTACAGACTTGCAGTGAATCAAAAAGCTTCAAAAAAAAAAAAAAAAGTGTTCTAAGTGATTTGAATATATGAAAGAGAAAAAGTGAATCAATTGCAGTGAATTCCAGTAAATCAGTGCAATAAACTCATTAGATATGTTACTGAAACATCGAAAAAATACATAGTAAAGCAAAAGAGAAAAAATTTGAAAAATGAAACTTTCTATGGGGAACAGCAAGTAACCACATACATTGCAAATGCCACAAATTGCTAAAGAAGCTTCCAGACAATTCAGAAGACAAACTAGTTCCTCCCATGGAAGTAGAATCATATCCTGACATACAGTTCCAGCAGCTGCATATTCCTGACATAATAAACATACCAATCTAGAGGTCAGAACGAGGGAAAAAGGGAAGGGATATAGAAGACAAGCATGCCTGCAACATATAAATATATATAGATATATATATATATATATAGAGAGAGAGAGAGAGGGAGCATTGCAGAACCACAATAAAATGGACCCAATATCAAACTAGAAAAAGGGGAAAGGGGGGGGGGGGGGGATATAGAAGACAAGCATACCTGCAACATATAAATATATATATATATATAGAGAGAGAGAGAGAGAGAGGGAGCATTGCAGAACCACAATAAACTGGACCCAATATCAAACTAGAAAAAGGGGAAAAGGGGGGATATAGAAGACAAGCATGCCTGCAACATATAAATATATATATATATATAGAGAGAGAGAGAGAGAGAGAGAGGGAGCATTGCAGAACTGAACACGAAAATCAGTCTCAAGCCTGGAGTAGAAATCCCGCTCCTCCTTCATAAAATCCACTTAACAGGTTGCCTGGAGAAAACATTTTACACCAAATGATCATAAGTCCCTTTAACAGGTTCAACATTGATGCAGCCCTAGTTGTAAGAGGAGGAGAAGAAATTATAAAGAAAAAAAATGGGGCGGAAGTTAGAGATGTACGTACCTGGGTTTGCAATGACCGGAGGAGATGCAGCGGTGGACTTCGACGACGACGATGGACTGCGACGGCGACGAGCGACGGAAATCGACGGCTAGGGCTGCTCTCTTCACAGTTTCTCTATTCTTTGTGATTTTGAGAAATTCCGATAGTAACACAGAAATTGGAAATCCAAAACTGACCCCTCTAGTTTTCAAAAATATTATAAGAGACCCCATATTTTTTCTTACAAATTACAGTTTGAACCCCCGCGTGTCCGAATTTACCCTAGCGTGTCCGGGCGTGTCCTGTCCGTGTGCGAATTTACAACATCTTCCTTTTCTTTTTGTTCGGTTTTCAATTTTGCTTCTCAATTTGCCTTTTTGCCGCAATCCGGCCCAAATCCAAATCCATGGGCCATGTCGTTATGTAGCTATTAAAAACTCCGTATTTGTTCCTTATTGGATCATCTTTTATATCTACATCTATACTTATATTAAAAGCTGAGAAGTCTTCGTCGTCACGTGTGCAATGTTTTGAATTTTCACGTGCCACGTGAGTATATAGAAGAAAAAAAATAGTTAGTTCTGTTTGTCAAACATTTATACGTGGGCTTCTCTATAAATGTATTTTTTTTTTATTTTATAAAAGTTATGCTTTTTTTTTTTTTTAATAAAAGAGAGTGATATCAAATTATGACTTTTAATTTTTGAATTGTGAAATGATGACAAATTTTTAGACCGTTAACCATTACAATTTTTTTTTTTTTTTTGGATTGTCAACCGTTAACACTAAATGTAATTTCTTTTGAGTCTCAATAAAAAAAAAACCGTGACATGTGAATGTCAATTTTAAAATCTTAATATTATTTTTTTTATTACTAAAACTCTAAAAGTTACACTTAAACAGTGATTCAGATATAATTTTTAAAAATTTTATAATTAATTTTTTAAAAATTATAAAAATACATTTGAATATGATAATTTAAATTATAAAAAAATTATAAAAATTTAAAATTAATAACTTACTAAACGCGTATCTTGCATTTTAAAATTAAAAACTTATTTTTAAAAACGTAAACAAACAAAGCCTTTAACATCAATTTTTTTTGTTTTTTGGATTGTCAATTGGCAACACTAAAAGTGATCTTTTTTAGGCCTCAATGAAAAAGGGTGATATGTTAATGTGAGTTATAAAATTCTAATATGTACATAGTGCGGGCACAAGGCTAGCATATATGTGTGTGTGTGTATATATATATATATGAGCTCCTAAATGATTGACTCGGGATGGCTAGTATGTGTGTGTGTGTGTATTTGAGCTCAACTGCTCAGAAGACTTGAAAAAGAGATAGAAAAGAATTGTAACACAACCAATTCAGAAAAGAACATGAATGGCGGATGATCATCCTCGTAAGGAAACGAAAGATAACGATCTCAATATATTATAGGTGATCATCAGTTGGAAGCCTAACATCAGCATTGATCAATAGACGAACTTTAAGAGAACAGGACCCACAAGGAAGAATAATTGATGCTGGCAAAGTATCTGAAGTTTGTATAGAGATCTCACTCGAATCCCTCAACAATGTGCACCCCATCTTCCCCAACTCCAAAGAATCAACAGAGAAGTAATCACCGCATCGGCACTGGTAAAAAAACTCCAAAACTTCACCAGCATCTTCAACCATCAGATCCTCTAAGCTGACATCTTCTGCAGCTACCGCATCCTGTCGCAGAGCTTGTAGCTCATTATCATAAATTGCACGGGACCTTGAATCGCTGAGGATTTCCCAAGCCCTCTGTACCTCCAGAAATCTATCTCCAGACACAAGGTCGGGATTGGAAATTTCAGATTTCCTTTGCAATTTATCCGGATGGGAATTGAGGATGGCGGAATGGTAGCTTGTACGGATTTCTTCATAGCTTGCATATTCTTTCACACCCAAAGTCTCATAATGGGTTTTATGGATCGAGTTGTTGCCAAAAAGCATGGTTGAGAGCTGCTTGTATCAAAACTTCTTCCACAGTTTTACTGCAAACATACAAAACACATCACAATTTAGGTTTTTATTAAATTATATCAACAAGCTATACCAAAAGCAGTAAAATCCCTTAGACAAAAGATTGATGAGGAAGGGTGAAATTAGCAGAGTTATGCACCTAATGTATTAGAATTTCCATGTTTGTCCACAGCCCTACGTGTTACTGCTTAAGTTTGTCTTGACAAGATTTTTTATCAACAATATTTTTTTTTTCAGGATTTTTCATCAACAATAACAGTCACTCCCATTTTATGAGAAACCGTGCAGGAAAACCCAATATACCTGGGAAGCTACACCCTCTTACTCAGTACATAAAAATGACATTATTGTAATGTATGCAATTTCTCAAGTACTCCTGATTATATTTGCTAGGATGAATGATCAGCTCATTAAAACTTCAGTGTTTTCTAATACTTGATTTATAGAAGCTTTGGCTGACAAAGGGAACTACTTCCGAGTACAAGTTGCTCAAGTGCAACAAAGTTTCCATTAACCATCAAGCTTATGAAAGTTACAAAATCTTTATATAATTTTCTAGATGTTAAATGTTGCGATTTTCTGTATGTAGCAGAGCAGAAAAGAGAGTGGAAGACCCAGCTGTAAAATCAAGAGGGACCTTCCTGGTTGACTTTTTTGCAATTACCCCTTCTGGCTAGCAGGTCTATTTGTAATAGAACATGTCCCAGAGACTTGTACAGTGGGATCATGGCTTAGTCCAGTGGACAATTATGAAGGCAATAAAGGACAGCTGGACAGGAACAGAGTTTACTACTGATTTCAGGAATTCATGCTGGACAGGAACAGAGCACTGACAGTAACTGCTCTTTCTCCTATGATTGAGTTCACGGTCGAAGATATTCCAACACCACCTTTCCCCAACACAAGGATTGTCAAGGTACTCACATTCTACAATGGCATATGAAATGAACAACATAAAGAATTTGCAATATTTGGTCAATAACACCACCATTTTGTTTGGTTGGCAAGAAAAATGTTTACAATATGAAGTACATGGCCCAGGTGGAAAGATATGAAAAAGAAATCCACTCAACTAAGTCTAAAACAACCATTTCATTTAATTGAATTGAGTCTTTCTATTTTTCTAAATATATGAAATAAAAGTCAAGTAATTTGAGGGAGACAATTGCACCTCTTGCTTTAGTTTTCCCAACAATTCAAACAATTTGGTTTGGGTGGCACTAGGGAACTGCTGAAGCCCAGTCCATTCTCGGATTAATTGAGACGTCATCGCTAGCTACAGCCCTAACAAATCGTACTCAAAACAAAAACAGAATCAATACAAAAACACACACATACAAAGTTTTAAGGCATATAAAATTCACCGGACAAATTAACACAAAAACGAAGTATATAAAAACAACAACCTCGTGTATTAGGATTTTTTCTCTTTTAATTATGGAGGCTGAAAATGTATATATGAAACCCTAAAAAGTAAAAGTGGGATAAACCCTAATCCCTAAAAGCATTGATAGTTCGAATACAGCGAAGTAGAGGAAAATGAAAAGATACAATTAAGTTAAAAGAGAAGGATTTGTATGGAATGGCTTACCGAAGTGCCTCTCTCGCTCGATGCAGTCCAGACAGGAGCGTAGGTTAGAAAATATGATAGAAAAGGGTTTAAGAGGCCCAATTCTTCTCACTTTTGGAGCTACAGTAAGAGACAAGACAGCCTTATCGTCTTCGATTTTGGGTGTCCCACTTTCTCGGAGTTGCCGCCAGACTGGAACGGGTTACCTAACTGACCCAGTGAGTTGAGTTATGAACGTACGACACACCAGCCACTGACCCATTGACGTTTTATTTATTTATTTATTTCACTCATGAATTTAAACATTTGTTATAATAATATTTTAAAAAATAAATAAATTATACTATCATTTGGGAAAAAGACAAGTTCAATCTGTTGTTGAAAATTTATTAAATTATGTTTTAAAAAAATTAAAATTGCGACCTTGTCTCTTATAAAATAAATACAAGATATCATCAACTACAATATTTTAATTTTTTTAACTTTTACATAATTATATTTTCATCACATATTTACAAATAGCATCATATTTTCATCTTTCTTGTCCTTTTTTGTGGTGGATTAGTTTAAATCTAAACATTGATGGACACCCTACACCTCTAAAATAATGTATTGTCGATTTTAATCTTTTAGTTTATTGTCGAGTCTAAATTTTTAGTTTAGTGACTACCTTTTGCAAATTTATCTTTTTAGTCATAAGTTCAAAAGATGCATCTCAAGTAGAGGTGTCTTACATTATTTTTATAATTTATCACAAATACTTAAGTATGATATTAACTCTGATATTATGTTAGACGCACTGTTCAGTCCACACTTAAAAAGTATTATTCATTTTAGTATATTAGTACATTGGCGAGCTTAAACTTTTAATTTAGTAACGAGGACTCACAAATTTATCACTTTGACCTTGAGTTCAAGAGGTGTCCCTCAAATATAGGTGTCATGCGCCGTCTTTATAATCCATCACAAATGCACAAACACGATATTGATTCTGAAACTATGTTAGATGCGCGACTCAACTCCAACTTAGAAGTTTTGTTAACCGCATTATTGATTTTCATACCAAGTTAAATGTGCAACTTAACTGCTTATATAATTTTCTAGATGTTGAATGTTGTGATTTTCTATATGTAGCAGAGCAGAAGGGAGAATGGAAGACCCAACTGTAAAATCAGGAGGGACCTTCCTGGTTGACTTTTTCGCAATTACCCCTTCTGGCTGACAGGTCTATTTGTAATTGAACATGTCCCAAAGACTTGTACAGTGGGATCATGGCTTAGTCCAGTGGACAATTAGGAAGGCAATAAAGGACAGCTGGACAGGAACAGAGTTTACTACTGATTTCAGGAACTCATCCTAGATCATATTGGTGGATGAAAGAGTGGCAATTCCTAACTTCTATTGTTATTTTGGTAAAAAATATTATAAAAATTAGGAATTTGGCCCCCAAATTTTTATTTTTTATTTTTTGAATTTTCATGAGAGCCTCCCAAATTGTAATGCATATAGTTTCACCCCCTAGGCACAATTTCTAGATCGGCCACTACTCAATCACATAATCCAATTTGTAATTTGGCTATCCCCTCTCTATGTATTTGCAATTCTGCCAACATATGATTAAAAAAATATAATAAAAGTTAATAGCAGCGATAACCAGAATCCCTGCTGATTCATAACAAGATTCACCTAAGACATGATCTAAGATATAACCTTATAGTCTTCAGCTTTTAGTATGACTTTCACTCAGCCCCAATGCCTAATTTTAACACAGTTGTCATGTAACGTCCTAAAAATTAATACGACTGCTGAGAAAAAGGTAAAATAAAATGAGTTAATCACCATAAAATTATCAGCATCCAAGTTAGTGGTTACATAAATGAAGACTTTCATCAGACTCTGAAAAGAATTCAATTTTTAAAAAAAATCCTTTTGATAACTAGAATGAAAATTAAAAATATTAATATCCTTACAACTTCAGATAACCTCCAGCTAGAACACAATGGCCATCACTAAAAGGAAAGACACCGAGGATGTGGCTTATTGTGGCATCCAACAGCTGCTAGGAACCTAATAATTCAGAACCAAATAACCTACTGGGGCCACATCATGAAAATTTTGTACAAGCAAGAAGGCCAGCTGACTCAGTGAAATGTTGAAAAGGCCAGACTTACCCAAGCTCAGGCACTATCCAATTCACTGAGTTTCAAAATAATATCAAGAAATGGATATTTATTTAAGGGGATAAAAATTGCACAAAACCTTGAAACTTCATCCTGACCATTAGGTTTAACTATTCAAGGATATGCACATAAAAAGTATTGCACCCAAAAATAAATAAATAAATTACAATTTAGGGTCACTTTGTATGTTGTTTCTTCAGATGTGGTCACAACTTAAAGATTACACACCAAAACACGCATCACATGGAAACAGTAATAAAAAATTTCAACGAAGACGAATGCACCACTAAGACCTATATAATTCAGATTGAGGGTCATACTAAGGGGCAGGAGCGACCAAAATTAACTTTGGTAGAGATGGTAAAAAAAAAAATGATAATGTGTTATCTAACAGAAGAAAAGGTCTTAAATAGAGAAAGAGAAGATTTATTTAACCGATTCCAAATAGTTGGAATAAGGCTTTAGTGAGTAAAATTGAGTTGTATCCTAGCTTTATTGTTTATTTGAGGTCATAGAGTTTTTAATAACAGGCCAGCATGAATCATTCCGATGGTGAAAACTCACATTCTCTTTGGTCACCCATCTTCCTTATAACACCATAAACTTGAAGCATATCACTCATTCTTAACACGGTCAATGGTCCTTGCCACACAACTAAACCATCTGAGAGTCTCAACCAACTTTCACTACTCCTCAATCAAAGCTAGCATTGAGGTTTCATGAATGCATTCATTACAAATCTATATTCTCCTCATCTTCCCAAGCATCCTTCTCAATATCCTCATTTTAACAACTTCTCGCAAATGCATCAATTATTTATATCTTCCTATCTTACCAAACATTGCTCTCTATTAAATAAAATATATTTTTTCACTTTAGCAATACACATTCTTTGTTTTTCACCACCCATCATTACCTATATTCATCTTAGAAAAATATTCCAGTAGTTTCACAAGCACGTGATCACACAAGACTCCAAAAACACATCATCGCCTTATCCAATCCTATCTAATATTATGAACAATGTCTTTTGCAATATGACCCTCCTTATACATGATCACTTTTTCATATAGTTTGTCAAAAAAAAAAAAATCTTTATTTAATGCACATGTAAAGGTTACAGTTTGATATCTCTAGACCTTTAATCTTCACGACTCCCTGTTTACACTCCAAGTTGTACTAAACCACGTAATATGTACTAGTCCTATGCATCATAAAAGCTTTCAAAATTGATCACATACAGTTAAACAAGCATATAAAACAAAAATTAAATGGGCCTTTTGTAACTTGTGATTCATTCAGAGCTCCTGCACGCCATAAAAAGTATTGTTCACAAACTACAACAATCAAATGTTTGAAGGCTATGAATCTATCTATACAGTATAGTACAGACAATCAAAAGATTCATTTGTTGCTGGTCTTTTTCTTTTTCTTTTTCTTGGCAGAGAATTCAATTGTAAACGAAGTGATTTTTTTTATCTGAAATTATTCAGAATTGGGATCGGGGATTTTCTTTCTCAAGAACAATATAGAGTACTGCTATAAACAAATATCGTAAAAAAAAAAAAAACATAATCCTTGTAATTCTAATTACATGAGAAAGGAGAAATTTAAGAACGGTGCATAAAAGCCAAAAATATATATATAAAAAGAACCAAAATTAATGAATCATACATATACATGTGTATATATGCATATGATAACAACATTATTATCGCGACAACAAATTAAGACTTGATCGAATCAGACTACATATCTTATTCAATTGCCTCTTTCCTTGTTCCAACCCCTAATTGCTTGTTGCTCGGAGCAAAAAGGAGCACTACACTCCTATGAAACTAGATTGCCGCTGAAATATATTAAACCCCGCTTTAAAGATAAAAAATTGAGGGTTTCAGGGGTGAAAAGCAAGTACAAATTATCATCAACCTGACTTTGTTAAAATTGTGCGAATAGAAAATTTTTACATTTGCCGCGAAGGGCGAGGGAGGAGAAACAAGCATAAAGATTGAGACTTTTGATTTGTTTTGTTTGACTATCCCTATAAACTCCTTACTTGAACTCTAGTCTTTCCTCTGAAAATGGGCATTTGATGTAGGCATGAAGGTAGGAATGGCAATGGGGTGGGGACCCCCAACCCCCGCCTAAGCGGTGCCTCCCCCATCCCCGCCCCACCCGCCACTTATCTCGCCCATCCCGACCCGCCAACGTTCAATAACAGTCAACATTCAGTAATATCTCAGTAATATCTATCAAGTGTTAGAATTCTAAAAGAAAAAGAGAGAAGCAGTCTGAAAACTAGTGCTCAAATTTTCTATAGAAAAATCAACAGATCAGTAAAAGAAATTTTCAACATATTTGAAATATTCCACGTAACAAATCAGCACGGCAAAGACAATAGTAACAGAAAAATCAAAAATTTATTTTCTACACATCTCTGCACAAATTTTCTCAACAAACAAGCATGGGGCAAATAACAACCAAAAAACCATGAGGAATGAAGATCAAAGAATAAACATAGGGCAACAGATCAACAAGAAAAATTTTCTCAGCAATCAAGCACACTCAGATTGGAAGGAGCAAATGAGATCTGTGTGATCGTTTGAAAAGAAAACAAACCAGTGAGGGAATGACTACGACGATGCGATCTCTAGTCTTTACGATGCAATCTCGGCGACGACGGAAGGACACAGAACGAGAAACCCATGAGCAAGATGCGATACACAGAACGAGACACGAATAACAAGATGCGGTCTCTACGACGGGGGCCACGACGACCGGAAGACGCTGGAGACAACCAGACAGAGCTGCTTGCGTCAAAAGCCTAGAGGCCCAAGAATGTTCTTCCAACACTTTAACGAAGAAGAGTAGACCTTTTATATGAGGGTATTTTATACAAAGTATAAGGGAGTACTTTAATAAATAAATATATAAACAAGACGAAACGGAACTATTTCGAAACGCAGACTCAATAAATATATGAGGTTCAACTTAATGAATATTTATAATAAATGTTTTCATGAAACGAATTTTTTATTATACTTTTCAATATTATACTAATTCTAAAACGAACGTTTTGATTAGACGGTTAATTTTATTTTTTTACTATTTATCTAAGCAAACATGAGTGAGAATGCAAATAATATTTTGAAAATAAGTAAGTAGGGATAAACTCACTCTTACTAATTAATAAAACTATTAAACATTAATTTTTAAAATTTTAATAACCAATAACCTTACAAGAATTTAACATTCTATATAAAAATAAGTGCCAAGTATTTTTTATCAAGAAGAGTTCGACTTTTTTTCACACAAACTAAAACTATACTTGATATAAAATCATAAGTACTCTGTAACATTCTTTTTGGTTGATTAATTGACTTAAATGTTGCAGCAAAATATGTGAATTTGATTGGCATTAATTTTTGTATGAATTTGTTTAAGTTTTATTTTTTATTTTTTAAATAATTAATAATAAAACACCTTTTTTAAGAAATATAAATTATTAAATAATAATTTTCCTAAAAAATATCAATTACCAATTTATCAAATATTAAATATTAGAGGGTCTATTGTGTGCCGAATATTCTAGACATGAATAAGCAAATGCCATAATGCAAAACTTTGTTTGAAATAATTACACTAACTTCTCTAAATATTTGACAATTATAAAAATCTGACTTATAATTTCTGATATTACACTAACGTCCTAACATAATACGAAAGCGTAAAAAATAATCGAACACTTCGAATTTCATAAATTACAAGTAACACAAGGACTATTCAACCAAAAAGAGAAAGATTCTCTAAATTTGAAACTAAAATATTATTGATAAAGATGAATAATATTAATTTGTCTACATCATATTTAAAAAGTTAAAAGACTACTAATCCAAAAGAAACTGTTAAATCATATACCAATATTAATCTGAATAGAAAACTATATAAAAAAAAAAAAAAACAGGTCAAATTTTTATTTTTACACATTGCCCATTTTTGGGTTGCATCGGGTCTACAAAAATCTCAAAGGTCAGGCTATTTATTCTACATCACCTCCTTAGTTAGAAGACAAACATTAACAAAAAAATACGAATTTATTATTTTACCCTTCAAAATAACTACACTATAATTACAATGACTTCACCGTGATATCTAATAATTACAAGAACCTCCTCAATAATCTATGAAAAGATAAAAAATGTCAATATAATATACAATAATATTTTAATCATATAAAAAATATTTGATTAAAACCCTAATATTATAAATAACGAATTTTGTAAGAAGAAGTATCGATATATTATCATCATAACAAAAAAAAATATAATATCAAAAAATACAAGAAAAATTCTTGTAATTATCAGAAAACTCAAAAGAAGTATGTAATTATCCCTTTTTTTTCTTTTTTAATAAAAATAATGTTTTAAGTCTCACCTCCATCTCATCTATCTCGCATGGGACAGGACCAGGACTAACATAAAAATGTTTTATGCAAGAAAGGGTAAGCACAAAAATGAACATAAAGGCCCTGCTTCCCTCCAGTGTTCTCATGATTCTTGATTGTACTAATAAGAACAACAATAATAACAGAGGGAATCAAGTAGCAATAAATGATTCCAATATAATGAAACAAATTTTCAGATTACATCGGTGAGCAAAAACCTTTTGCATGTCTAACTGTTTTAAGCCACTCCTCTCGGGCCTCAGCACCGGACACCACAACTTCAAAGGAACGGCACCAAGCCGACCACCATGTGTTACCGGAAAAAAAAAGATTAATCAACCAACCCAAGACACCACCACCAAAAGAAGAAAAAGAACCACCTGGTAAAAGCTCCAACAGATACCAAATTGCATGCATACAGATTTCAATGCATCTGGTTTCACATGCGTATTTGTAAAGTTCCCACCACGAAATAAGTTTTTGTATCACAGTAAATCTTCAGATTGGCTGCCAATTTGTTGGCAAAATCAATTATGAACTAACAACACCAGAGACCCATGGAACAATCAATGGAGCATTTGGGTGGGAGTTCCTATAAGATTCAGAATACTGGTCCTTGAAATTCAATCTGGGCTTTTCTGCCTGCATTTTTGTAAGTGAAAAAACAAGAATATCAGACTGCTCTGAATTCGGATGAGATAGGAAGGTATTTTATTTATATAGGAAGAATGTATAATGAATTGCAACTTTAAAGGTAGACCAAAACTTACATATTTCAGCCAGCATTCCCCAAGTTTGTGTTCATAAATGTCTGGGGAATAGCATCCTGTCTCAGATGGGCAATAAACCCATATATTGCATTTCTTTTCCCCTGGTTTGGCGCCTCTGGCGTGACCCAAGCAGGCCTGACAACATTCATATGCACTTTCTTTATGGTGGGTAAGGCCCCATCTGACAGCAGAACCATCATAATCTGTATGAAGTTCAGTATGGCATTCGGGAGGAAGCCGTCGGCCAGGTAAGATTTCTTCTTCTGGAGAGAACAAGTGTATCTCAGTGGATATAAAATTTGCAACCTAAGTAAACAAATCCTCCAAACAGTTGTCATTTGAAAATGGGACAAACGGAGTGAGGTGAGAAGAACAAAACACAGGGCACTCATACATCCAATTAGATGTCCCTAAAAAAAACACCCATTAAGGGGGTTGCCCAAAATGAAATAATGGTTCGTACCAAATTCTTCTGCACCCTCCGGTTTATCATCATGCTCCTCATTAATGATTTCGACTGGCATCCAAAGACCAATTTCTTCAGACAACTTAGCCCAATTGGACTTCAAAGCTCTTGCGAGCATCCCTACAAACATATCTCCTGGTTATAACTAACAATAATTCATCCATACAAAAATGTCACAAGAGCCATTCACAGACACAGCAGCAGACATTAAATATGTCCTACGGAAAAAAATGACCTTAAAAGCCACAAAAAAACACACCCTTCAAAAGATAAAGACCATAAAAGAGAAGATTCTACCAGCTTCCTCAGGCAGAATACTTGAATTCAAGGTCTTTCCACGAGTCAAATGCTTGGCTTCTTTTAGTTTTTCCTTCCGCCAGTTTTCAACTGCTTCTGTTCATCAAAAACAGTGTCAACAGGATAACTGGCTAGATATGATGTGAAATAAGGGAATTTACATTACAGACATCACAAAATTGTGAGAACTGGTCGTCTCATTGTCATGCAAATCCATGATATCTGCTTCACAGACCCCAAAGAGGGGGAGGGGGGGTGTAGGGGAGGACAAATCTATGTACTTCTGAGCTATTAAAACATTTGCTAGTGAAGATTCTATGGTCAACACGGAATTATATACCTTCACACAATTTTAGTTTCAAATCTGGAAACTCTGGAGACTGGACTGGTGTAATAATGTTAATGAAAAACTACTAGAAATAAGATCTGCATTGGCTCCAACTGACCAGCATTTATTTCAAAAAAAGGTTTAAAAAATATCTAGAAATTTATTATTGAATTTACAAGTGTTTACAAAATTTAAATATCAACCATATATATATGCACTATGAGGTTGAATTCAGATTGACTAGGTCCAGGAGCTAGAACCAACCCAAACTACCAGTTGGACAAGAACTCGTTTCCCACTAGGCTATGCAAGTGCACACACACACAATCCCTAATGCACTCTAAACACTCTTCCCATAAATGAATTGAAAACACACACAGACACATCATATGACAGGTATAAAGCATATTGAAACGGCCTTTAGGACAAGAAATGCCACTTCTTTTAGGGATGGCAACTCTATTTATGCATAAGATTTTCAAAGCACCCGATAATTCTGAAGCAAACAATATGGAGACAAAATGTGATCAAATCATAAACTCTAGGACTCTCAAGGCTTAGAAAGGAGTTGAGAATAGCTCGAAGGATGATACCCATTTGTCTTATATGGTGCATTTGGCGTGAAAGAAATAGAAGAAATTTTGAAGGGGTGGAATATACCCTTGGAAGTTGAAAGATACTTTTTTGAAAACTTTTTTTCTTTTGGATCTAGGAAGAATAGGGCACTATGTATTTAGATAGGCTTAATGATTTTTGGGGGGGCCTTAGGCTTTGATTTTTATGGCCGGCACCTCTCTTCTGTATATTTGGGCTGCCCTCCTCAGGCCCCTTGTGATTAAAACAAATTATCTTTACTGATCAAAAAAAAAAAAATCTTTGAAGAGCCATCAAAGGAAAACCGAAAAGTATATTAAAGCCTCCATCTGAAACTCATGTATAAGACCATGCATGTCCATCAGTCAAAAACCATAGTGTCATGATTAGGAAAGCTTAGCATCATTGATGGACGCGAGGATACAGCACTCAATTGAATGCAGTCAAAATAAATCAAAACATACTTTAATTTTAATGCTAGTGCACACAACAAATAACAATAAATGACATTATAGCACCACTGATCTTTAATATCAATCGCTTCAACCCAAAGTGTAGTGAATGCTGTTCCTTAAATAACTATATTCTAGAGAAACAGATACCAATAAACTTGATCAAAAGTGACAAATGGAGAATATATCTCTCTTCATTGTCTCCATAAATTCCAATCGCTTCAAAGCATATTGTAATTTTAACGCTAGTGCACACAACAAATAACAATAAATGACAGTACAGTACCACCGATCTTTCATATCAATCGCTTCAACCCAAAGTGTAGTGAATGTTGTTCCTTAAATAACTATATTCCAGAGAAACATGTACAAATAAACTTGATCAAAAGTGACAAATGGAGAACGTATCTCTCTTCGTCGTCTCCACAAATTCCATTCTCTTGAATTTTTTGTTGGATAAGTAATACACACACCCATGTCCCAATTGGGACTCGAACCCTGGACCTCCTTTGGGAGTAGCAGGAGATACCACTCTAGCTAACGCTGGTGATTCCATTCTCTTGATAATATAGCAATCCTTTCTTTTTTTTGATAGGCAATATAGAAATCTTTTTTATATCATCTAAATGCATCAGAAATGGGTTTAAATATTCTTTGACAAGAATGCTTACAACTGTACATCTTGTGAAGATGGATACATTCAACTTAGGTAGCCTTTAGTCGCAATCGTTTAACAAGATATGTATGAATGTAGGACTTTACTAAATGTATGTTGTTCTTTATACACAATTCTCTTGATTTTAATTGGAGTTCAAATCACGAAATTCAAAAGAATCCAATCTTTTTTTTTTATCATGTTCCTTTCTAGAGAATTTTTAAAAATATTAAAAACTATTAAAAAAAAATTAATGGGTCCAAGTGGCAACACCAACTCTGAGCTGTTCATAATAGGGTAGATTGAAACCTGCTAACATTGAAGCAGATTAGTGGAGATGGTCGAGTTCAACTACAAAAAGTGACTCCAGCACTCCAGATCACATGTTATATGCTAAGAAGCACAGATACTTCTGTGAAGGTGCCGCATCCATGTTGGAGACACACTTCGCGGACATTCCTAGATATGTGTTAGACATTTTGTAGACGTATTTATAATTCAAAAATTCATGTAATTATTTCAAACACTTTACCGACACGTATCGGACACTCCCAAACACAACTTGTGTACCACAAACACATCTTAGTAGGAGGCTAGGCTGCTAGGAGCCATATTGTGTCCTAGCTTTTCTTTTATAAGGAAAATTTAACACGGTACATCTGGCTACCACAAATCAAAGTGCAATGGACACTTTTATGATCTTTATAAAGATAAAAGTATAGCAAGAGAATAGTAGTAGTATATACTATAATAATCTTATGATATTAGACGAACTTTATTTTTCACATCATAAAACCATATTGTAGATTGTAGAATTTTGAAAATTAATCAAAGTTACATATTTGTACTATAAACTAAATGTTAACATATTTTTTTACGATTAGTATAATAAATCTTACATATAAATATGTATATGTATATATTGTTGTGTCCTCACAATGTCCATATCCTATTTTTTAGAATCTGTCGCGTCAGTATCTCCATGTTGCATCCATGTTGTACTGTATCCCCTATCCATATCGGTGCTACTTAGATTATAGGACCAAATTTAACTTTGAATTTTCATGAATACAACACTCATTAAAACCTTGCCAGGTTAAGAGGAAAAAGATGCTAACAGATCAGGGTTAACTTCTGAAATCTCATGATGAAAAGAAATCTTATTTGAGAGGTCTGTATATTTATAGAAAGCATGGGTACAAGCAGAGCACACTTCTCTATCGAAAGAACAATAATAAGAAAAAAGAGTGTCGGCAAACATCTGACCTTGAATACAGTGCCATGATTTCAACAAATATCAATCTCACTCTATTGCAGGACAAATATCATTTCTACCTATCACATGGCACAAAATAGAGTAGCTAGACCAGGTGTTAATACACCTAAAAGGCTTTAAGAATACCCTGAAGAAACATTTCAAGATAAAGAAGAATGTACCAAACTAATGCAACTAGCCTTAAAAGCTTCAAGTAAAACCTTATTTCAGTCATTTGATGAAGCTAACACCTACTCCAAACTCCAAAGTAATTTCCACAGACCTAGCCTTCCAAAGACAAATTTTGCTAGTAAAGTATCCACACACACATCTCTCTCTCTCTCTCTCTCTCTCCCTCCCTCCTCCCTCCTGCACATGCGCACAGAGGCCAAATACCTCTCCCATTCTCAAAGAGAAGACAGGTTTAGAAGCCTCATCCCTGTTCAAGATTCCACCCAAAAAAAAGGGAAAAAAATTTGTTTAATGTTCTCCTCAATTGGCATGGTGTATCATATCAGTATCACAAAATATGCAACAATAAGCTTTACAAGACTCCAAAAAAAAATTTTAAATGCAAAAATTAGGAATAATAAGAGCAACAAATACTCAATTCAACTCAACTCAAGACATAAAACCTTATCCTAACTATTTGGAGTTTGCTATCACCAAGGTTTATGTTCATAAGGGGTCTAACAAAGGTTTACACTGGTTGTCAGCTATCTAAAGCATATTTCCTCCTTTTTTTTGTGGCTTCAGGCCTCTTGTATAAAGATAAGAATGTAGAGATCAATGCAGCCACTACTAAACTAGTCTTTTATAACGTTACATATTTGTTGGATAATAAGTATCAATGAAAAAAATGAAACTATCGGAAGAAAAAAAATCAACACATACCATATATATACACATACATGTATGTATATTTTGATAAGTGTATATATAGATGTATGTATGTATCTGTGGTACAAAGTAACCTAAGTACGTCTTAGCACCATGCTTCATCATTTCCATCACCCTTGCTCTCGCCTTTATCATCACTTCCTTGATTAGAATTACGATCCTCTTTTGCTCAAGCATCCTTATTCTGCTCTTCCTAGTGATGCTATTCAACGTCTTTAAATATCCCTCTTGCTGAGCATTGGGCAGGAAAGGAGGGAAATAGAAATTATAAGGATCTTGAATTTGGAGGAGTTTATTCCCATCATGCCCATTTACGTCTTGATTTCTTCCAAAAATCTGAGGCAATCTTTGATCTTTTCATGAAGAGCAAAAGTAAGATACATTCTCCAGTGAATTAGATACACTTGTGGGGGGTGTGGGAATCAGACAATGAGAGAAAAAATCCTTTCATTCTGGTCTCAGGTATGTTCAGTGAAAAGGGACACCATCTTACCATGTCGCAAGCCAACACCAACTCATCTCCCGATAGGAAGCCGATCTGTCTCACAATATGTCCACATGTTACCAAATTTATGCATTATGACTCGATATTGATCTTCAGTTGACTTGGTTGAGGCAGAGACTTAAAACCTTGCTGAGGTGAGAGACCAAATCCAAGGCCTTCAAACATAGGTCTCTATTTATAGCTTCCAAGTTACATAAAGTAAAATAATAATAATAATGGTTTCTTGCAAAGCCTAAATGAAACTTTGATAGATGCATCTTGAAGGATGAATATCGTGTTTAGTTGATACATAAACATGGAGGAGTTACTCACATTTCATGGAATGTCTATATTCAATTTCTTTTTTCTCTTTAATTGGGGTTTAACAGCATCTAAGTGATTGAAGTAATATTCCCCTACCCGCTCCACCGCCCAAGGTAACTCCACAAAACCTTATCCATAAAATCAAAAATGTCAACAAGTTTAACTAGCAAGATATATTGGTAGTAGAATGACATGCTTGGATTCAAGGTTGAACAACATCTTCATCCTCCACCCCCGCTTGCCTATCAAACGAGAAGATAGGGGGAAAAATTTTATCCCATAGAATCATTTGACTCAATTTACATTTTCTTTAGCCTAGGCACCAAAATCTAGACATCGTCAAACATACACATTTTCTTTGGGCTAGTAGGTTGGTAATAATAGGAAAACAACAGAACGGGGAAAAATGAATCCATCATACAAAATTTTTTCATCCATCTAATAACTGAAAAAATGAATGCTAAATGTTGAACATGATTAATGCTGCCAAAAAAGATTAGGTTACAAGGAATTCAGGTCCCATGGAATTCAAGTGATTTTCAGAGTTTCAAGGCCATGCAGGACCTGCCAAGCCACTAAGATTATATATAATATTAAAACTGTAAAGCTTATATACTACCATTTGAGAATATTAAAAATTAGTTAAATGCAATAAAAAAATTCCAAAGAAGAAAAACCTAGCCCCTTGAGATGAGCAAACCAATCTAAGGCCCATTTAACTAAAGCATGTTCGTGCAAGTAGACAGTTCAAGTCAACTTCTACAAGCTCTAGAAATGGCACGATTTAGTGTATAATGAGCAAGACAAGTGATTAATTTGATTATTTCACAATTTCAGGTGAAAAAGATGATAAATAATGATTTGCAAAACAAAATTTGAAGTACGTGAGTGTGTGAATTCATAAATCTTAAAGATGCCAATTACACTTGTCCAAAAAAAGAAATTTGCCCATATGGTCAGTTCTCAGAATCACATAAAAGAAATATATTAGTAAGCAAATCCTACTTTACCATGAAAGCTGGGATAAACAACCATTTGCAGAGATAAGGTGCACTCCACCTCAGTATTTTTTTCTTTGAGAGTTAGGTGGCCCTTGGGATGGGAGTTGAATCTGGGACCTTGGGGATATTATCGAAGCCTCTTTTTTCCAACTCATCCAACCCCAAGGGCTGAAAAACAACTAATGTCAATTCAGCAAAGTTTCAAAAGAATAAATAGCATCTTTGTTAAAGAATACACATCAATGCTTAGGTAACAAGCTTGTAACCAAAAATATAAATAAATAAACAACATCCAACTCTGTTCTAGCACCTAAGGAGTAACAAGTCGTATCAAAATTTGATGTCCTCTTGCGCTGAATTGTTGGGTTTGGACGACTTCATTTAAGTGGGTTTTATCTCAATTTTAAATAATGAATCTTGTTACCCCATCAACTATCTCAAAAATATGGATTTCACCCTACTTTGAAGCCTTGGCATTGATGTTCTTATAAAAATCCAAAAAGAAGAAGAAGAAGAAAAAACTCATACAGATTTGTTGGTTTTTATCACAAATAAATCTTGTCTTTTGGGCTCGTTAATCCAACATATCAAGGGATTTTTCCCCTGCCAAAGTTAGCTGATGATAATAGCATATTTTCACAAAATATATTCTCTATATTTTCACGGATACAAGTTCCAGAATTTTTTTGATTTTCTGTTTATCTTTCTCAACTTCAGGTTGCCTGAAGTAGTACTTAATTTGATAATGCAGTTTCTATAGATTTGTGATAAGCATTATGGATTGTACTTCTTTACGAATAAATGCATAATATTATGGTGAATTTACGTCTTAAAAAACAAAATTGTGTTTGAATATAGGAAGTTGAAACAAAAGAAGACACTAGAGAAAAAGAAAGGTGGAAGCGTGAACCTGCGATAAACACAAACAATTTGGAGAAGATGGAAAGAATAAAGACAAACCTAACAAAACAATTACTGTGTCTGAAATACTGAACTGTGAAGGTATTTTAGCTACACTTTATTAAAGCATTTAAAAAACCTCTTTCCGGAAAGTTTTCGAAATATTGTGCAGATGAAATCATTACACTACAATTAATAACCATTTACGGAAAATATTTAAAGGAATTTCAGGGGCCGGCCATCAAATCCAAAAAAAGGCTTCCGAGGAAGAGATTTTCTACCTAGGACCAGAGTGTGCAACAACAAGTATGATGTCAAGTGTTAACCTTATACAGAACTCCAAATAAGATTTTAACATTATTTTTTTCCTATTAGCTTGAGCGATATCTCTTGCCTCCCCCAAAAAGAAAGTTGCAAAGTTCAAGTCCCAATTGGGAAGTGGGTGCGTGTGTATTACCAATCAAAAATAATAAAATAATAAGATTCTAATAGATAAGAGTTAATTAGAATCAAACCATAAATAAATGTATAATATTCTGTTTGTGGATGTGAGTTGCATTGTCATTATCACATCTGTTAATTATAGATAAATTACTGTTATATACTTAATGAGATCACAATTTTGTAGAGGTAGTAATTTAAACACACAAATTTGCAAGTCCTTATCAATTTGACCATTTAAAAGATTCCATAATGGCTATTAGTAACTTACAGTATATTACACTTGGACCTTGTACAAGCACTTCAAGATCATGGGACAACTTTTTTGGCATCAAGCTTCATCTCGGTATATTACCTAAAGATTCTTAGCAGTAGCCTGGCTTTTTTGACTTTCCGATTTTTTTATTTTCTTTTTTGATTGGTAAGACACACACTCGCTATGTCCCAATTGAGACTTGAACCCTCAACCCCCTCTTTGGAAGGTGGAGGCAATACCATTCAAACTAAGGCTTGATGGTCCATTTCCCAATATAACAAAGTGTAACTATAATTCAATGTTTAAAATCTTGTTCCCATTGCAAGTGCCAAAGCGGGCAGAACTTAAATAGTAAAAGATGATGAAGTGAAGAAATAGAACAGAGTGATCTAAAACAATTCCAGGATAAGTAATAGACTATATTTGAGTATAAATATGGACAACAAAGCACAGCATGGTAAAGTTAAGGTGCCCCACCTTGCTGCTCACTGATATTGGCATTAGCATTCAAGCGCCGCAACCTTTCCAGAATCTCATCCGTTATTTTTTGTTTCAAATGCTGTGGCAATTCAAACACCCTTTCTTCACTTGAGAGTTCCTTCTTGATTTTTTTCACCTTTTGCCACCAAAAAAAAAATGTTCCCATTACACCATAATTAATCATTTGACTAATTAAGAAATGCCCAGAACAACCAACTACCCAAAACTCCAATTCAACATATCAAACATTTCACAAAAATAGTACACATAATTACTACAAATCCCTAAACCTAAAATGGGTCTTACCAATTTAACAAGCTCTATAGGTTCCGATGCTTTTCGTATTCGAATTAATTCTTCCATTTTCCTAATCTGATCTGGGGTGTACGTAAAACCTGCTGTATTGAAAACCGCATCAACAAACAAGGATAAAACATTGAAGAGACAACATAAATCGCAAATGGATATATTCAGAAAACACAATTAGCAATTGGGCTCATCCAAAAAAAAAAATTAACAAAACCAAACACATTTCTAAAATTCAAACGAAGTCCGGACTGAACTCATACCGTTTTGTGAATCATTGTAGGGGTAGGTGTAAAGCGAAGTATACAAAGACCGAAGAACATAGAGAGCAACACCGATGTTGATGGTGCAAATGATGAGAGTCGTTCGCTTGTACGAACACCATTTGCCTCTCCCATTAAATCCCCACTCTGCCCTCGCCATCTTCCTCCGCTTTCTTCTTCAATTTCATCTCCATCCCATCATCTCCTCTCTCCCTCTCTCTTCGTCTCTATGTACAAATTATACATATATATCTAACTCTTCCCTTTCAAGAGCCCAATTTTTTTAAGAATATTTCTTGAGATTCTTCTTGCCTCAACGGATCAATTGATCGATCGAAACAATCAAACGCTATATTATTTTGGGTCGTCAAATTCTTGTTCTGGTTCCAAATAAAATGGATGACTGCTGAAAAAACAGTGAAGTAAATGGTATTTATTAGCGCATGTACGGTCACTGTGTGGTATAATTTTGTGCTAACTTGCGCTACAAATCATTGCATTAAAGTTTAATCCCAAACCATTACATACTAATTGGACTTGGAAAAATGCCATGTAAGGGCCGCAACTAGGTCGGCTTTAATCTTAATCAGGCCTAGTCTGCAATATAATTTATAGACTTCGAGTTCGAATTTGAGTTTGAAAATAACAAGAAAAGTAAACTTAAGCTCGAATTAGATAAAAAATGTTTAATATCAGATTTTTTTCAAATATTTAAATATTTGATTTTTTTTTAAGTTTTTTGGGCTCAAGTTTAGTTTTGGATTAAGATTTCGTGCAAATTTTAAGAACAAAAAAGAAAATATTTTCAATGAAAAATATAATTAGATAATCAAATAAATATTACATATTTGTAATATTAATAAAATGAACGTTCAAAATCATTTTTATATTTAAAATCTAACGGTTCATATTAATTAAAATATAAAATATATAGTTTTAAGTAGTGACAATTTGGACCCGAATATCTTACGTCCTTTTCTAGGCTCGTTCCGAATTAATTTCGGGCTCAAAAATTTGAACTCGAGTCAAGTTCGGGTATGATATATTTTTACTCAAATTTATAATTTATACAGTCAGACTCGGATCAGGCTCAAGTTTACCTACCCAACTTGCACTCCTATGTTTTATCCGATAATATTGATAATAGATTAAATTATATAATTAATGTGTTATAATGATACACTAATATGCCATTATCATGTTTAAGATATAATTTTAGAATAAAAATTTAAAATATGTGGTATTATTGTTAAATTGTCTAAATAAAAACATTGAATATAATAAATGTTATCTAATTATTGTAATTTTAAAATCTTTGAAAAAAATTTAAAAATTTTAAAAAAAAAATTAATATAATTTTATTTTCACCTTTGTTTTTCAGAATTTGTGCTAACGTGCGCTTGGTGTAGTAATGCAATTAAAGCGACGTCGGAGCTGCAATGCCGGAAACTCGGATCCCCGAGAGATCCCCAATATGTGAAGTGTCATGTGATTAATGCATTGGCTTACTGATTGAAAAATCTTGCTTAACAAAAAAAAATAAAATAAAATAAAATTAGTTACGAATGATAAGAAAATTACATTATATCTTTATTTTATTGGTTTTTTCTTTTAAGTTTACATCAATTTCTAATATCATCTAAGATAATATTTTTAAAATATTATCTTAGATGAAACATTATATATTTTTGTATAAATTTTATTTGCTAATCAAACAGCAATACAATTTGTCTCCATATACACATATTTAAAACTAATTTAAAGACATTTTTTTTTAATAGTATTTACACAATTCATCAAAATATTATAGAGCTTTCAAGAGCATATTTCATTTCTTAATAAATAATCAATAATAATTTTAGAATCTCTTTTAATTACAAATTTTTTACCATCTGTACATTAATTCATAACAAATCTCCTTAAATAGTTAAAGTCTCTAACTAAAGAATCGAGTAATTACCATTATATTAATTAGACAATGCCTAACAAATTTCACCTGTCTCATTCTGAAAAATCGCATCAACTCTTTTTTTTTTCCTATTTATATACCAATATATATATCTAATTATATTGATTTTTTTTTAAGTTTATGATAATTACAAAGATATTTTTTAAAACTTTTAAAATGACACAATAATTTTTTTTATTAACAAATTACAAACACCTCCTGTTTATCCCAAATTTAATGAAAAATAAAAAAATATTCCTTTCATTTTATTTTTTTAATTTTCATCAAATTTTTTAACTTTTTTTTAGAGTTTTTTTTTATTTTATATAAAAACAAATTTAAAATAAATAACTTTTATTATTTGGGGAATGAATATTTTAATTAATATTTATTTGAAAATTTAAAAAAATTAGAAAAAAAATTGGTCAAAAATTTTAAATAAGGCAAAAAAATAATGAAATGGATAATTTTGTCATTTAAAAAAAGTGTTGGAGGAAAAGTATTCGTAGTTTGTTAATAAAAATATAAAAAAATTAGTGTCATTTCAAAATTTTCATAATATATTTTTATAATTATAGAAATATCAATATAATTTATCCTTAAAAAAAATTACTCATTATAATATCAATTATGTATAGTGGTTTATATAAACATAAAAAATAAAAGATTAGGTCTAGATATTTATTAATTTCTTGGTGAATGACTTTATTAGAGGCATGAGAGATAGATAATGAATAATGTTGATTGATGTGAACTAATATTACATGAAAAATGACATTACAACTCCATTTTGTCCTTGAAACTCCAATGCCCATTTCCATGTCAGGGTACCACAAATGGCCACACTAATTGCCCCACACTAAGTTTTATAAAAGTCCAATGTCCATGTCCATGTCCGTGTACCAAAAATGTAAAGTCACCAAACTCATCTTTTTATTTGAAAATTATTATTTTGGGTAAAAACAAAACGTTAGAGTAACATTTTTGTGAAATGTCAACTATACCTTTTTATAACTTATCTCTTACCCTCTTTTACTCTATTTCTATTAGGGCATCTCTAGCCGTGAACCAAACTCATATCAAATTTAAATTTGAGTCAAAATCCTCAAAAATCATCCTTCAGCAGTGAACCAAACCCATACCAAATTTGTTTGTTACTCAAATCCAAACCCAAATCAGCGTGTTACTGTTCACAACATCAAATTTCAAACGGCTACTTTTTTTCCCTACCTAGTCTCACTTTAGATGGAAAATGAAAGGAAAAGGCAAGAAAAAGAAATGAAAAGAAAATCAGGAAAACAGACCTGGCGGGCGGGAATCAGAGAACACAGAGACGGTTGGCGATGGAGGAAACGATCGGCGATGGCGAACGACAGAGATGGTTGGTGATGAAGAACGGTGGTGACGGAGAGAGAAAAACTCTTGTTGTGCCGATGATCGACGTAGTCTCTAAAGAAGGATCGCTGAGATGAGAATTGAGATCCTAAATGCCGAGAAGCAGAGAACGCGAGGGGTTTGGAAGATGAGTGGTGTATTGCAGAGAACGCGAGACATAGAAATCTCACCGCACATCTCCGTCACAATTGATAGAGATTATATAGAGAGAGTAAGTGGAAGCCCTGGTTTGACAGGAAAAGAGGGTCTGATCTGCTTCATATATAGGAACGGTAAAAAAGAGGGGTTTGGCTGCTTCACTTATTTTATATATATTTGAAGCCCTGGTTTCATAAATTTTTTTTAATATAATGTTATTTTATTTTTAATATTACTTTTAATTAATTAATTTATTTTTTTTAATGTAATGTTATTTTATTTTCAATATTTTTTTAATTAAGAGTGAAAAGAGGTTTGGAAGAAAAATGAAGAAGGAAAATAATTTTTGAGGGAAAGTGACATAAAGAAACTTTTGAGATAAGGTGAAAATTTTTAAAAAAGATTTGAGTAAAAACTTAAGTGACTACTGGAGTACATCAAACTCAAATTCACTTTTTACTCAAATTTTAAGTAAAATTTAGATTTGATACTCAACTGCTGAAAATGGTCTTAGGGATGACATTGGAGCTTATTAGGGACGAGTCCCTCCGCTCTACATATCCTGTCTAAAGGAAGCCCTTACTCATTCTCACCCAGCCTTATAATGGTGCTCCTTTTTCTCGTCCCTCCAAAACTTTTTCCCATTCCACGTGCCTTCGTCTCCATTTTAAAATTAATTATATTGATTTTAAAAAATAAAATGATATAGTTGCAAACACAAATTTATATATATATATATATACAAATTATATATAACTTAATATAAATACACATATTATATAGATACACACATCTAAATTTATATATTTGTAAGAGTATTTAAGGGAATATAAAAATATTTATATAATTTAAATATATAATCAGGTAAGAATGTATATCCAAGGTTGCCTTGAAAAATAGGATTAAATAATGTTGTATTAAAAAAAGGATAAATCTAATCCTTACTTTCTAAATTTACCAAAAAATATATACACGCTGATGTGGCAGCGTGTCATTGATTATACATCATATCATGATATAATGTGATATGATGTATAACCAATGACACGCTGCCACATAAGCGTGTATAATTTTTTGGTAAAATTTTTATGTATGCATAGCATTGCAAAAAATGTCAAAACTGCATATTTTTTTATTAAATTAAAGAAGGAAAAAAACTCGGATTGGAGTGGGCCGAAATCATTGGATAGAAGTGAGTCAAGTGACCCAACCCGAGGGCAACCAAACCAAATCCATTACAAATGCGACTTGCTATTTACAAATGAAAAACCGCGGGAAAAGAAACTAGGGCACGCATTGTTGGTAACGAATTGGTTTCCTCTGCTTTCTCCCTGTTCAAACCAGTTGGAATCAGAATAATGGAGGTCAACGATGTTGATGAAGAGGAGTTCGGGTTCTCAAGAAACTATTTTCTTGCGAAAGAGTTGGGCACTTCCGGCGAGAAATCAACTCGCAAGCTCGCTGACATCGATCTTGTTGACGAACAGGTGCTCCCCTTAATCTCCGAGTAATTGCGTCGTTGTTCTCATAAGGCAAATGTGACTTTCGATGTCTACGTGCAGGAGCTAAGAACTGCAGCATCCAATATCGAGCCTAAACACGAGAAAGAAATTGCGTCTTTGATGAACAGTTACAGAAGTTTGTACTCTAAGTGGGTTTTTGAGTTAAGGCATGTACTCACTTATTATTATTTTTTAGTTTTTTAATTGAAAAATATAAATGATTATGTTATGATTTGTTTATTTGTATTATCTCAGGTGTGGTTTTGGCCTTCTAATGTATGGATTTGGATCTAAGAAGGCCTTGATTGAAGATTTTGCTTCAACAGCGTTAACTGAGAGCGCCGTAGTTGTAATCAATGGCTATCTACACTCAATCAATATTAAACAGGTATACTTGTGTGCTGCTGCAAAGTGATATTGGTTTTGGTTACCAGTCGTGTCTGTTTTCTGTATCCTTATTTTTTGGATCTGCAAATACATAAGTTGATAGCAATTTGTCATTTCAAATAATTGCAACATAACGAAAAAATTTTAATTCATATTTCTCCTTTAGCTTTAAGATCATTTTGTTTACTACTGGGCATGGCATGTGGATAAGGGGAAGGGTGAAAACAAAAAGTGGTTGCAAACGGTGTGCATTTGAATAATATACACGCCTGGATTGGGATATGTGTGTTTCCACAAAATAGTGGTGGTGTTGCTCATTGATAGTGCTGCAATGTTGGTGCCGATGGTGGGGAGGCAGCAAGATTGTTGATGGCATGGTTGTTGGGGCTGGTGGCACCGTGGCAGTATGGGGGTAGTGTTAGGGTGGCAGCTGTGGCAGTGGTCCTAGTATGGCTATGATGGCAACGGTCTTGGTTGGGTGATGCTTGTCTTGATACTAATTATAAAGCTTAAAAGCCTCTTAAGTTACAAATTGGTAAAATTGTTAATATCTGTCAGTTATTCTTTTAGAATTTAGGGGATGGCCTCTAATGTAGGGTTTAAGCTTCACAATGCCAGTACCAGGGCTTGGTAATTACATGGTGGTAATGACATTGATTAATTTTCTTGAAATGTTAATTGAAAATATTAATGGGCAAGACAGCTTTTGAAGAGTATCAACAGAATAAAACTTTGAGCTGTTTGTGCCGGCTTCACCTTGTCATGTGTATTATAAGCATCTACATTTGATGCGCTTGACCATTCTTTACTGAACATCTAGGACTGGTGTCTTTCTGATATGAAGTTTGGTAGCTTGATATGGCTGCTTTAAATAGTTATGGGTACCTAATTTGGGGTAAGATGGGTCTCAAGCTCTAAGTGTAAACAGGCATGGAGCCTAGCAATCACATTAATTGGTTGAGAGTCTTGAGACAAAATTAAGTTACATGAACCGTATCTCTCCTCTAATATCAATCTTTTAGTCTTTTAGCATGCTTTTACCATTTCTTCTTATTTTGGATTTTATTTTTCTAAATATGTTGGAGTCTGTAGGTGTGCATGAAAAGCTGGAGTAAGTTGAGTATAAAACTTTGAATAAATATAAAAATAATTATATTTATGAAGACTAAGTGAATATGCTTCATGTTTGGTTGGCAGTGAGACAAGGATAGGTTAGTACAATTACCTTTGATATCAGAGCATGCAATTCTAGATGAACTGATACACAAAATGTTATACAAAATATAAAACTTTTTGAATGTTAAGTTATTGTTATTGGATATATTGTGTCGATTGTGTGCTATGCATTCATTTTGGGAATACTAGTGATCATTACTTCTTTTGGAGTCAAGATATTTTTATTTTTTTTCCTAGCTAAACAAATTTGGACCTCTTATTGTCCCTAAACATCTTGGCTTTGTGAATATGATGAATCTATGATGTTATTTAATGGTATTTCGAGGACTGAAGAAAGCTGAGGACATGTCCTCTAATTAAATAAACAGAATCCATACCTCATTTTAGTGGCCTCAATGCAACAGCCTTTAGAATCTGCTTCCTTGCCATGGTCCCTTGCCAAGGAAGCATACATTAGTTGAATGTGATTCACTTGTATAATGTTTTATTCCTTAGCAGCAGCACTGACTTTTCAGAGTGATGTATTGGTATATTTACTATCAGATTCAGAGATCTATTGGAAATGTTTATAAGGTCTCTTCCATTCTTACCATGGATCTCCACTGTCTTTGATGTATGAAGCAAGAATAGTGTAACTTGGAGCTCTATGGACTTTTTGTATTGAGGTGATCTGATTGTTTAGAAAGGACTTTCATTGTAACCATTGATTCTGATTGCAATTTTCTCGAGGCCCATTAAAGTTTCTATTTTTATATATTGTTTGATGATGAAATCATAATGTCATAATGCAGAAGTTCAGATAATTAAACTAAAAGTTGTCGATTGGTTGACATGAGTTGTTTCATCTTCTTTTTCATAATGTATTTGAATTGAAATGTGGGTAGTTTTGAATCTTTTGGGACTGGCATGCTACTCACTTGTTTGGTACTTGGTTGACCTATAGATGACTGATTTCATATTGATGGACCAATTCTTACTAGAAAAATAAAATTTTCCGCCCTGTTAAGGGTGAAGACACAGTGCTATTGGTGTCATGTGACAAGAGATGGGATACGACTAAGGACTGGTAACCGTGTTGTTTGGGTAGCTTGTGTTGTTTCTTAGCCCAAAAGAATGTTTATAAACTGTCTCTATCATAAGACTCATATGTAAACTTTTTGAATTGGTTTTAAGATCTCGTCAATTCTTGTTCACATAAAAACTGACTGAGCTTTCCTCATGTATTCTTTTATCATGACTGGATCTAATATATCCATCCTTCCCTTTAAGAGGGAGACCCCCTTCCATGTGGAAAATGCTTCCACAGGTGAACTGGCTTAGTTTGATTATATAATATTCTTCTGTAGAAAGAACTTGTTTTTATTTTAGTGTGGGTAGTTGCCATGGAGCTATGTTGGTTAGCCTTCAATGACTAAGGATCCAACTGTATTTATGTTGGAGTGGTTTAATAACTTGCCTTTTGTAATGGGATCATGGCTTATCTCTACGACTATGTGTACTCATCACTTCAAAGTTACCCGCGTTATCATGGTATACAGTTTTCCAGGTTGCATTGCCCCACCCTACTCGGTTCTTTTCTCCTAAAATTTTTACTTATTTGACTCGAAAAACTCCTCAACTTTTTGTTTTTTGGGTTCTTTATTTGAATTTTTTTTTCCCTCATCATGCACGTTGACAATTCATGAATTATTAATTTGCAGGTTGCAATAGCCTTAGCTGAAGTTCTATGGGATCAATTGAAATCCCAGCGAAAGTCTTCTTTAGGGAACTTACCAAAAGTTCAACAACCATTCAATTCCCGTTCCATGGATGATCTTCTTGCTTTTCTAGATGGACCACACATGGGGGTGGATGAATGTTACATTTGTGTTGTCATTCATAATATTGATGGGCCTGGATTGCGAGATTCTGACACTCAACAATATATTGCAAGAATAGCTGCTTGTTCTCATATCCGTATGGTTGCTTCTCTTGACCATGTGAATGCACCTCTTTGTAAGTATTGTATTGCTGTCACCACTTATTTCATACAGAATAAATGTTTTTTTTTTGGTCTGTCAAAAAAAATATGTTGTGAACCTCTTCCTTTTCCTTTCTCTCATGCACTGCTTCAGTTAAATGGTCTCATCAAATTTTGTTACTTATTTTACTGTTGTGTAAAGGTCATTAATATAACTCTTCTCAACTCAACAAATCCTTGTCCCGAGTATTTGGAATTTAATCATTTTCATTTTAAAATGATGGTTTTACTCTTAAGGTGTATAGTTGGTTGGATAAAAATGTTATATATTTCGCCCTCCTGCTCCTTTCCTTGAAAAGAAGAAAGTTAAATGAAGTTTTAGATGAAGTGCATTCAGTTATTTAATCGGATTCTTTTTTGGGAATTGGGTATCACCTCAAGGGGCATGTTTTGGGACCTGAACCCCTGCATCCAATTAGAGCACAAAATATTGCAGTATTATTCTTCATTGTTAGGTATTTTAATCTGTCTGCATTAGGGGAAGTGAACTAGTAGCAATGTTGAACAATTAAGTGTTATTATTATTAATATATCCTGTTTTTGAGTCTAATAATATTATGGTGGGTTTGATGCAAGTGTGGGATAAGAAGATGGTTCACACACAGTTCAAATGGTGTTGGTATCATGTCCCTACCTTTGCACCATACAAGGTTGAAGGAATCTTCTTTCCTTTGATTCTTGCACATGGTGGCACCACCCAAAGCGTTAAGACAGCTTCAATAGTTTTGCAGAGTTTGACGCCCAATGCCCAGAGTGTGTTCAAAGTTCTTGCCGAACATCAATTGGCCAATCCCGATGAAGAAGGCAAGTAACTACATTTACATTGGAGTATTATCTTTTACAACTCAGATTTATTACTTCATGCTGCATTTTTCTTTCACAGGGATGGCAATTAATAATTTGTACACAATTTGTCGAGAGCGCTTCCTAGTGAGTAGCCAGACAACCCTAAATTCTCATTTGACAGAATTCAAAGATCACGAGCTGGTTAAGACCAGAAGGCATTCTGATGGCCAGGACTGCTTGTATATTCCTTTGACAACTGAAGCACTTGAAAAACTGGTATTAGAGATCAGTCAATAGGGGTTATTAGCCGATGGCTAATGCTGCTGGAGTGGCAAGCTGGGACATGTCTTGCCATGAATGCTTCGGTCATGATGGCGATTTTGTTCAAAAAATTGTATGGCTGCCAAATTGGTATGTCGTATTCTGTTTTTTCTTGCAGCCTTCTCAAAATTGCTTCACACAGGGGAAGTTGTACCGAGTTAATTCCTCTGGTATTGGTTAGCAATAGTTTGCACCACACAAGGAAATGCTGACATGCTTGGAGATAATGTCATTCCATCTGTGAAAAGACAAATATGCCCTTACAATCTACTTTTTAATCTTATTATGCTGCTGCTATAATGTGTAATTTATGAACTTTGTTTGCTTTCATTGTCACATGGATGGATCTAAGAGTCAAAGAAAGGGGAAAAAAAATCTGTAGCTGTCTTCATAAATATATATTTTTTTATAAGTAACACTACACTTCTCAAATTCTTATCTCAAATGACATAGTATTGATATGATAGAATTATATTAATTACATAATTTAACATTTTATTAATAAAATAATGTCATATTAATGTTACATCATTTGAAATACAAATTTAAAAAATGTAACATTATTCATTTATTATGATGAGATGATGATATGCTTAACTAGATGGATAAGGTCACCTACGATCAAACAAAGACCAAATGCATGTACTCAAATTAATATCCCAATCCAGAAACTACATGGAAAGAGACGGTTTTGATTTCTTGCTTTACGCCATTTAGTATTTGTAACAGTATTGGATGCGCCTCTCGGTGTAGAATATTGACAACGATGAGATTCTGCTGATTAGAAGTTTTTGAATGAATGAGAAAAAAATTTCACCTAAATAAATCATATGGATAGGGGTGTCAATTTTTAACACGACACGAAATTAACTGATTTGGGTTTAACATAAATGGGTTTGAGTCATAAACGGGTTGATACGTATAACACGATTAATAAACAAGCCGTGTTGAGTTTTACTAGTGTCAACCCGTTTAACATGACTTAACACGTTTAATTATAAAATATATTATGAGTTAAGGTAATTCGTCTCACATCAAATGTTTATCAAGGTTTTGAGATTTTTTATTTATAAAAAAGGTTTCTACTTTGATTTGACCCTTATCCAAAATTACTAAACTTGAAAATTATCTATACATATTAAAAGATAGGTAAATTTTTTTATTTAAAAAATAAAAAAAATTAAAATAAACAGGTTAAGTGTGTCGACACGTGTAACTTGTTTAATAAATGGATTGGGTTTGGGTTTTGAAACTTAACACGATTAGTTAATAGTATCGGGTTAGGGTTCATGCATATTTTTGAATATGTATGTCTTGACACGACCCGAACACAACACGATAACACAAATTGACACCCCTACTACATATGGGTAGTTGGAGTGATAAGAATTAAGATAATTATTTTTGAAAGATTATCGAATTTAGATTTATTCAATTTATACAAAAGGTATGTTTTGCATAAATTTACATGGGTCTAAAAAAGTTTATTTAGACGTAATCTTCTAATGAAAAGCTACGAAAGTTCTCAACCTTTACAAATAAAAAAAGAAATCATTCTAGATAGATGTAATTTGAAAGACTCACGCAAGTGTTATAGGATAGCGACGACTATAAGGTCTTGCAGAAATAAGAAATACCCCGTGATTAGAAGGGCATCGCTTCTTGAGGCTGACTGATTCAACAACAATAAAAGAACTGCGAAGGCCATTTGGTTGTTAAGAATATTACGACAGATAGTAATTCTTGTGAAAATTAAATGAAATTAGAGTAAAAGATGGAAAAAATAAAGTTTTTTTTTTTTGGTTTGTAGAGAAGTTTATGGGAAAAGTGTATTTAAATTTTTTTTTTTTGCAATGGTAATTCTGTATAAAATGATTTGAAAATAGTTAGTGGTGGACTTTAATTTCTTGTGAGAATCAAATAATAAAAGAAATTGGAGAAAATTATTTTTTTTCCTTTTCCTTTGAATCAAAAAGAGTATATTTAAGAACTGATGCACTATCTAAGTGATGTAAACATCCGATTCCTTTTCTTCCATCAATATATAAAAAAAAGAGTATATATATTTTTTTTCAAGTCTGAACTTTTTATTGAATTAAGAGTTTTTGTTATTATAGTTTGGAAAAAAATGAAAATTAAAAAAAGTGACCACCACAAAATTTTTATCCCCAAAAACTAATTCAAATGACATGATATTAATGTGATAATATGATATGAAAAATATTATATTTTTTAAATATGTATCTCAAATTTTTATCTAAATAATGTAACACTATAATACAAAGTGTATTAAACTATATAATTAATGTAACACAATGATATATTGTCACTTTTCTCTCACATTATTTCGAATAAAAATTTTGAATAGAGTTTTGAGAGTTATACTACTTTTTATTAATTTAAATAATTTAATTAACATAATTTTATTGTAGTTTTACCTTATTTGAAATATAAATTTTGGATAAATATTTTGAGGGGTGAATTAAAGTGTTGGTCCAAAATTATTTTTTGATTTTGGATTGGTATTATTGGCCTTCAATTTCAAACAAAAATGGGAATTATCTTAGTTCAACCGGTCACTTTCGCATCACCAGAGGCATTTTGACTTCTCTACAATACAATATGATGAGGTCGATGCATTTCCACCAATGATCAGGTGCCACATTACACGGTGCAGGTTTTCTCCGTCACATTAGAAAAGATTAGGGGTAGTTTAGTACTTATCGGTCCAGAAAGCGTAGTGCAGAATATTGCCCTTAGTTGATCTGTCACAATTTCTATGGGGGTGTAGGGATTACAGGGTCAATGATCGCAGAAAACCTCAAGTCCCGAGTATGGCACACTCCAATCATCCCTATAAAAAGCTGCAATAATAATCAACCAGAAGAGACAATAATCTTGCCAAGCCTACCCGCGTGGTCCGGTCCCTACCTGCATTTCTTCCTTTGAGTTGAATTCAATTCTCTTTGATTACTGAAAATTCCTGACAATCTTGTAAAGAAAGTTGTCCTTTTACCGATCCGATTTGGAAGATCCGTCACAATTTTCCTGTTTTGCGGGAGAGCGAAAAGGAGAGGTGAAGATGTGGGGATTTGGGGGAAGGTATTATTGGGGAAGAAAAGAAGGTGGGAAAGTGGAAGGGATAGTGGTGGTGTTCGCGTGGATGTCTAGTCAGGAGAGGCACTTGAAGAACTACGTCGAGCTTTACTCTTCTCTGGGTTGGAGTTCCCTCGTCTGCCATTCCGAATTCCTCAATCTGTAAGTTCAATTTCTCGGAATTCTGTATTTTTCAAGTTTCGGTTCTGATTCATATTTTGATTCCAATTCCAATTCCGATTCTGATTCTGATTCTTTTTCTTTTTTGTATTGATTTGATTAGTAAAAAACAAGTTTTAATTTTATCTTTTGCTCTGCTTTCTGGGTTTGATTGATTTATACCGAATTAGCAAACATGCCTTTTTTTTTGAGTTTTGAATTTGGTAATCTGTGGACTTTTTGATGTTCTCGTCTTCTTAGAAGGTGAATTTGACTGGATGTTCTCGTGGAGGGCGAATATTCGTTTTATACTTTACACTACTTTGTATGTAGTCTTACCAGAACTTATTTTTTAGGTATTCAGAGCAACTCCAACACTGAACACTGAGTGACATCCGGAGTGCCAAATTCATAACTGCCGAAATGTCATCCCAAACTTAAAATTTTTCACTCCAATCGGTGTGGCATCTGCTGTAGCAAAATGGTACCTAACCTTCTCGTGTGACATTTTTATAAACTTTGGAAAGAGCAAAGGGAGAGGTGCCATTTGACGGTCGAAGCCATTTCTATTTTTATTGTTACAATGGCTACTATTCTAATGACTCTATTTTAACAAAGAATTTTATAAATACAGATAGTACGGAGAGTTTGTAAAGAGAAAACTTACCAAAGCCTGTCCAAAAATAATTCTATAAATTTATGATGATTTTATTTATTTAACTAATTTTTATAATTAAATAATTTTTTTAATTTAGTTAATTGTTAGAATTTAAATTAATTTTTTAAATTAAATTAATTTTTGTAATTTAATTTAAAAAATCAATTTAAATTAAACCGTTAAAATATAACCGTTAAGTTTAATTATATTTTTTAATAAAAAATATTAAAATATTAAAATAACATCTCATTTTGGCACTTGTCATTGGAGTAGATTTATAATTGAGAAGTGTCATAACACTATTCAAGGTTGCAAATAGGTTTTTTGGCATCTCAAAATGGCAACTCCTTTTGGAGTTGCTCAGGTATAAATGTGAGCTATGAAGTGGTTCTTGTTGATTTAATTATTAATATCCTTGAATCCCAAGCCGTACAATAGGTGAGCGGGTTGGTTGAGATTCATAAATTGTGATGGCCAAGAAAAATTCTTAATGGAAAAAAAAAAAACTGAGAAATGAGAGTTGGCAATTTGTAGGTTGTGATAGCCTTAACTGAAGTTTAGTACGTGCCAAGATAGATGTATTGGCAACTCTGCGATCCTTTTTTTGAAGTTTATTTAAGTTTTAGCTGTATCCCCAAAAGTGAGCATCAGCCTTGTGAGATCCCCTGCTTTGAAGTTTACTGAATCAAACTTGTGCTTTTAAGAAACTTCAGATTGAGCTTTAGATTTATTGACTTGAGACCCTGAAAAATAACAAATAAAACATAATACTCTCTCTCTCTCTCTCTCTCAAAAATAATAAGAAAATAAAAACTTTTGCTTTTCAAATGAAGCTAACTTTAAGTAAATTCAGAAAGAATCCCTCAATCTAGAACATGGGTTAAAATCAATGGTTCAGTGGGTTTTTATGCTTTGTGACCTATTTAGCTGTTAAAACTAACTAGGTCAAGCTATTAAGTCAATCCTTGTTGAGCTTTGTGGTTGGCGTAGGACATCTATAGGCCAGGTACGCTTGGCTGGGCAAGAGCTTTCATGTATGGGTAAGAATCCCATAGAAACATTTTTGTTCTTTCAGTGAAATTGCTGACCGATTTGATTAAAGTGGATTGTTAAGATGATAACATGCTAGGAAATCACTTTAACTTGGATCTTGGTTAGTTTTCTTTTCTTTTCCTTTGAAGTGGAATTTTTTTTCCCAAATAGAAGGAAAATGGTCTAGGTGGTATGTTTGGCACGCAGCTTTGGTATTTTTGAAATCTCATTTTTCTTATGCTGACTATATAACTATTGAGGTGACTTCATTGTTTACTTTGTTATGGGTTTTGTAACTTTCATTGACTGGTGTGGCCTTTGGGAATTACGTGCACATATGGCTGCTTGCATAAGATTCATTGAAACAAAGGACATTTAGTAAGGAGAGATTAGAGAAGAGAAGAGAATGAGAGAGAAAGAAAGAAGAAACCAAGAGAGAAGAGAACCATAGAAAATATCACAATCTCAATATTCCAAATTCATTATTCAATAATCAAAGTTTGCTTGTCTCATAACAATATAACAAATATATAAGGGGTACAATTCAAATACATTAACAGGTTCAAGTGCAAAAGGCATCTTGGCTTACTAGCTCTATTTCAACTAAGTTGGCACCAAGTTAGAAGCAAATCACTTAGCCGAACAAGAACCAAAACAAGAAACCGTAAAATATTTTTAAAAAATGTACAAAGTAGAAAAACAAAAATATTCCCAAATGCCACAAGATTCCAACCCCTATATCATCTAATCAAACTTACCAAAATAAAATAACTCCTAAATAAAATAAATAAATCCTAAAATAAAACAGAATAAGAATACATAAATAAATATCTTCCAGGATCGAATACAAATAGTCCGTGGGGTCTTTCTTGGTCCCCATCACATAGTTTTTGATAATGTCTATTAAAAAATTAAAAAGGAAAACATCTTAGAACTTGGCTGACAGGATTTTCAAAAGTGTTGGCTACTTGTTTGTTGCCAGTATACTCTCAACAAAGGTATTACTTGCATGGTCAGCCAATCCTTACCATATTTTTAAATTCTAGTTATCAATTGTTTGACTAGGAGTAACAATTTTTTTTTAGAAGAAACCATATATATATAAAAGGCACCAAGGGGGGCACTCATATACATCCAAAATAATACAATTAAACTCACAAGGAGTTGAAAAAAAGAAGAAGAAAAACTATCTATAGTCATAATTGGGCCCTTGATGAACAAAAATAAAGCATGCTCAAAACTATAGTGTTTACATTTCACAATGGGGACTCTATACCGTAAAAAACTCTTCTATTTCTTTCTACCCATATGGTCCACCACAAACATAAATGAGTTATCCTCCACACCACTCTTGCCCTTCTACTAACCAAAATACCCCTCTGGGAGGTCAACAGTTGCTCTTAAGCCGACTTAAAGTTACTTGTTAGCATTTTCTTGATCTTTTGACATTTTGCTATCCTTCCTTTAGTTTGGAAGAAATGGTTCAGCATATATATGTCGGTACACACACACACACACACACACACACACCCCATTTACATTTTGACTTAATGAGTTCATTTTCAATTTGTCTGCAGATTCTTGCCTGATAAGGCCACATCATTGGCATTTGAAATTCTCGATGAGCTTGTTGAGGTCAGTGTGCTATAATTTTTTTTAGTTATAATTTTGGTGGGACCAAGTCCTGTGAAAGTTTACCAATTGCAATTGGATGGATCTTCTCTATGGTCTTTCAACTAATACTTCGAATGAATATCTATGGGGTTACAATCTTGGGCAAGGCCTGTATGGTGTTGAACACCTTGAGAATTAAATGGGATCCCTGAAAAAGGACAACGAAAAATTGAGAGTTGAAAATCAGTATAAGTTTTCCATCTGGTCTCCATTATGCCGGACTCTCTCATGAAGCACAATTTTGCTGGGTGTAACTTGTAATGCAACCTTTAAAATAAAATTGGCAATCTGTTTTTCTTTTTTGATCAGCTGATAAGTTTCATCTTGGTTTCCATTATGCCGGTTTCTTTTTTGATTAGTTGAAACTCAGGAATCATCAAGCTTAGAATTCAACTGCAAGTTTCATATTTTTAAGTTAAACTAATAACTGTTTTGCTCTCGTTTTGTATATGAAGGAGCTAAAAATAAGGCCATGCCCTGTTGTCTTTGCATCTTTTTCTGGTGGTCCAAAAGCGTGCATGTACAAGGTTGTTCAGGTAAATCTAAATCTAGGATGCCCTATCACCAAACAAAAAAAAGTTCAATTTTGGATGCATATATGTCAATAATTGCGGGGGTGAATATTTATATTTTACTCTTGTTGACAAATGAATGGAAATGTATCTTTCTAAGGTCTTGGATGTTTGGATGCTTGTGCTAAGCTATAGCAACATAAATTATATAACTATTTTTTTTCTCTCTCATTTATTGCAGATAATAGAAGGAAAGTGTGAAGCACAAGTCAATCTGGTATGCTGTATATTTTTTCTTATGTTTGGTTCTTTTACTTTTTTTTTTTTCAATAGACTTGGTAAAAGTATTGGCTTCTGTTATCTGGTTTTGTGTATCCTTGTCACTTTATCCGAGTGCAATTGGATATCAGATTCGGGCCTATATGACATGATTGATCAATAGAAATACTAACACTCCACCTTCGTCATATATTCCATACATCACACTAGATAGATATCATATTTATGGAATACGATTCACTTTCAAGATGCCTTGATCTCTGGAAAGATGCATTACAAACATTGACTGAATTTGCATACCATGGTTAAAGTTCTTGTTTTTGAATTTCATGTGAGATTTGGGTACTCATTTCTTTAGTGTTTCTATAAATAGGTTATTAGAGACCTTCGTTACATGGTTTGGTTCATCTTATAGTTTGTTTCTTGTAAAGGATGAGTACCGACTGGTTAGAGATTGTGTTTCTGGCCACATTTTCGATTCAAGTCCAGTGGATTTTACCAGTGATTTGGGTACTAGATTTGTTCTTCATCCAACTGTTCTCAAGATGTCCCATCCTCCACGACTAGCGTCATGGATTGCAAATGGAATTGCTTCCAGTCTGGATGCCCTCTTCCTTAGCAGATTTGAATCACAACGTGCTGAGTATTGGCAGACTCTCTACTCCTCTGTAGTAAGCATTTATCAGATTTACTACTATTTAAAGTTGTTACTTTTCTTTTGTGCTCTATTTTTCACTATTACTCTTGTGCAGAGCATGGGGGCTCCATATCTCATTTTGTGCTCCGAAGATGATGATCTTGCTCCCTATCAAATTATATGCAATTTTGCTCTACGCCTAAAAGACCTTGGGGGTGATGTCAAACTGGTGAAATGGAATAGCTCTCCTCACGTAGGTCTGCTCCTATACCTTGATTATTTATTTATTTATTTTCGTAAATTTATTACCTCGTTTCTGGACATGGTTTTAAGTCTTGATGCTATCTCTATAGATATTGCAAGATAATGATATTTTGAGGCTATCAAAGTTTCTGAAATGTCTATTAATTTACTTGTCAAAATAAAAAGGTTTTTGAAATTGCAATCTAATTTCTGAAAAAACTGCTGTAAAAAAAAGATTGTGCCAGTTACCTCGGTGTTCTTTTTCCCTTTGAAATCGTGATGATTTTGCTAGAAAAGCTTGACAGAAAGGAAATGAGAGGAGAAAAGTCAAAAGAGAGAGAGAAAAAAAAAGGAAGTAGGTATTTTCTTGACACTGTTCTTGGCTGAAAACCGTAGTACTGGTGTTATTACATTGCTGGCTGATTGGGCAGCATGGCTGGAAACTGCAATTAAACTTTTTCCTGGGAAGACTGCTTTGGCAGTGCTTTGACTGCACATTAGAACATGTAAAACCCTTAGTTTTTTTTCCCCCCACGGGCGGGGGGAGGAATGGTTTATATAACTTGTAGTTATTGCCGTGTCAAGTTTTTATTGATCAAATTTTGCACCACAAGGACAAAAACTCCTGGTGACCTTCTCCCTTCTTTAGCCTTACTAAAATTCATGAGCTCCCAAAGTCTCTAACCCTGTGATGGTCCAAGAGGAAAACTGGCTACAGAACTTACCCTTTTTTTAACTGCTGACATTATTTTAGGGTCTGTTGTTTGGTGTAATTGTAAAACTTTAGAAACCAAATAATAATAATAATAACAGACAAAATGCCTTCCCAATAAAGATCAGTAGTGATTTATTTTCTTCTTCTCTTGTTGGATTACCCTTGCTCAGATTTGAGAACTTCAAATCTATGTTTGTGTTCAATTTACTTCCTATTTAGCAACAGGCTGGAAGAGAACACAGTTTAATGTAGAACATATGTAAAGATCATTTCCCTCTCATAAAAATTAAACAGATAAAATAAGATTGGATTGTGTAAAATGTGCATCCAACTGTTAACACCCCTCTCCCCAAACCAACAAAACACACACACTAAAAATAGGGGAGGGGGAGTCCAAAAATTTTCCTATGGGCAACAGTTTCTTTTCTTGATCATGGAATCACCGAGAGGTATTGACTTTAAAAGTATTTCCTAATCTCCTTACCCAACTTATCTCATTTTCTAAATTCTCTGCAAATTATTGTGTAGTTAATTCAAAATCCTCTTTATGTTCTTCACTGCTGTCACACAGGTCATTATTGGCATTACCCAATTGACTACAAGGCTGCTGTGACTGAGCTACTTCAAAAAGCTGCTTTGATTTATTCCCATAGAATTCGACAACTTGAAGGAGAGAGAATGGGCTTGCAGGGGACAGAGAATGAGATCTCTCAGCCATTTTGCCACCTGAGGAGAGCAGCAGTAAGCTCAAACCAGAGCTTTCAGAGAGTTGCTCTCGAGCTGAATGACCACTTCTTTGTGCCCGGCTCAGTGGAATATCACGAGGGTAGAGATGTTGGGTCTGTGCAGGATGAACGTAAAGAAGGCTTTGTCCATCTATCCAAACCACCAAGCATCAACGCTCATGGTGTTCTTGGCCAAATTCTTTTTGACGTATGTGTTCCCAAGAACATTGAAGGGTGGGATATAAGGACATCACACTCCTTAAATGGACCACCATTTGCTTCTAGGCGAAGGCATTCACCTTTCAATCCTATTAAATGCATTCGTCGCTCAAGGTTATAATTTCTCCAACTGATGTAAAATTAGGCAGAAGCTTGTCAATGAGTTTGGATGTTCATCTTGGATCCTGGAAATTTCATTTGAAGGGTATCACAAACTTATGAGCAATGCTTTAGGCTGGGGCATGAAGAAATACCCAAAATGAAATAAACATGGCAATAGATGTGCAGTTTTCCCCCTTTTTTTGTTTCCCTGGGGCAATAAGGATATTGCCATGGTTTGAAGTTTGAACTAATGGCCTTTCTTCTGACAAAATGTACAGCTACTTAATGAGAGAAACCTTAACTTAGTTCGGAGTTTGACAGAATGGATAGTTCACTGTAAATGTGTAATTTGTTCAATTGTCTAAATTTGGTTACCAGAACTTTGATTGGCACAGTGGTTACATAAAATATCCCAGAGGTTAGCAAAATAGAAACAATTATTGAATGACAACAAACAGAGGAAATATGAAGTAATTTCGATATGGACTGTGTATTTATTTCACGAGTGATGTGTTGAAAAAATTTCCTGTTTATAGCTGTTGGACTAGACTTGCCATGCCATGTGAAGATAAATGCATGTAACAAAATAAGGAAAAGTGAATTCTATTGAGTGTTAGCTCAAACCTTATTTAAGGTCAAGCTTTTCTGAATCATCCCCTCATGTTTTATTGTTGTTTTCCATGTTTTATTCTTTTGTTCCTTGTTTGGCATTTAAATGTGATCAACCTCCCTCAATTCATGATCCAATTGAGATTGTGTAACCGATTCATCTGTGTAGAGGAACTTGATTCATTTGTGATGATATATTAATTCAACTACTTTTGTTTTTGCAAGTCTCAATTTGAAGTCCTTTGCACTCCTTGCGTTGTTTTCACTCAATCATAACCGAGAATATGCTATTTTCCAACAACTTGAACATGCTCAACGTAGCATCGAGGAAATGCAGTTGCCATTGGCCCATTGCCAGGCGACAGCATGCGACAGCATATACAGAGTGGATTGGACAGATGAGACTGCCATTCTTACAGCTAAGTTAACCACACATCCAATAACGCTGGCACGCAAACAACTACTCTACATATTGTTAAATTAGTTGTTTTTCTTTGCAGTCACACTATCCGATACAGTATGACTGTTCTTCGTAAAGTCTATTACTTTTCGGATATTTATCATAAAAAACTTTTCTATAAAATTAAAAAAGTGATAAAGATTGTGAGGAACGTTGATACCACATTTGACGTGGAACGTCGATAATACAAATTGTGACAAACTTGCAAATTTATGTCAACGTCACTTTGTCAAACGGGGCATAAATTGTTGATCGTGTCGTGAATTTTGTTAACTGTTTTTTCTAATGTGCACACGCGCATCTAAATAGAAACTTTAGAATATACTTGATTAATTTTTTATAGAGTACATGTAATTCTATAGTGTTTGGATAATGTATGAATTCATCCTGTCATGAATTTTGTTTACTATTTTTATTTTTTATTTTTTTTGTTAATATTAAGAATATACTTGGTTATTTTATTTTTTATTTATAGAATTCATGTAATTCTATAATGCTGGATAATGTATGAATTATTATGGTCTCCATTGGATGGTCCACTATGGTTCCATCTCACACATTCTCCGTGGATATGAATTTGTATGACATTCAATTGTCATCTATGGCACGATGTATGAATTATTATGGTCCCCATTGGATGGTCCACTGTGGTTCCATCTCACACATTCTCCATGGATATGAATTTGTATGGCATTCAATTGTCATCTATGGCTTCTTCCTTCTTCCTTCTGCTCTTCAAACTTCTGTCCACTAAAATTACATCCTTCCGTCATTGAACGTGGAGCCAAACTACCTCCTAGTAAGTTATAAAAACACTCCAAAATTTCAAATTCATAGGGAGAATGTACACCCATAATAGAATTATTTATCTAATCCGATTTTTTTTTTTTTTATCTGCAAACAAACTAGGCCTAAGTTTATAAATTAGAAGTCTTTTAAATTTTAATAACCTTTAAGAAATGCATGATATTAAAAACGGAATTGTTTATACACATTTGGATTGAATTGAATTGACCACATTAAGGCTAAGGTAATCTGACGTTGGTGGGGCTGTGATGGGGACAGACTGTTGGATGGCAACAGTTGCAGGCTAGCTGGAACCAGCAAGCAAGTCAAGAACCGCCGCAGCTCAGCTTGCAAGCCAAGAAACGCAACATGCTCTCACCTTTATGCTCTCTCACCCTTATATATAGGACTCTGATTGTCAACGTTAGTGCCCGAGTGAGTTCATGTGATACAACTCAACTCACCTTATACAATAATTTGGTATTCATCATTTCAATTAAAAACTTATTTAAGATTGAATCACTAAGATAAAAACTAAATTTATACATATTTTGATACTCGTTAATTTATTGTACTCGATTTAATAAGTCAATAAATAATCTAAGGTCATGTTTGGATGGATAGAAAGATAGAGTTTAATAATATAATCATATACCACTACCTCTTAGTATAAATTATATTATATCTGGATGTGATATAAATTGTGTACAAGACATATTATCTTAATAAATTAATGACTAAAACGCCTTATTCTATGCAATCCATTATCCCACAGTTTAACAAAGACCTAATACTATATAAAAAAATCAAGTTATTTAAGTTCAATTCGGTTAAAAACTAGTCCAAGATCGAATTGAAAAATTAAAAAAACCAAATTTAAATATAATTTAGAACTCTTTTATTTTAACGAGTTAAAATATAAATAACTAACTGATTAACTTAGTTCAATTCATTTACAATCTTATTTATTTAAATTTTTTCTTGTCATTATGTTCTATTTAAGATTATTTTTATTAGGCAACACATGATTATATATCTTTTTTATTACTTTTGTCAAAATTAATTTTAACTATCGTAAACTCACTAACATTGCTTTCTATAATTAATATTCTATCCGTCCCATTTTAAGAGTTCTTTATCACTATTTATTATAAGAGTTTCATTTGAAAAGTTAATGTACTTTTAATTTATAAATTTTTAAAACTACTATTTATTACACTTAATGTGAATATAATTTATAATTAAATAAAGATAATATGAAAATTATAAATAATTTTAAAATAATAAAATAATACTTATAAAAAAATTAAAATGTAAAAAAAAAAACTATCATTATAGAACGCAAGAAGTATGAATCATGTCGCTCTTCTCCGTGAGTTACTGAGCCCTCAACGGCCTGTCTAGTGACTTACGTACTGAACCTTGGGATTTTCTCTTGACCAATAACTGGCCTGGACTTTAGGTAGTACCGTAGTAGTAGATTTTAACCCAAACTAAGTCCGCGTCATGGCCTTTTTTGGTCGTTGCGATTATTATTAATTAATTAATCGATTTATTTCACGCGGAATCTGTCAGATAACCATTGCTTTGACTAGATTGTGGCCCAAACGCTCCTCAAAAAGCTCGTGCAAACACGCTTTAGTACTCACGTTACTCGCACCTCTTTCCTCTTTTTCAACTCAATTGTATTTTAAATTATCAGCTTTATACGCTAATAATAACATTTTGCTAAAAAGTAAAATAAATTCGGATATAGATTCAATGCATAATTGTAAAGGGGGTTTGAGTTGGGTTAATCAATCGAGTATTGCTACTCTTATTTTTATATTTTATTAAAAATATTTATTTTCATGAATTGACAGTATTGTATTGAGTGAATATCACATTATCATATAACATGATGTGATATTCAACCAATATAACACTGACAACTCATAATAATAAATACTTTTGATAATATTTTTAAGTAAGCCTAACATTATTGTAATTAAATAATAAGTTTTTTTTTTTTTTTTTGGGAATACCAAAAGAATTTTAACAGTGCTCCTAAAATAATAAACTGGTCAAATTTAATCTTAAAAAAAATAATGAATTTTAAAATAATACTTGAATTTAATTTATTTATCTTAAAATCGAATCTTGATTTGATTATTGTCAAAGTGATCACCATTCAAATTTTTTAATTTACTTTTTACCTTATTCAAATGAGCATGAGTTAATTTCAATACCTTAGGATTATAAACGAGTTAAGTAGATTAATAAGTTTTAAATTGTGATTAAATTTGATTTATTTATATAATTTTTAAATTTTAAAAGAGTTAATTGTGAATTCATCACGGCAAATTTATTAAATTAATATTTTTTAAAATATATTTAAATTTAATTTGTTTATCTTATAAATTGATCTCGACAAGTCTTAAATCAAGATGATTTCAAGAGAACTAGATTATTTGATTTGTTTTACAATCATACATTTAATATTATACATAATTATATATTTATGTATAATATATGTATCAATTAAATTATGAGTGACTTCTCACTCAATTTTAGCTTACCTATTTGTAGTGCGGTTAACTTCTAAATTAAATGAGTGTGGGATTCGGTCCCTAATCTTCGTTGAAGCTAATTAGCGCCGGAAATTTCGGGACGGGTGCCTCATCCTCCAATCGGAAGTCAGAGTTCAAACCGTTTGGTTAAAAGATAGAGGAAAATCGGCGCCTCAATCTCAGTGGGCCATGGGGGCCCAGGCCCACGTAGGCGCATATGTTCGTACAACTACGTGACTCACTAACAACGACATTTTTATTATTGTCCCCGATTAAGATAAATTATAAATTAACTCTTCTATAAGATAAATACTAAAGTAACCTTTCGCCAAGATTCTGTTTTGACTCGTTATAGCTATCATGAGCGTTCTTGTTATTTCTCTTAACATACACCTCCCTACAAGAATAAGAATAAAAATAAAAATAAAATAATAAAAAAACTCAGAATTCATAAAAAAAAAAAGAAAAGAAAATTGTTTCAAACTTCAAAGATATTCGAATAATCATAAAAAATAACTATTTTCTAAAGAAACTGGAAGAATCATAAAGAATAATTATTCTCTAAGAATCATTATAAGTTAAGTTAAGATATAAAAAGTTTATAGTCACATAAAAGAGATTAGAAAATAAAAAATACATATTTAATTGTAACAAATTTAGGATGATAATTATAATTTTATTTGAGATTATAGTGATGTCCTTTTGTTATATTTATATAATTTTTTTAGTACAAAATTCGTCATTAATAATATTAAAAATTTAATTATTTTTTTATAAGATTAAAATATCATTTTATATTAATTAACTTTCATTATCTTTTTAAAAATCACAAAAAATGTACTTGTAATTAACAGATATCAATGAGGAGTTTTAGTATAATTAATTTTAAAGATATAATAATAATTTTATATTTTTTGATAGCATCATTTTTTTTAATTTTGATAAAAAATCAGCGTAATATAAAAAATAACAAAATTTTTCATAATTATCATTTTATAATTTAATTAAGAGGATATGACAATTTGTCCCGTCCTGTTCCGTCTCTAATGGAATAGGTATAGAGTGTTCATAAATAGGGTTAAGGTGTGTCTTTTAAAATTTTGTTGGGTTCTAGACGAGTTCAGGATATGATTACTTCACTCTGTTTATATATTAAATTTTTTTTATTCTTATATACATTATATTTACAAATAAATAACTTTATATAAAATTAGTTTTAAAATTTTTCATATTATACTCATATATTTTTTTCTTATATTAGTTATTTTGACAAATTTAATTTATTTATTAAAATAAGATTTTTAACTTATTTAAAAAATATATATATCAGAATTTAAAATAAAACGAAGTGAATTAAAAAAATATATAAATAAGATTAAAGTTAGAACAAACCTAAATAAGCTGGGAGGAAATCGAAAAATATAAACACTACCAGAGTTGACGAAGACTAACCCGTCCCAAGCCCTAGGTCCATTTTTTTACGTACACGAGGAAGTGTAATCATAATGAAGTATTGATCGGACGATCGAAGAGGGCCCAAAAAGGGCGACCTTTTAGCTAAAACGCACCCACAAGCGCAGGTTAGTTATGTGGGGCTGAGGCGCACGTTTACTCCGGGCTCTAAATCGGCGCCGAATAACGAACGGGGCGTTTTGGACATGTCAGCAAATGACAAAAACAAAAAATGGAATGCAAAAAGAGACGAACCGCTTTATTTGCTCCCCCGCTCTCTCTCTCTCTCTCTCTCGTTTTTTTCGTCCCTTTTCTCTCTCTACAATGGAATTTTTGCAGTGGATGCCGGGATCCGCGTTTCTCGATGATTGCAACTAATCAATCAAATTCACCTTCGCGTGTAGCCTCCGACGTTATCGAATCTTTCTGTAAGTTTTTCTTTCATTTTGTTTTGCCTCTTCGATTATTATCTTCTCTCTCTTTCTGGCTTGTCGTTATGGATTCCTGCAAATTAGTTAATATGATCCTATCTTTGTTATCGCATTTGAGCTTTTGTGCAAATATATCTATCTACATTTTCTTGGATCGCCGAAAAATTATTGTAAATTCAGATTTTGGTCTGACAATGCTTTTATTGATGAATCTTCATGGATTACTTTTTCCAATTGTTGAAATTTGGCCTTTATTTGTATTTTTTTTTTTTTTTGAAAATTAATTATGTGACATTTGATCGTAAAATTCTTGAAGATCTCCAGACCTGTTGAATCGGATACTGATTACATTATTGTCCTTATATGTGATAATTGTTGGATGTTAGGACAACTTTGCATTCAAGAGGTTTGACTTTTGTAGTCTTTGTTGCTTGCTCTAGGATTTCCTTGGATTTTTGTTGATTGAATAACATAACAACACATGGAGTAATGGAGTTTTAGAAGGGCGTCATTCCTTTAACAAGAGGCTTTATCTGGATTTGAAGGGGCCGAACAATGTGCTCGAAGAGTGAACATCATACTACGGTCCCACTTTCGGTGTTGCTCAGGCGTGAATTGGCAAATGAAAAGATTGAGAGTCCAGAGCTTTCTTATGGTCAGGCTAACCAAAGCAAGAAAGGGGAGGACTTCACGTTACTCAAGTCGGAATGCCAACGGGTGGCGGGAGATGGGGTTACTACATATTCTGTTTTTGGGGTATGTTCAGTTGTCTATTTCTTTTCAATGAAATGTTTATGTTTCTAAATTAATATTATTAGTGTGTATCTGCGCTTCAAATTCTTGTATAATTTGCTCGATGAACCAGTTGATGAATTCTCATTGTTGCGTCAACTGGGGCTACTCATGACTTCTTCCAAGGAAAGGTCATGGTTCTACTCCCACTCCCTCCATTAGGGAGGAGTGTGTAGTTTATTTATTTCTCTCAGCTTTGGGTTAGACTTGTTTCCATTGTTGGTTTAGTTGGACTTGTTACCATTGTTGGGTTTGGATTGTTGAGTTTCCTAAGTTCAGAATTGAGAGAGGCTTGTAATGTAACGAGATTGATTGTACATATCTCTTCCGTTGACAAAAAAGAAGAAGAAAATCTCATTGTTGCAATGTCTATTATGGGGTTAACTTTTTTCTTTTGAGATACTTGGCAAGAGTACCTGAGGTGCCAATCAAGGGTGGAAGTGTTAGTAAATTGTCCCGGGCTATAGCCCCACCTCAAATTCTTGAAAAAAAATTTCATTCATGTAAAATTTTGACCATTTTCAAGTTAGTTCACCCTAGACTTTTGGCCCAGCCCAAAGTTTTTCCACTAAAATGTTTTTAGTCCCCCCCAAATTTTTTTCCTGGTCCAGCCTGGTGCCAATGTTGGAGGTTTAGCCAATTTAGTGATGTATAAGGTGACAGACTCCTATACATTAGCATGGGTTTGCCTGATTTGGTGGATCCATAGAAGTCATTTTATTTATACTGGAACAATGAGCTGATAGGTGAGCTACAGCAGAAAATCTAAATGTTCAAAGATGGGGGGAGTAAGTATGGGAACTCTGAAGTCTTGTCCAACTTGGTTAGGTGGAGGTTGTTCTCTGTCACAGTTATTGTTTGTCAATGTATTGACTTTCTTGGCCATAAATGATTCTCCCTATTTTAAACCAAACAAGTCTAGCAAAGTGTTTCACTGATCAGGTATTTTGATTTCTTTATAGTTTTCTGTATAATGTCATCCACCCACCAGGATGACTGATGAGTCATTGAGTATTGTTCAGTCTTTAGGCTATGTGTTTCTGACATATCCTTCGGCCCTTTACTTTGCAACTTGCCACATTTTTATTTGGATTAATTTTGCCACCTGCCATGTTAAAATATAGAGTGCTTCATTCTGTTATATTGTGGAACTGGTAAATTATTGAAATAACCCCACTAGTTCTCTATTTCCTTTGACTTTTAATCAAATAGAAACTGTTCCTTTGACTTAGTGATTGAAGTAAATAAAGAGAAATTTTCTATCCCAAGTACTCCATGCAGACTTTGAGACAGCGAAGTTTTTAATAAAATCACAGAAGGTGAAACATTGATGCTCTGATAAACTTCAAAGAAGAGAAGCTGTGGGTCTGCAGTCATCCAGTTTTGGACACAAAATTTGTTTTAGTCTGGATAGTGATTCAAATATGATTTTCTGAAAAATGTTTTAGAATTTTGTAATTGATTTTTTGAAAACTGCGAAAATGCGTTTGGTTATGCTAATCAGAATTCAGTTTCTAAGTTAAAAACTGTGAAAATATGTTTGGATATAAAAAATTTTGAATTTATATACACCAAAAACCAGAAGTAATTTTTAAAAATACTACTTTAATTTAAAGAATAAATTATAATTATAAAAATTTTTAGGTTATTTTTTTTTTAATTTTCAACATATGATACATTAATTTATACTAGTCAATATTAAATGAATCCAACATATTTCAAGTTATTTTAAAACAAACCAATACGAATAGGCAAAATTTATATATGTTAACCAAATTATAGTTACACCTAATATAAATATAGATACTGCTCCTTAATTATTGCTTACATAGTTCAACCACATTTCAGCCTTTTCTATGTGAAATGGGAAAACACCAATAGTTTAAAATGATAACAAACAACCTCTCATCCACAAATCAGCTCTAGTCTTATTTCACAGTGGATTTAGGAAAATCATTTCAAGCTAAATTTGAAGATAGCCGTATCCAATCTGACAACGATTTCTATATCCAATATCCCAATCACCCCTTTAAATCCAACTTTGCAAATCATGTACTAAGATTTATATATATATATATAAATATATATATATATATTCCATATTGAATGATATATTAATGAAACCCAACTAACAAGTGGTCAGGGGTTTTGAGCAAGCAACCAATGGAGAATCGGTGACAGATTTCAGCAAGCTCGATAAATATGTTAGATCAGGGGTTTTCATACCTTTTTGAACGGTGATGGTGGTACTGGGACTTGGTTCTTGTCGGTGTAGCTGTGCTCGGAGAGGTGAAGAAAAAAAGAAGGTGAAATCTTGTTTTGAGATTGAGATTCGGTGAAACTGAGAGAGAGAGAGAGAGATGTAAGGGCTTGCTCGTGTCAAATTTGTAATAGAGAGAGCGAGATGTATGGGGGCTGCGTAAACTCCACGCATCAGAGAGGTGAAGATCTTTGAGGTGAGATCTTGGAACGAGATTGAGATCGGTGAAACTGAGAGAGAGAGATGTAAGGGCGTACGAACAGAGAAAGAAAGGGTGATAGAGAGAGCAAGATGTAAGGGCTTTTGCCGAACAGTGTCGGTGGGTGAGAGAGAGATAGATTACAATGACAGGATGGTTTGGCATTTTTTGCAGAGATACGTTTTGAAAAAGTAGGAAAATAGGAGAGGGGTTTTATCTCCAAAATCTATGTATCCAAACAACCTTTTGAAAAAGTATCCAATTTGAATCATGTCTGAAAATGTATCCAAACAGAACATGCTTGCAATGTGTATTATTATAAATTTAATTACTTATGCTATGCTTATTTATCGTGACTATTAATGTATTTTATGCATATGTTATGGGCTTATATTGCTGCTTTTACAATCATTGTATTTGGCTTATTGTAATGTTTTCTAGCCTTGCTAAGGAATTTTGAGTTGCATTTCATATGTCCAATTTCTATACTCAGGTCATCAGGTGAATTGCAAATTCAGAATATTTTGCACCCATTTGTGCTGTTTGGGAGAAAATGAATAGGAGGATAATTTGAGACTCCTTTAGATCCTTGGATTTTATCTGGATAGGACCAAGTTGATCACTTCCATTCAGGCCTTCATTTCTTCTGAGTTCTATGGGATAAAACTATTGCATGTTTTAGATAACTGCGACTTTATCTGTTTGTTCCAATTGGGCCATTCATGTAATTGTTTCTTTTCTAGTAATTCCTCAAACTGAATTGTGATGGGTGCGCTCTCTTGTGTAACTGGTCAAATTGGAACTGGAGAGATTTGAAGTGAACTCAGTAGTCAACAGGCTATTGTGTTTGTCTTGTGTTTCATCCAGTAGTTCGGTATCATGTTTTTCAGGGGTTCTAGAGAAGGTGAAAGTATAGGCTTAATTGTTGGTCCTTTGGGAGTCTAACTCACCTTAGAGCATGTTGTTGGTTGGCACCTGGAAATTTCTTCCTTTCTTGGGATGGTTTGTGATTAAACTTGTCTGTTAATGGCCTGTTTTAGAGCACTTAGATTTCTTCGCTCAGACGCTCAGACTCTCTTCCCTTTTAGCTTGCAGCTTTTCTTGTTTTGATATTGGAGAAGTGCATTTTTTCTTGTTTTCCAAACTCATTGTGTCTTTTTATTTTCGTTTCATTTCTTATCTTCATCAGGACTGAGGTACTAGGGGAAACTCTTCTCAGCGAAGTTATCACTTGCTAATAATATTTTTTTTTAGTTTTTCTTTAAAAGTAATTTCTCTATATTTTATTTTAAACTTCCAAAGATAGTTCATAGTTCATGCTAATCAAAGAAGGTATGGATCATTTTTTTTCCCATGTCATCAACCCGTTAATAGATTTTATTCCAAAAGAGAAGAAGAAATAAATAAATAAAATAGCCTAATCATTTCCATTCATTGGTTGCACACTTTATTAAAGCATGCCAACCATATAGGATTACTCAGTTAGGAAATTATTAGAGGTCTGTGGCTACATTTCATCTTTATAACTAGTTGTAGTTGCTTCTCTCTTATGCAGATCTTTCATTATTTTCAAATTTATATAGACAGCACACACACACACACACATGTATATATTTTGATTGGTCACACAAACACACATTTGTATTTTCTCTTACCAAATCCCTTTTTTCCCCAGCTATTTGATGGACACAATGGGTCTGCAGCTGCTATATACTCTAAGGAGAATCTCCTAAATAATATTTTGGCTGCTATTCCTTCAGATCTTAACAGAGATGAGTGGGTTGCAGCACTTCCAAGGGCTTTGGTTTCAGGATTTGTAAAAACAGATAAAGATTTTCAAGAGAAAGGTACGAATGGTTTCTATTGTAATTCTTACAAACGTGGCATGTGTAGTGCGGTCACACTAAGTTCAAACTGTTAAAACAGAAATAGAATTGCTAGCATCTTTGATATGTGGGCTTTTCTACTTAACATGAATCTCCCCGAGATTTTGCCTTTCTTTCCTTTTCTAAGTCCTCATGTCCCTGCGTGTGGCGAAATGGGGGCGAAAAAAAGGAATCCCATGGTAGAATATCAAGATGTTCTTGCACACTACACGAAAGCAGAATCTTGTCAGCATATAATGAAATGTGTAGTCACACAGACTTTCGTTGTTGCACTACATTTATTCACTCACAGCCCAGCCCGGCCCACTCCATTGCTTAATAGTCATATCTGTTCATATTTTTCCCCTTTAGTTTATTGAATTCATAATTTATTTTCACCAATAATTGAATATCTTCTTAAATATGCTGGTGGAAGGTACTTGGTAGAGAAGGGGAAGAGATAAAGTGGGTTGAAACTAGAAAGGCAGAAGAGAGCATAAAGTTGTGCAAGAAAGATGCATCTATTTTAGCATCTATACGAGGAAAATTAAGTTACCACTATATTATTAGGGGTAAAAAGGTCCAAACTTGTAGACTAAGAAGTTTATTTGAAAAACATTGACAGTATGGACAGCTAATGCTATCTTGCAGTATGTGTGATATAAGAAAATTATGTTGAAACATATCTATTCTGGTGACTAATATCGCAGTAGGTTTTTCTGGTTAAACAAGGTTTTTGATTTTTTAAGGAGCAGAGTTTTGAAGTAATGTTTTATAGACACAATTTCATGAAACAATTATTTATCATTGGATTACTAGATGGTTAACTACACACACACACACATATGCATTTTATAAGTGATGGTCATGGTTAACTACATATATGAACTTTATCCTAATGATACTGTACAAATTTTTTTTTAATCATAAATTAAGTGGTATACTATATTTGCAGTACTTATGCATATTATCTACTTTGTAATGTTGAAATTATTAATATAAATAGCCCATATGGCTAGAATGGTCAATGAATCTGACCTGGATATGTTCAATGGGAAATCTTCTAGTCCAAATACTACCCTATAATTTGAAACTTTCAACCTGCACCTGTGTAAGCAATGGTTTGTTTGCCAGCTCATATTATGTTCTCTCTCTTTTGAGATGTGGAGAGGAGTCTTTTATTTGGACATATATCGAACTTTTAAGTGTTCAAGTTATGAACTTAGGGTCTGTTGTTCTGTATTTGTATTTGATTTTTGGGCTGTGGATTGATATTTTTTTCTTTTCATCTGTCGAACAAAGTGTATCTACCTCAGTTTCCCCCCTTTTTTGAATACCTTGAAATTTATTCGTGTCAAATGATACCATCAATCTTAGCCTCATAGCTTAGTTACTACTCTTGAGGTCATCTTGTAGACATTGGCATCCATGTTTGTGTGTGTGGGTTTTTTTTTTTGACCCAGCATTTGTATACTTGTCTGCTTTAGTTTATTGGTTTTAGTTTCCTACTACCTTTTTTTTCCCCATCAATAATTGTTATTACATATTTATGATATTGTAGCCCTCTCTTTGTCATATTATATGTATATATGATACTTACACATTATTATGATATACAGCAAAAACTTCAGGAACAACTGTTACTTTTGTAATTATTGAAGGATGGGTTGTAACTGTAGCTTCTGTTGGTGATTCCCGTTGCATATTTGAATCCACTGAAGGTGAAATATACTATCTATCAGCAGATCATAGGCTTGAATGCAATGAAGAAGAGTAAGTTATATATTTTTGTATTTGGTGCATAACTTTGGATATGTCCCTTATTTTAAGTTTATACTTTTTAATCTTAATAATCAGGAGGGAACGTATCACTGCAAGTGGTGGCGAGGTTGGTCGGCTTAATACTGGTGGTGGTACGCAGGTATCACGTCTATTTTTGCTTTATTATTGTTCACAAGTTGATTGCTCTCCTCTTTGAACTTTCTAGTTGCTGTCTAGGTTTCTTTATTCAAACACAAAATTTGCACATTTATTGATATAATTCCATATACAGGATTACGGATCAGTAAAATGTCAAAATTTCAAATGATAAATGAATTACCTGAGCAAGTGCTCATGTTGGACCATACTGTAAATAATGGGATATGAACAACTATGATTATTGTTGCTTGGAGAATAGATGAATCGGTGTTACTAATTTAACATGAATTCTGTTGATAAATTATTAATACTCATTATTGTGCAACAAATTTTTGTTTGTCAAATATCGGAAAAATGTTGATGTAAGCTTTCTGTATAGGATGATTGATCTTTAGTGGAAGATAATACTTATAACTTGGAGTACTTTCTTTACCTTGAATGAATAAGGAATGATAAGTTTTGCTATGCTTCCCCTCAATTGTTTTTTGGGACATATTTTCGTTATATTTTCTCCTATGGAATTCTCTTTCTTTTCCATTTTCTTGTTCACAGAAAGTTATATATGATTTGGTAGTATGGATTGAATTTTGTTGTCTTACTAGCATGGGAATTTTATTGTAGATTGGTCCTTTGAGATGTTGGCCTGGTGGCTTGTGTCTTTCACGATCTATTGGAGATTTGGATGTGGGCGAGTACATTGTTCCCGTTCCTTATGTAAAGCAAGTGAAGGTCTGTTACTCATTTTGTTATTTGCACACAAAATTAAATGTAATATTAGTAATATTGTTATTTATTTATAAAAAAAGTTAGTGATATTGTTTCTCTCTACTAGCTTATCATTGTGAACGGGTTGTTTTTTTTTTTTTGATAACTTGGTATTCGACTCTTCGGGTCGACTAATCCGGGAGATCAATTCCACTGTCCACTAGCGAGGAGGCCCGATTAAAGTCGAGGCAGCGCCCCGTATGGATTGGCCCCAAGAGAAAGTGACATCCCATAAGTTTTGACCTGGCGACCTCGGGCGGCAAGTCTCTTAATTGCTGTCTACCACCCATTTGGCTACCTCCCTTGGGGTTTTGTGAACGGGTTGTTGGCATGAGACCATATGGTCATGTTTTCAGTTCTTAGTTTCCACATTTACTATATGGAAACAAATAACATTTAGTATAAGGAAACAAATAACAAACAAAATATGTATGTTTAGAACTCCTCTCTTTTCCAGTTCACCGGGTTCATAGTCATGCTTGTGGAGATTGATTTAAGATCATCTCTCTTGTTCATGCTTCATGATTTATTGTCGAAGTGGTTGATGCTTATTTTTTAAGCCATTGCACTTGAATGCAGCTTTTTAGCATGCTTTTCATTCAGTAGATTTTTGGTCTAATCACGATGTACTCAACTAAGCCAAACAAAAGAGCAAAACTCGTGTTTAGGAGGTGGTTTCAGAACTGATATGAGTCGGAGCAGAGATCCTGTCCAGAAAAAATAAAATATAAGAGCGGGGTTGCAAACATTGATAGAGGGAAAATATTCCTGTGGGGAGGAGATATTTTTTTTTAAATGACTGCTGAGTCACGTGGTGGAGTCATAGATTGCATTGTAAATTTGTAAGATGTACTTAGAGGCGCACTTCGGTTTGCATTTGTCAGTTCCTTTTTCTAAAAGGGTGACTTCTGGTTATTACTGTATGAGCTTGAATTTCTTGGTGGTTCATTACTGTTGCAAATCATTTAAATTTCATTTTAGAAAACTCTTCTTTATATTAAATTTGTTATGTTATTTCTCCAGATGTCCTCTGGTGGTGGCAGGCTTATTATCTCAAGTGATGGTGTTTGGGATGCTTTATCTGCAGAAACGGCTCTTGAATGTTGTCGTGGGATGCCAGCAGATGCTGCAGCTTCACAGATTGTTAAAGTATGCTAACCCACTTGAAGGTTTTTTTTTCCTCATTTTTTTTTGGAGAAAATAAAAATTATATTGTTGGTATTTAACTATGCTTATTTGATTATCCAGTTATACACTTACACCCCCCGTGCTTCTGTTTGCAGGAAGCTGTACAGGCGAAAGGACTTCGAGATGATACGACCTGCATTGTGGTTGATATATATCCTCCGGAGAAGACAAATCCTCCTTTGCCACCCCCTAAGAAGCAGGTTAAAGGAGTGTTTAAGTCCATGTTTCGCAAAAGATCTTCTGAATCATCTTCTAATTTCGATAAAGAATATTGTGAGCCAGATGTGGTGGAAGAACTGTTTGAGGAAGGTTCGGCTAATCTTTCAGAAAGGTTTGTATGATGAAAGTCGTCATTATTCTACCTTTGGAATCACGGAATTTGGTTGATGCATATTTTACGTGCTTGAGAGGAGGGTCATGCTGGCATAGTGTTTTGACATGATGTGTTTTTTGGGTTGCAAAATATCATGCTGTTATAGTGTTTTGACATATAACGTGTTTATTTTGTTGCAGGTTGGATGCAAAATACCCAGTCTGCAATATGTTTAAGTTGTTCATGTGTGCAGTTTGTCAATTGGAGATGAAACCTGGAGATGGTATTTCAATACACGAGGGCTCATCAAATTCAAGAAAATTGCGGCCCTGGGATGGTCCTTTCCTTTGCTTGAGCTGCCAAGAGAAGAAAGAAGCCATGGAAGGGAAAAGACCTTCTGGAGGTATGACGATTCTAAATCGTATATTTCATGAAAAAAAAACAAAATTTCTCAAAGCCTTTTTTATTTTCTTGTTTCTGATGTTTCCAGATGGGTCAAGATATAGTAGTGGAAGTGACTAGCCAATGTTGTTCAGTTATACATGCATCTTGCAAGCACTAACAATTATTTCTAAGCTGATCATTAATGAGGGAGGCAGAATTTTCTGGCAGTAGAAGTTCCCTTTTGTTTCTCGCAAGGGATTTTGGAATTTGGTTTTATCTTGGACATTCTACGTAGGAACTCACGGTGATCTTTGTTTTATATTGCCTCGCTGCAAGTCAGAAAATCGGAGTTAAGAGTTGTGTACCGTAGCTGAAAATCTGTTCCTTACTCGGGGTGATTTACAAAGAATGCTTGCCTCCTTAGAAGACTTGTGTAAGATGTTGAACTCATAAATGCATTTCAAAAGGTTGGAGATAATTCATCTTCTTTCTAAATATGTTCCAACTGTATCCCAGTCCTTCCCTGTCATAGAGCTAACATTGAGTGAAAGCCGTCTTCAGTATAATATTTGTTATACATAGGCAGTTTGACATGTATTCTTAGGATTCCTTGCATAGGAGCAATTTCTGTGATCTTCCTGTTATTGAATATGTTTCCTGTAACATTAATCTGTTTCTTCTTTCCAGAAGAAAGTAAACCTTCAGAATAGAAGAATCAGTAATTTTTTATTTCTCAAAGCATCTCAGTAGCCTCCTCTAATTATACTTTCTTGAATGAAATAATAATGCCAGATTACTTTTTTCTTTTCTTTTTGGTTAAGTCTGTGGAGTTGGATGAAATAAATTTGTGGCTAGAAGCATATATTATCAACTTTGAGAGGAACTTCTTTCATACGTGTCCTGATTCCCATAGTTGAACAGGCTTTTTTTTCTTCTTCTTTTTCTCTCTAAGATAAAAGATGGGAGGGGGCTGTTGTAATTCAAAAGCATATGATCATTACCATGGGTTCTAGGAAAAACTATTGCTTGTGGCTTTAGTGAGATGAATTCTGTTGAAATTTTTATGGGGAAAGGATTTTTATAGTCTGAATTGGGTGAATGTGTTCGAAATGTTTTAGTTTTTTTTTTTTTTTGGGGGGGGGGGGGGGTGGTAATTCACCGTTTTTTCTGATGTTATTTGCTAATCGTATTCACATGCTTGGTGAAAACTTGGTAAAAACATAAAATTCTTGAGCCTATGAAAATTATTAGATGACCGTATTATTGTTCTGGTAGCTAGGATTTAGGAAAGCAAAAGAGCAGGCAAACAGTACCTTAATATATTGATTGGCACAAAGCAGATCTGTTGTTACCTTTTAGTTTGTAGTTCCTCGAGGAGTTAAAAGGCTGTAACTTGTTTCTTCGGTTTGCCCAGAAACTACAATGACATGAATTCCAAATGCATAAAAAGATTTGACTTCAATCACCATTTCACCTTTTTTTTTTATAGCTCCAATCTTGTTTGTGATGACAAAATTGATTGTAGACACACACACACACACACATATATATATATATATATATATAGAGAGAGAGAGAGAGAGAGAGAGAGAGAGAGAGAGAGAGGTTGAAGTTTTTGTCTCGTACCATGGTTGCTTGTTGGGCTATGCTTCGTGCGACTCTAGTGTAGTGTATTTTGGATAGAGAATAAGAATTATGAGTGGCTAGTGGGAAAAGCAGAAAAGGAGAAAAAGTTGATCTCCCACCCAAGCGTCTAAGCGGGGATGACATTGAAATCTTTGTTTTATGCCATGTTTGCTTCTTTTATCTTTAGATATATAGAAATTAATTATAGTGATATTTGAGTGGTTTAAGTGGAGAAGATGAGTGTGTGTCTACCCAAAAATCAAATAATGCCTCCATGATTGAGATGTCGACCTTAACTAACCAAACAAAACTTCTCTATACTGGATGGAAACTTTTGGACCACATTGTGCACGTGTGTGTGGTCCTACCATCTCACCTAACTGTGTCTCTGTAACGTGAGGTTTAGTCCGTTCATGCAACCTATCACGTGGGTTTTGCTTAATCATCACCGTCCGATCTTGATCAGACTGTTCTTTTTTTTTTTTTGGTCACCGCAATGTGGGTTATACCTCCTGATAATTATATTTTGTTATTTCATGTGGTGATTTAAGACCTTGTTGATATTCACAATACATAATTATGTATGTATATAATTACATATAATTATTATACTTTATTTCAAATGTTAAGTTGTTTAAATGGTAAGGTTATTTTTTTTTCATTCTTGAGATTACAACCCGTCTGGTATTTAATCTAAGTCACTTCCTTAACCGGCAGCCCTACCTAAGCACTAATTCTCCGGGTCAATCCTCTGGATTTGATGACAGTGCATTTTTCTTGGGCTCGGATCTTATAGTTTCGAGATGTTATATGTTCAAGTTGTATGTTTGCGAAATAGGTAAAGACATTGTACATTTATTAGCCCAAAGGTCAAAAATTCAAATCGTAAAAATAACCACACGGTTTATGGAGGTAGGGCTATGTAGTGACTGGAAAACCAAGAGTTCAAACACTGAATTGAGGTCATTCGTGTTGTCTCTCTCTCTCTCTCTCTCTCTCTCTCTCTCTATATATATATATATATATAATCATGGTGGGGACGTATCCTTCCAGACACTGAATCATTTGCATTTATAATAGACATTAATACTACAAAAATATCTTATCGTATCTATTTGTGTTTTGTATATGCACTACTAAGAAGGAACTGACATATGATTCGTAACCACCAAATGAAGGATGTGCAGGTATCAGTACCACAGGGTCTGATTTTGTTTTGAAAAATATGGCAAAAACAACTCAGAAAACTACAAATACCTCTCTATTTTATTTTTATTTTTATTTTTGTCATTGAAAGAAAAATTTCAAAACAGTCAGTAAACAACGTTGGAGCAGAACTAAGAACTTAAGATCTTGTGTGTGCTTGTAATATATATATGTATGTATGTATACGTAGTTGGGATTTAGTAGGTCTTCAATAAGCAAATGACAAAATTGTAGTTTGACTGAGGAGATTATGATAGGAATTGTAGTTTGACTGAGGAGATTATGATAGGAACTATATATATATAAATATAGAAGATCTAAATCTGGTCACGGGCAAGAAAACTGATGATTGAATCCCAAAATATTAATTCACTGAGAAAAATTAATAGCAAAAAGTGCTACAAATTTCCTAAATTAGATATTTTTAAATTTTTTTTATAATTGATGTGGATGTCTTAACTAGTGTGAATGAAGGGGCTAGTTTGACAATTTATACTTTTTACTCAAGTACAAAACATTGATACTTGTTTTCTTTAAAAAAATTAATTATTTTTAAGAAAAATAATTATTAATTAAGTAATACTCTTGTAGTGACGTACAGGAGTTTCATGCATACTAGACTACACCTTTTTAATTGAGTATTGCTATATATAATTATTTTTTACTTTTTTTTTTTTTTCTCATTTCTAAACATAAGGTTATTGAACGCATTATAAAAATACACATTGCTCCGGTTTTTCATATTTAAAGGTAAAAAATGAGATGAAAAAAATTGTTACATATAACCTTTTTTTTTTATTAATTTGGAGCAGATGGAGTATATACTTTAAGAATTTTTTTTAATAAAAATTTAACTAGAAGATAAGAATGTCAACGGGATGAGTTTCTCCTTATCTCATTTGAAATTAACTTCTCCCATCCTCTCTCGGTATATATATATATAAAAGAAGATTTAATAAAATATGAAATTATTAAAAAATATTTTTAGTATACCATTGAGAGGGAGTGGGAGGCAGGACAGTTAAACCCATTTATGCTTTGTATCTTTATTGGATTTTTTATTTTTTTTTCATATTCATTTCACTCTATTTATTTTTTTCCCCAATCCATTCCATTAGGAGAAAAGCAAGCAGAGACACGATGAAGAGCGAAATATTTTGTCATCTCTATGCATGAAGTATTGAGTGTTAGTTTGAAAATGTATATATATGCATACACATACACTATTAAAATAATAAAGTATAATACCTCATTCAAACGAAGCAAGACAAAGTGACCTGTATATTTTATATTTATATATATATATATATAGTAACACTTGCAAAGATTGATGCTAGGCTACAAAACGAATAAAACACCATTCCCAAGTGGTTGCCTGCAGAAAGAAAGCATGTAACAGTCAAACACTGTTTATACTGTAATATAAATGTTAATTCTATAATCAAAAGATTCTTCTCGAAATGTACGTGCGTGTGTATAAGCATCAAAAGAACCATTCCGATACAATCATGCACACCCAAAATCGGTGTGTTTTTTACCCATACATCTACCACAAAACCTAACCCAACGGTGGTTCAACTGGCGGTGACTTAAAGAGATAAAAAGTGTACAAAAATTCTAGTTTCTAGTTTAAAACTCAGTGCAACACTCCTTATGGTCACCCTCCTCTTTCACGAGTCAAAACTTAAGCGTAAAATAATTATAAAAGAAGATTTTAATTTATAATCAAAAGTTATGATTAATAGAATCAGTTGGGATTTAATTAAAAAAACAAACAAACTAAGTTTTATAATATATCTTAAGAGTACTGTATTCTTAATAGTGAAATAAGTAGTTATATGTGTAAAAATATATTTTTGTTTATATATGTAGACATTAATCTTACAATTAACAGTATTAATTCAGAATTACTTAATAATACTTCATCTCACCAGAATGGGTAATTGATTTTGATAGTGGCCCATCAACTTAAAACCTTTGAAAAATTATTTAATATTCTCAATCTAATAATAGTTAGATGATATATGAGGTGGGTGTATAGAGTACCTATTTCACATATAAATTTTCATTTGATCCCATTCTTGAAACCTTCAGGAACCGTTGAATAATTGCTATAACACATTCAGCTATACAGTTCATTTCACTTTATATAATCTCATAGTCACCACACTATTATTTATTAAAAAATAATAATAATGCCAATACAGATAAAATTTAATTGTTGCATTGTGTACAAAAGACAACTTAAGCTCAACAACAGATTGAAAGAAGTCCCCCCATGCCCCATCTCGTCTCTCTCTCTCCACTGCCTCCTCATCTCCTTATCCCTCTTCCCCAAAAACTGCTAATATCCATAGACCAAAACAATAACCCCAGAAACTGAATCAATTCTTCTTGGTTTTTGGTATCATCTCTGAGTTATATATGGACACCCAAATTGATCACCAAAAGATGAGAAACAAAGTTGAAGAGAAGAAAAGTGAAGGCAAAGAGAGCCAACCAGCAAATCAACCACCACCAGGTCCGCCACTATCCGCCGCCTTACCCCCATCGGCTTCCTCCTCTCCTTCTCATGAATTCTCCTTCACAATCTCTCTCCACCCATCAGCTTCCACAATTCCCAATAAAACCAAGGCTCCTCCTTCAATCGCCATAGATTTATCTCCGGCGGATGATATTTTCTTTCATGGCCACCTGCTTCCTCTTCACCTCCTCTCTCACCTCCCCGTCTCTCCTCGCACTTCCACCAATTCTTTAGATCACAGTTTCACCCTCCCCATTAAAGAACTGTTAGAAGAACAAACCCCCAACAAGAGCAGCACCAGCACCAGCACCAGCAGTAGGCACAGCCATAGCCATAGCCACAATAACAGCTGCAACAGCAACAGCTTCTGTCAAAGCAACATTGGTGAAACAAAGGGAAGAACCAAATCCAAGTCATTCTCGCTGTTCGGGCTGTCAAAATGGCGAAAAGGGTGTGAAGTTAGAGAGGAAGAAGATAAAGAGAAGCAGAAGAAGAAGCCAAGATTCGATGTAAGTGATGTACTGAAGAGGTATATGAGAATGGTGAGGCCATTCTTGTCCTTCAGAGGAAGAAGAGAGAATACGCAATTACGCAGACAACCATATTCGTTTTCTGGTAATTTAAGCTCGAGAGGAAGGCAACAGTTGAGAGGAAGGAGAGGGGAGTTCTCGGCGCCGGCGTCGATGAGGACATCTCCGACAAACAGTGGCCTTCTTCTTGCAACTGGAAGTATTCCTACCTCTACAAGTGACAGCACCATGGAAGAATTGCAGGCTGCAATTCAAGCTGCAATCACTCATTGCAAGAATTCCATTGCCATGGAAGAGAAAATCAAATGCTGAGAATATTTCCGGGAATTCAAGATTTTTCATTTTTACCCTCTATATAGCAGTCTATAAAATTGTATATATATAATATATGTATAGTTCTATGAAATGAGAGTTTGCAAATGAAGATGGGTCATGTGTAGATGAACACTAATTTCAATAAGTGTTTATTTGTGCTTTCTTGTCTTCTATGAGTACTGGGTAGATAAGGTCATGGGTTAAACCACCGAGGTTTTCAAAAAAATTTATTCTCTATGAAAATTGATGATTCCATTGTATCTTTATAGAGATTCTGAAATTAGTTCATCCTGTTTTCTGCATTTTAGGATCTCAATAAATGAACTTATTTCTATTTCTTTGATTGATAATTATAGTTGTCAGCCTTTGATATATATAATCAGTCTATTATTTAATAACTTTTAAAATTTTAAAGTAATTAATAATCAAATCTGATATCAGAATTCTAGTTATGAAAAATCTTAGGCTCAACTCTTTAGGCTAGTTATGAAAAATTTTAGGCTCAACTCTTTAGGTTATTTTCAACAGTGACCTAAGTTTTTACTCAAATTCACATTTAAATTTAAGTGAATGAATCATTTAAGTTTGATACTCTTCAACAGTTCATGAATAATATTGTAAATTTGAGTTCATAAATAGTATTTTTGTAGATTTGGATTTAATTTTGAGTAAAAATGAATTTGATATAGGTTTGAATCTATTATTAGAGTGGGTTTTTTTTTTTTTGTTGAAAATTTTGACTCAAATTTAAATTTGAGTTTAAGTTTGGTTCATTGTTCGAGATGCCATTTTCTCTTCGGTGCAAGTTTACACTCACTCACTTACCCTCACACTTGTAACACCTTGCAAAATAAAGTTGCGCACGATGGAAGATGTTAACGCTTAATTTATATTATCACATATTCTCTAATAATTTAAACTCCTAAAATAACCAATGACTTAACTAAAATGATACTTTTATGAATGTGTTTAAATTGCCTAATCATGTGGGGGGGAACAAAATGGATTAATTCAATGTTCACGGGACATCCAAAAAATCAATTTCATGTGTGCTTGCATGAGAAGCAATTAAATTGAATCCAATCAAAATCTAATTATGATTAGACAGGTCCAGCTCTCTCATGCCTTATCTTTGCTTCCTTCCTGTTCTCTTCTTCATCACCTTTTAATTGAGACCACAACTGTGAACCCAGCTAGGGACCATTGAGCATCTCCGTATTATCATCATGATAGTGATGTTGGTCGTTGTTTAGCATGGAGATTGAAGGCAAATAGCTGTTAAACAGTGGACTGACTTTGCTAGATCTAGACAGAGACATTCTCATAATGATCTAACTCAGTGGACATAATCTGGGATTTTTTTTTTCCAACTGAAATAGATGTTTACCCTCGAAACAGTGATTTCAAATAACTACAATACATAATAATTTATATAGCATGTTGAGTTAGAGGTGTAAAATGGCCGGCCTGTTAAAGTGGGGCCAGTTGTACCAATGGGCCAAGCGTGGATGACCCGGTTATTGATTGTGCTTTGCCATGGCTAGTATTGAAAAAGTCCAACCCAGCTTGGTCCATGGGCACAACCTGTGGTGGGCTTGGGCCTAGCCTAATCAATTTTTTTTCAAATTTTAGTCATGGGTTGGGCTTGGGCCATAAGCCTATGCCTAAAACGGGCTCGTGCCGGGCCATGCCTATGTGATCGGAGAGATAGGTTTGGCATAGCCCACCAATTATTCATGCCGTGCCATTCCTTGCCTATCTTTACCCATCTATTTTAGGCCTCTATGTTGAGTGGTCTCTTGAATTAGAGGTGTTAAATGGGCCAGATTGGCCCATTTTGAGGTGCCCATTTGTGCCAATGGGCCGTGTCATACTGGCCCCCTTGTGAAATGGGTCATACCTTGCCTAGTGCAACAAACCCTCGGCCTAGCATGGCTCATTGGCATGGGCCAAAGTCGTGTCGTGTTTGGCCTGTCAATAAGTTGTTAATTTTAAGTTTTATAAGAGTATAATATATTATTTTTGTATATTATACTCTTATAAAATTTAAAAATTAACAAAAAGGATATTAGTACATTGTCTAATATAGATTTCTTAGTTCATTAAAATGTTATCTCTAAAAAAATTTAGTATATCACCAATCGAGTTATGTCTGGGTCGTGCCATACCCGTGCCATGCTCATGCTTTCACGGGTCGTGCGCTTGAAAGGACAGGTTTAGTACTGTTCGTATATCAATCGTGTTGTGCCGTACCATATCGTGCCGTGTCTGACCAACCCATTATAGGACTCTATCTTGAGTCTTGTGCATCAAGCCCTAATCTAAAAAGCTTAAAGACTCAATGAGTATGACAAAGTAGGAGTAATATTATGACCAATAGACACTTGGATGACCCCATTGGAAAAAAAGAAAGTGAAACCATTTCTAAGTTGTAAGACTCGTAGTTGTAGGGTCCGTTAAAAGAGATTTCTATCATGCACAACTCAAAGGATGTGGGGGAGTGGGACTCATGAGTTGATGGATATGGAATTTTTTAAAAGTACCCAAGTACAACAATTATCAATTCTAAACAATAATGTAGATGGTGTCTGGTCTATTTTTCATTGTACCAAATTATCACCAACATGTACTATATATATCTGGTTCTAATTTTGCAATGATTCAGCCACTTGACTGAAGAACTCTATTTCTTTGAAGGATCCTATATTACTTTACCCATTATCCCATTAGATCAAAAACCCCACTAACATTAAAGTGTATATATATATATATATATATATATGGAACATGAAAGTGTTCCGATTCCTTTGAACCGTGCCACTCTAAAAACCGAAGCGAAAAAAGTGCACAATATCATAAGGGAATTCCTATTCATATTCTCATTTATTCATTTACACTTCAAAACATTATTTTTATAATAATTAAAAATATATTTTTTAAAACTCAAGTGAACAAAGAGAAGAAATAGCTTGGCTTTATCAAAGGAATCCTATAATAAGAACATGATTGGCATGACAATCCAAGTGCGTGAACGTGTGCGAGCTTTAATTGAATTTTTTTGTTGATTGCACATACAGAATTTTGATTTTTTTCATAAAAATTTACTAAATTATTAAGATTAATGATTTTATATTCCTACTAATTTTTCCTTTCCTAACCACCACGAAAACGGTTGGCTACGCGAATTTTGATCTATTGAAATTCACAATAAAGTGTTGCTTTTTTTTTTTTTTTTTTCCAACTATCGAGGAAGCCCCCACAAAAGGGGTGACGGCTGTTGGCTCAAGGAGAAGCTTTATTTATTCTTATGATTGAACTTGTGTAATCATATTGAAATTTCAACATTTTATCACCAGAACAGGAAAATATATATATATATATATATATATATCTATATATAGTATTTAAGTATATGTATTTGGAATGCAAAAGCATAAGAAATTTGTATAAATATTCATTTATCTTCATCATGTAACAAAATTTCAAACAATTATCCTGTAAAACTGTTATTTCATGTTATTATATAACGGTACTTCACAAATTCTTTAAACTATTTAGATATATGAGAAAATTAGTTCTCATGAATCTTAAAAAAAATTAATGTTTTGTAAAAAACTATTATACTATTGGATAGTAATGTAAAGTGACGATTTCAATGAATAATTTCTCCAAAATATACCTAACAAGTTGCTTACATAAGCAAGAGAGAAAGAAGTTGAAAGAATATTATTAATTATAAAGAAGAAGAGTGGAGATTATAATTCTCATTTCATGTTTTTATAATTAATGAGGAAAAAGAAAAAAAAATATATAATCTTATCATCTTACTTGAATCAGATAAAAAAAATGAGAAAGAAAATGAATTGAATACTTTATTATGTGAATAGAAAATATAAAATTGAAATTCATTTTTTTTAAAAAAGGAATAAAATAGGTAATTACTAACTTCTTAATCATTTTCATTCGAATCCTCCTACTTTTGAAGAAGAGAAAAATGGACTTTTAAACACTTTCCTTTCCTCTCCTTTTCCATCATTTTCTTTTCTTTCTTATTTTATCCCAATAATGCAAGAAGTTCTCCTTCCTTTCTCTTTCCTTTCCTCCCTTAACTCTCCCAATCCAAGGCCACTGTAAGCCCACTTTGAATTTTTTTGACTACTCAAAATCAAGGGCAAAAAGGCCTGATTCTGCACTGCCTCCTCCAGTTTTGGGCTGGGACTATGTATTTGGACCAATTAAAATTATTCAAACTTAGGGTCTTTATAGGTCTAATTTGCAACTTACTTTTGGGCTTTGGTTAGCCTTTTCTCCTTGTTGCCATTTTTTTTTATGAGTACAACAATTAGACTTGTAAATGAGTCGAATCAAATCGACCAGAGAATTGTTTAAGTTTTGCTTTTTAAAATAAACAAGTTTTAAATTGTGTTGAAGGTCCGTTTATTAATTTTTTCAACCGGTTTCGAACGAGTTTCTAATAGAGTCGATCGCAAGCCGAACTTGATTTTTTTATATAGTATTAAATCACTTTTGACTCAACGAGTTAAACTCAAACTAAACTTAATAAATTAACGACTTTCAAAACATGTTTAAAGAAGCACAATTGCAATAGACATATTTGAATGAGAACTGAATTTAATTTTTTATATAATATTAGAAGAATTCTGGTAACTTATGAGGTGCTAAAGGAAATTATGGAAAAATATTTTATTACTTCTTCGGGAATTAAAGAAGAAGAGGTCAGCGCGGAAATGTCAAAAGAAGCACAATCGCAATAGAAATATTTGAATCCAATGCTGGGCCTGGGCCCTGAATGATATAGGAAATTTTTTGGGGATGGCAGCACAATGACTATGAATAAGCCAAGGCCCCAATTGTTAAACCTCAAAGTTTGCGTTGGGGTCAATGCAGAGATGGTTACAGGACGGCGTTTGGGGTAGAGATGTCTTCTCTCTCATTTCATCCCGTGATTTTTTTGTTTTCAAACACGTTTAAATCTCGTGGTGAACGAGATGAGTCCCAAGTCCCTATTTAAAAAAAAATATTTAATTATAATTAACACATTTCAAAAAAATGTTATATGCATTAAAATAAAAAATATAAATTTTAATAAAGAATTTTAAAAGTATTTATTTATTTATTTTTGTCAAATACATAATTTTATTAAATTTGTCTAAATTTTTAACATGAGATTAAAAATATTATTATGTATATGATGGTTTTTTCAACAAATTAAATTTAAGATTCATTGAACCTCATATAATGCACTCGAATCAATGAATGTGAAATATATATAGACAAAATGTGTAATTTTCTCTCACAAACTTGCCGACAACTTGTCACCCATACAACGTTTTGGACAAGTAGACGGGCATTGTCAGCCGCCTATAGCTTGTGTTTGCTTGTAGAAAAAAAAAAAAACAAAAGTGGTCCTGCGACAGTTGGATGATAGGTGGCTTCATTCAGCCAAGTTGGGCTTTGATTTGTACAGGAGTATGAACCGTCGTCGTTAATTTGATCAATCTTAATCATTGATGTATTTTATGTACGATAATTACGTATCGCTTGTAAATTATATTATTAAAAATTAAATTCTTAACTAACAACGTTTTGTCAGTTGACAAATGTGATGCATTTGCGTGATTTATACCTATCAATTCTAAAGTCCAACCTTCACACTACCCGCAGACAAATTCCAACTTTTAATCCAATTCTTCTTCTATTGAGCTGCTTTTGATAATTACTATTATTTTATTATTAGTGTTGTTGAGGATGAATAAATACTCATTATATAAACAAAATCTTTATAACCATAATTTCATATATATATATATATATATATATATAGAGAGAGAGAGAGAGACTTATCATTTCATTGATTTCAAAAACTTCAGACATGTTTAGTACATGAAATTGTCATTTTATAAAATGAATTAAGAAATTGAATGGAATAAGAATTATTTATCTTAGTCAAAGAAATATTTGAATAATTTTTAATAAAATGTATTAAAATGTTCATTTCATCGTGAAATAGGTATTTTCATTCATTCCAAACAAGAATTAAGAATAGAAACATTAGAATTGACATTTTTGTAATATTCAATCTACCATTATCAAACATGACATGTTAATTTCTAAGTCTAATAACATGGAAACTTTAGAGTGGAGAACTCACCACAAAAAAAGAATGGAATGGAGGACCTCTTTCCTAAATCTAATCTCTCAATTACTTTTCAAATTCGTTTAATTCCCGTGATGAAATGAGTTAGGTTTCTAATACTTATTTAATTATTAAACTTTTCATGTGTTAAAGTAAAAAAAAAACATGTTTGTCAACGGGAAGAAATTATTCTATAAACTCGTCATATTGCGTGACTACTTTTATTATTTTAATATTTTGTAGAATTTGAGTTATATTCACTTTATTGTTAAAATCATGATGATCGTCATAAATAAGTGACAGACTCGTAATATAACTTCTCATTAAGAACTGTGCTAAAATCATGTTGATTGTCATAAACAAGTGACGGACTCGTAATATAACTTCTTATTAAGAACTGTGTAGTCTAAGTAATTGATGACTTCTCATAAGAAAGAGGTCAGGTGTTATACTCTATCTCATTTCCTTGAGATCATGTGTTCTACTCTACCTCTTTTTCTTCCATTGAAAGATGTGTAGTTATTTATTTTTGTAATTATTGAATAGTTTGTTGGTTTCTAACACTCTTTCTATTGACGAAAAAAGAGTAAGAAACGCGCATGTTGGTGTGAGTATAAAAATAAAATTATTTCTTTCACAAAATATAACTCTATTAAGTTTATTTAAAACCTAAAAATTTTATCAAGTTTAACTGAAACTTAAAAATCTTATTATAAACACCCGATTACGTAATACGATATTTTATATAATTAAAATAAGGCAAGATGAAATATGATGCTTGTATTTGAACCTTGTCTTAAATCCTAAATAGGGTTTAAAAAATTTCTCTCAAATCTATTCTAATAGGAACATAACATGGTGAGCTTGCAACAAATTAGATTAAATTGTCATTCTTATAATATTTTACCTTTTTGTTTTGCAAAGGAAAAACTTTTTTATTCTGATTATGTAGTAACAAGAGTCTCGGGTTCCTAACTAACTATTTTTATAATATTTCCTTGTTTTTTTTTGAAAAAAATAAAATAAAATGTAAGATCTTAAAACATACACATTTTCTTATTAGACATTCTGATTTATTTTTTTTTTATCATTATTATCATAAATGGATGCTACTAATGTATATTACTAATGCTGCACTTTTTGGTCGGTAGGAGCTCCGAATTCTGTTGCCTCTAGAACACTCAAAGAGAAGGATCAGAGGGCCACCGGATTGGCTCCGGCGGTAGTCATTCCGATGCTTAAGTTAATAAAACTGAATTGAAATACTGTAATTGTAAACCAAAGAATGAGCATGACTATAAAGCGTACCTTAAGGTTTAATTTATAGGTTGCGACTTTCCTAAGTTGATTAGGATTTGGAGCCATGAATATAGGGATTTGATCATCGGAGAACGACAGTTACCATGTTGGATACTACACTTGATAGATATCCGTAGGTGACAGTTTCCTTATTGAAGACTGTTTCCTTTTCCTTAGCTCAGTAGGATATTCAAGGCGGTGATGAGCTCTGAACCCTGAGGGATGCTTTGAAGGCCTTGTGCTCGGTCCTTGAGCTCTAAAGGCTAAGTGCCTAAGCTTGCTCTGGATGGCTGAGTGTCTGAGACTCTTCTAGATGGCCGAGCTTTAGCTGGTCTATAGTCACACGTGCCACATGAAGACTGGTCTGTCACTTTGTGGTATATCAGTTACTCCTCCCCCGAGCTTTAGTTTGAGCTCAATGTGTAACTAGGGCTACGTGATTCCAAAAAGTCACGCATCCTGTCTTTCTGATTTCCAAGGCGACTATTGGTGCGTCATTTATTGCACAGCCGATGCTTGGGCTTTCGAGTCCATCATTGCCTTCAACCGCCACGGTGGTTCCTCTTAGTGGGCCCCTCTTGCTAAAAAACATATATAAAGAAGGGAAGGGCTTAGTACGCCTTTTTCTTCACCATTTTGTTGTCTTTGAGAGTGAGCAAGAGATACCGCCATTGTTTACTTGGAGCGATCAGTGAAGCCCGACGAGTATTCGTCGTTCGAAGCTTTATTTCCAGTTGTTTTCATGTTTATTCTCTTTTATTTCTGCTTGTTTTAAATTTTCTCCCTCACTGTTCTTCCCCATATTTGCTTCTTCTCTTCATCTTATAATTTTTTGCCAATGTTGGCGTCCATTGCATCTTCTAGTGTTAGAGATGGCACTGGAAGTTCTTCGAAAACTTCTGTGTCACCCTAATCCCAAACTGTAGGTGGCAGTCCTTCCGGTAATGCCGGAAATAGGTTTAGAGAGTCCCCCTCTAGTTCTGACGTTAAGATTGTGAATGCCATTATAGAACCCAGAAATAAGGTTGGCCCTCCCAAAGAGAGGAAGGAGGAAGTGCCATCTCCCAGACCATGTTAGATGAACTGAGGGTGACCTATGAATTCCCCTCTAACGTTACTTGTAGGGTAACGAGCTCCTTAGATTGTTCGTCCGATATTTGTGACGACGAGATTTGTGTCTATTTTTCCTGGTTCAAGGCTGGGCTAAGGCTCCCTCTTCCCGATCTAGTTAAGCAGTTCTTCGTTTGGTTTAACCTCTGCCCTGCCGACCTCAGCCTTAACAGTTGGAGGCACTTGTTAGGGTTCATAACTCTAGGTCATCTTAACGATGTCGAAGTAACAGTAGAGCTAATCCGTAGTAAAATGGATCTCAAGTATATGAGGTCGGAGGCCTTTTCCATATGTCCTTCGATAGAGGGTTCAGACCTCTTTCCTTTGTGCCAACTTCCAACAAAACCTGGAAGAAATGGTATTTCTTTGTGGGAGGAGGATGGGAGATGAAGGACTTCCAAGGCCAGACTTCGACATTCTCCCAAAGTACGAGGTTTAAGGGTGAGACCCCCTTTTCTTGTGACAATTTTACTTCTGTTTATGCTTTTACTTCTAAACTCTAACCATTATTTTTATGTCTTCTATGCAAACAAAAGTGCTTGGAAGAGGTCAATTTTCACAGTTGATCTTCAAGACAGGTACTGCAGGCTCCTTCAGACCAGGAACAAGGACTTCAGAGTCATCTTTACATTAGAAAATTTGATGGCACCTGACCAGGACAAGGACCTGGCAGAGAGTTTCCAGGACAAGGACCAGACAGAGGGCTTGAAGAAGTCCTTGATGAGCAAATGGGCTCCTATGAAGAAGAAGGTTGGGGGGCCTTCTTCTCCTACTGGTCCATCTCAAACTAAGAGGAGGAGGATCATATCTGACCCTTCCACCTCAGCACCGCCCAAGAAGGGCATCATTATAAGGGAGCCTGCTCCTACGCCTGCCCCCATCCCCGAAGTCCAGAAAAAGGGGAAGGTGAGGATGGCAGTTGACCTTGCTGTGCTGCCTAACGGTTATAAGGCTGCAATGACAGGCCCCAGTAGAGAAGGCCGGACCAGAGGCCGGAACAAAGGGAAGGACGGAATGAGCCTCAGCAGCAAAATAATCAGGTTATTTTCGTCCTCCATGCAGACACCCCAGTAGCAAGAACGTCCAACAAAGCAAGGAAAATGTATGCTCGAAAGGTTAGAGTTACTCCCAACATACTACAGATCTCCAATATTGAGAAAAGATTGAAACCTGTGCCTGAGATCCAGTTTTCAGATCAAGATCTTGTAGGAGTACACTCTCTTTACAGTGATGCCCTGGTTATCTCCCTCAAGATTGCCAACTTTGAGATCTGAATAGTCTTGGTGGACATAGGGAATTCTGCGAATGTGTTATTCTATGAACCCATCAAACAGATGAAGCTCAACCCCAATGACATTAAGCTCACCGTTGCAATCATGGCAGGATTTGACGGAAACCTCGGTACCCCACTAGGGAGGATTGACCTTCCTACCACAGTAGGAGATGGAGATAGACAAAAGACCACGATCTCAAAATACATGGTTCTGAACGCCAAGTCCCCTTACAACGTCATAATTAGAAGACCTTGGCTACACCAAATGGGAGCGGTTACTTCAACCCTCTAGCAATGTCTGAAGTACGTCCACAACCATAATGTCTACTTCATTAGAGGATGTCAACCAACCTCTCAAAAGTGTCACACACTCGCTCTCAAGGAAAGGGCCCCCAAATAGCAATTACTGCACACTCGTGAATACGTGGATTTAGACCTCTCCCACCATCACAAGGCGGAAGACTGCCCTTCCAGAATTGATGAGCCTTTGAGCCCTAGAGGAAGGGACAGCAGGGCCAAGCCTGTAGGGGACCCTATCAAAGCGTTGGTCAGCTCGGAAGAACAAGGGCGTTACTTACAGATCGGTCCAGACCTGACACCTTCCGAGCATGAAGAGATGGTTGAATTCTTAAAAGACAACCTCTTTGTGTTCGCTTGGGAAACAAAGGATATGGAGGGCATTGATCCAAACCTTATTACTCATAACTTGATGGTAGATCCTGACCACCCACTAATGAGACAAAAAAGGACACTCACTCCGGAGCGACATCGGATCATTAATGAGGAGGTCCAGAGACTGCTTGAGGCCCGGATGATATGAGAGGTGTTTTACCCAGAATGGCTAGCCAACACCGTTCTGGTCAAGAAGAAAAATGGCAAGTAGAGAGTCTGTGTTGACTATACAGACCTCAACAAGGCTTGTCCCAAAAATAGCTTCCCTCTCTCATGGATTGACCAGCTAGTTGATGCCACTGTAGGGCATGAAACTCATGAGCTTCATGGATGGCTACTCTGGATACAACTAGATCCAGATGTATCCATCAGACCAGGAAAAGACAGCTTTCATTACCGAATGAGGTCTCCATTACTATAGAGTGATGCCATTCGGACTAAAATATGTTGGGGCAACATATCAGCGTCTGGTAAAGAAGATGTTCAGCCCTCTGATTGGAAACACCATGGAAGTTTACATAGATGATATGCTGGTCAAAAGCTTACAAAAGAGTAGCCATATCCAGCATTTGGCTCAAACCTTTGACATCCTAAAGCAACACAAGATGAAACAGAATCCCTCGAAGTGCACCTTCAGTGTAACCAAAGGAAAGTTCTTGGGGTACATTGTCTCTCAGAGAGGTATTGAAGCAGACCCCACTCAGATCAGAACGTTGATTGGGCTGGAGTCGCCAAAGACTAAGAAAGACATTCAAGTTCTGAACGACAGAATTGTAGCTCTGAGCAGATTTATCTCAAAGTCCGCTGATCGCTGCCTACCGTTCTTCAAAGCCTTGAAGGGTAACATAACCTTACAATGGTCAGAGGAATGTGAAAAAACTTTCCAAGAACTGAAGGAATACTTGGCTTCCCTTGAACTATCGTCAAAGCCAGTCCAAGGGGAAAAGCTACTCCTCTATCTTACTGTCTCCGAGAACGCCGACAGTTCTGTACTGGTCAAACAGGACAGAGGTGTTCAGAAGCCCATATTCTATGTCAGCAGATCTCTATTAGATACAGAGAAAAGATATCCCGAAATTGAAAAGCTAGCCTTTGCTCTCATAGTTTCGGCAAGGAAGCTCCAACCTTACTTCCAAGCGCATCCTATTGAGATTCCAACGGCCTATCCACTGAAATTAGTCCTAAGGAAGCCTGAGGTCTCAGGACGTTTAGTCAAATGGTCCGTGGAACTAAGAGAATTTGATATATCCTATGTCCCACGAACCTCTATTAAAGGGCAAACCTTGGCCGATTTTGTCGCTGAGTTCACCTCAGCACTACAAGACATGGCATAACTTTGTGAAAGCTCAAGTACATGGTGGCTTTACACCGACGGATCATCCACAGACCATGGTTCTGGCATCGGCCTGGTACTACAATCCCCTTATGGACTTATAGCAAAAAAGGCAGTCCGTTTGGGGTTCAGAGCTTCCAACAATGAAGCCGAATATGAAACTCTTATCCTTGGGATGAAACTATCTTTGGAATGTAAGGCTCAGAACCTCAAAGTCTTTTTTGATTCCCAACTGGTAGTAAGCTAAGTTCTGGGAGAATTTTCCATCAAAGATGACATGATGCTTCGGTATTCAGAACTGGTCAATTCGCTGAAGCACTCCTTCCTAACATTCACAGTACAAAAGATAGAAAGGGGCCAGAACTCCCGAGCTGATGCTTTGGCGAATATGGCGTCTCGTCTTAAGACGGAAGAAGATTCTACTCTAAAGATCTCTCACCAGCCGAGACCAAGCATAGAAGAGGTTCAGGTCGCCCAAGTTACTGAGTAGACCCAAAACTAGATGACTCCCATCCTCTAGTACCTGGAAAGAGGATTCCTCCGAGAAGACAAGAACAAAGCCATAAGAGTCTGAATCAAGGCAGCTCGGTACTTGATCTTAAATAGGAAGCTCTACCAAAGATCCTATTCTTAACCCTTGCTACGGTGTCTGGCTCCAGAAAAGTCCAAATATGTCCTGGCTGAAATTCACGAAAGGATTTGTGGCAATCACAATGGCGGCAGAACTATAGCCCACTGAGCTCTAACACAAGGTTATTACTGGCCTAACATGTTGAAGCAAGCAAAAGAGTATGTTCGAAAGTGTGACAAATGCCAACGATTCGCTCCATATCAGCACCAGCCCCACCATGAGCTCATTCTGATTGCTAGCCCATGGCCCTTTGCTCAATGGGGAATGGACATCGTTGGGCCACTGCCAAAAGCCGCACCGAACAGGAAATATCTTATAGTCGCCATTGACTATTTCTACAAATGGGCAGAGGCTGAACCCCTCACACATATCACAGAGATAGAAGTCAAAAACTTCACTTGGAAGAATATCGTCTATAAGTTTGGTATACCACGAGTCATCATCACAGACAACGGTACACAATTTGCAGGGAGAGTTTTCTAGAAATTCTGCCAAGACCTGCACATCAGTCACCATTTTTCCTCACCTGGTCACCCCCAAGCCAATGGGCAAGCAAGAGTCACTAACCGGACCATCCTTGAAGCCTTCGAGAAAAGGTTGGAAGAAGCTAAAGAAAAATGGGTTGAAGAACTCCTTGGTGTTCTTTGGGCCTACAGAACCACCAGAAGAATACCAACCTCTGAAACTCCATTCTCGCTAGCCTATGGCTCGGAAGCAGTAATTCCTGTGAAGATCGGTATGCCTACCCTGAGGACGGAAACGTTCAACAAAGGGGCCAATGATCATCAGCTTGTAGAGCTGTACTTTTTTTCCCTGATACATAGTAGGTTCCCTAGCACAATATTGTCCGATTTGGGCCTTAAGAGGCTCTCACGGCTTTATTCTTCCACGGAGGAAAATGTCTTGTGCTAGGAAGAGAGCAGCCTAGGGCTTATAAGCGACGCCAGTGCCCGACTCCTATTCGATGTGGGACTCAAAGTGGCACAACAGCTACTCTCCCCAGTCGGGACTAGTGGAGCTTAAGAACGAGGGACGTGGCCCAAGTGTTCCCCTAGACGGCACCAACTGATGTTGCACTTTTTAGTCGATAAGGGCTCCGAACTCCGTTTCCTGTGGAACACTTAAAGAGAATGATTAAAGGGCCACCGAATTGGCTCCGGCGGTAACCGCTCCGATACTTAAGTCAATAAAACTGAATTGAAAGACTGTAATTGTAAACCAAAGAATGAGCATGACTGTAAAACGTATCTTAGGGTTTAATTTATAGGTTGTGGCTTTCCTAAGTTGATTAGGATTTGGAGCCATGAATGTAGGGATTTGATCATCGGAGAACGGCAGTTACCATGTTGGACACTGCGCTTGATAGATATCCGTAGGTGGCAGTTTCCTTGTTAAAGACTGTTTCCTTTTCCTTAGTTTGGTAGGATATTTAAGGCGGTGATGAGCTCTGAATCCTGAGGGATGCTCTAAAGGAGCCTGCGGTATCTGTCCTGAAGATCAACTGTGAAAATTGACCTCTTCCAAGCACTCATCTCATTTGACAATGTAACCACTTAACTATTACAAAGTCAAACATATGTTACCAATGACTAACATATTTTATGTGATCCATAATACATTATGATAGATATTTTATGTTATTTTATTGCATCTAGAGAAAAGATTAATTATATAATATATATATATATATATATATATATATTTTGATAATCAGATGTCTAAGTCAGTTTACACGCATCTTGATAATACTGTATAATAGATATTTTATGTTATTGTTATGCCACTTTGAGTCTCACATCAAATAGGAGTCGGGCACTAGCGTCGCTTATAAGCCCCAGGCTGCTCTCTTCCTAGCACAATGCCTTTTCCTCCCTGGAAGAACAAAGCCGCCTTCTATGTGCCAGGGCGAAAAACTGCAGTATCAGTTTGGCGCCGTCTGTGGGAATGCTTGGGCCACGTGCCTCATTCCTGTGCTCCACCAATCCCGACTAGGGGAGTAGCTGTCGTGCCAGTTTGAGTCCCACATTGAATAGGAGTCGGGCATTGGCGTCGCTTATAAGCCCCAGGCTGCTGCTTTCTTCCTAGCACAAGGCCTTTTCCTCCCTGCAAGAACAAAGCCGTGAGGGCCTCTTAAGGCCCAAAGCGGACAATATTGTGCTAGGAAGCCTACTATGTGCTAAGGCGAAAAAGTGCAACATCAATTACCATCATCTATAATATAGAATTATTACTCTAGACTTAATTTAAACTTACATTTTAATATTATTACATAAAGATAGTGGCAGACATATGGAAGAAGCATGGAGAAAAAAGTCATGTATGATGATAGTTTTTTTTTTTTATATATATATTCTTAATGATTTTTGTTTATAATCAGTAATTCAATATTGTCTTATCGAAAGTTTGCTCAAAACCATGACTCTTACATTTTAAAAATTCATATTTTGCTTTTGGCTTCCATTTGAGTTCTTGAATCTTTATAACTCATTTTTTATTTGAGTTTTTCAATTCTACCCATATTCTAATATATTTTTTTTTGCATTATTTATTTATTTATTTAACGATTTAGTTTGAGCGAATTAGACCAAGTCTCTTCCCAATTTAGTTAAGGCAAGCCATCCACGACACAACGAGGAGACTCACAAGAAAAATCTTACGACCAAACCCCAAATTATTATCAAAATTTGATCTCAGGACATCCGAATTTATGAATCATCCCATTACTGTCGGCCCCATTCGATAGAATGAAATTTGCAGCTTGAAATTAGAATTGAGAATTAGATTATTTCAAACTTTAAACTAATTTTCTTCCGATTTTAATTTTTACAAATGAATTTCACACACCCAAATAATAAACATATAATTCATACAATAGTAGTTGAAAATAAATTTCTGTCATTAATTCATTTTAAAATAATTTGTTGCCTCTTTCTATTTTTGCCAAATCCAAACGAGTATTTTTTTATACCCCAAACGAGTATTTTTTTATATAGTATTAAATCACTTTTGACTCAAGGAGTTAAACTCGAACTAAACTTAGTAAATTAATGAGTTTTAAAACATTTTTAAAGAAGCACGATTGCAATAGACATATTTGAATGAGAGTTGAATTTAATTTTTTATATAATATTAAAAGAATTCTAGTAACTCATGAGGTGCCAAAGGAAATTATGGAAAAAGATTTTAACCCTTTTTCGGGAATTAAAGAACAAAAGTCAACGCGTAAATGTCAAAAGAAGCACAATCGCACGCAATAGAAATATTTGAATCCAATGCTGGGCTTGGGCCTGGGCCTGGGTCTGGGTCGTGAATGATATAGGAAAACTTTTGGGGAAGGGAGCACAATGACTATAAATAAACTAAGGCCCCAATTGTTAAACCTCAAAGTTTGTGTTAGGGTCAATGCAGAGATGCTAACAGGACAGCGTTTGGGGCAGAGAAGTCTTCTCTTATTTCGTCCTGTGATTTTTTTTTTTTAAACTCGTTTAAATTTTATGATAAATGAGATGAGTTTTAGGTCTTTATTTAAAAAATATATATTTAATTATAATTAACATATTTTAAATAAAACGTTACATGCATTAAAATAAAAAATATGAATTTTAATAAAGAATTTCAAAGGTATTTATTTAATTTTTTTTGTCAAATGCATAATTTTATTAAATTTGTCAAAATTTTTAACATGAGATTAAAAATATTATTATGTATATGACGGTTTTTTTAATAAATTAAATTTAAATTCATTGAAACTGATATAATGCACTCGAATCAATAAATATGGAATATATATAGACAAAATGTGTAATTTTCTCCCGCGTGCTTGCCAACAACTTGTCACCCATACAACGTTTTGGACAAGTAGACGGGCATTGCCAGCCGCCTATAGCTTGTGTTTGCTTGTAGAAAAAAAAAAAAAACAAAAGTGGTCCTGCGACAGTTGGATGATAGGTGGCTTCATTCAGCCAAGTTGGGCTTTGATTTGTACAGGAGTATGAACAGTCGTCGTTAATTTGATCAATCTTAATCATTGATGTATTTTATGTACGATAATTACGTTCGTTTGTAAAATATATTATTAAAAATTAAATTCTTAACTAACAACGCTTTGTCAGTTGGCAAATGTGATGCATTTGCGTGATTTATACCTATCAATTCTAAAGTCCAACCTTCACACTACCCGCAGACAAATTCCAACTTTTAATCCAATTCTTCTTCTATTGAGCTGCTTTTGATAATTACTATTATTTTATTATTAGTGTTGTTGAGGATGAATAAATACTCATTATATAAACAAAAATTTTATAACCATAAATTCATATATATATATATATATATAGAGAGAGAGAGAGAGAGAGAGACCTACTTATCATTTCATTGATTTCAAAAACTTAAGACATGTTTAGTACATGAAATTATCATTTTATAAAATGAATTAAGAAATTGAATAGAATAAAAATTATTTACCTAAGTCAAAGAAATATTTGAAATGATTTTTAATAAAATGTTTATTTCATCGTGGAATTGACATTTCTGTAATATCCAATCTACCAATATCAAACATGACATTTAATTTCAAAGTCTAATAACATGGAAACTTTAGAGTGGAGAAGTCACCGCAAAAAAAGAATGGAATGGAGGACCTCTTTCCTAAATCTAATCTCTCAATTACTTTTCAAATTCGTTTAATTCCCGTGATGAAATGAGTTAGGTTTCTAATACTTCTTTAATTATTAAACTTTTCATGTGTTAAAGTAAAAAAAAAAACATGTTTGTCAACAGGGAGAAATTATTCTATGAACTCGTCATATTGTGTGACTACTTTTATTATTTTAATATTTTGTAAAATTTGAGTTAGATTCACTCTATTGATAAAATTATGATGATTGTCATAAATAGGCTTGGCAAAATGGGCGGGTTTGGGCGGGTTGTAAACGGGTCGGGTCATAAACGGGTTGAACCCATTTTTTACCTGAATTGATCGGGTTGAATACGGGTCGGGTCATAAATGGGTTGGGTCGGGTCAACCCGGATTTGACCCGCTACTCAACTTTTTTTTAGAAATAAAACACTACCTAAGATTGTCACATCTCAATCAAATAATATAACTAATAAAATTCATCACTTTTTTCTGTTAAAACTTTTGTGAATACATATTAAGTTTTTTTTTTATTTCTCTATTAGTAAATCTAATGAGGCGATATAATACTGACTTCTTCTCAGAATTCTTTGATCTTTAAAATCAATTGAAGCTATGGAACTAATCTCTCATGTAGAAGGTTTCTATGATAAGAAGAGGTTCATTTTGCCCCTTTTGAGTGTTCTTGTGAAAATTCCTTCGTTGGAGCTCTCATTTTAATGTCCAAAAAGCATATTGTACTGGACAATTTTAAAGTGTAAAACTATAAGGATCCTGAGTATCTAACACTAGTTTTGTCAAAACATTAGATCATTTTCTGCTCCTTTCTCTATCTATTTTCCTGGATGGATGAACTGGAACAGTAGTATCCTCTGTCCCACTGGACTTTCGTATTCACAATATTATTATTTAGAAAAGTTTCCATATTCACAATGTCATGCAAGCTGAGATTGTCAGGGTGAATCATAAGATTTTGCTAGCATTTGCTGCTTATTTTCATTATATGATTAGTTTTGTTTAACGAATTACATTCAGTAGACAAGCGAGAAGTCATTAGCAAAAAATTATATATATATATATATATATGAACAATATTTACTGAGAGGGATTTCCTCTTAGCCAGATATGTGTTCTAATCATAAACTTGTCACATATACAATGTTTTGTTTATATATATGGTGATGTTGAATTACATTCTCTAAATATTAATTTTGTTTTATAATCTATTGTATATGTTTTAGTATTTTATTCTTTTTCAAATAGAGATATATATATATATATATATATTCTTATATATATTTATATATATATATATATATATCTCTCTATATATATATATTCTTATACTATTTTATTATTTTTCATTCTCAACCCGTCAAACACCCATATTCAACCCGTATTGACCCGCTAAATTGACGGATTCCTTATTACCCAACCCGTTTATGACCCGCTAACTAAATGGGCGGGTTGATAGTGGGCGGGTTAGGACGAGTTGACGGATTTAGAACCGTTTTACCAAGCCTAGTCATAAACAAGTGACACTCGTAATATAACTTCGCATTAAGAATTGTGTAATCTAAGTAATTGATGCCTTCTCATAAAAAAGAGGTCAGGTGTTATACTTTATCTCATTTCCTTGAAATCATGTGTTCTACTCTATCTCTTTTCCTTCCATTGAAAGATGTGTACTTATTTATTTTTGTAATTATTGAATGGTTTGTTGGTTTCTAATATTCTTTCTATTGACAAAAAAACAGAGTAAGAAACGCGCATGTTGGTAAGAGTATAAAAATAAAATTATTTCTTTCACAAAATATAACTCTATTAAATTTATTTAAATCCTAAAAATTTTATCAAGTTTAACTGAAACTTAAAAATCTCATTATAAACACCTGATTACGTAATGCGATATTTTATATAATTAAAATAAGGCTGGATGAAATATGATGCTTGTATTTGAACCTTGTCTTAAATCCTAAATAGGCTTTAAAAAATTTCTCTCAAATCTATTCTAATAGGAGCATAACATGGTGAGCTTGCAATAAATTAGATTTAATTGTCATTCTTATAATATTTTACCTTTTTTTTTTTTGCAAAGGAAAAACTTTTCGATCCTAATTATGTAGTAACAAGAGTCTCGGGTTCCTAACTAATTATTTTTATAATATTTCATTGTTTTCTTTGAAAAAAAATAAAATAAAATGTAAGATCTTAAAAATACACATTTTCTTATTAGACATTCTGATTTTTTTTTATCATTATTATCATAAATGGATGCTACTAATGTATATTACCATGATCTATAATATAGAATCATTACTCTAGACTTAATTTAAACTTACATTTTAATATTATTACATAAAGATAGTGGCAGACATGGAAGAAGCATGGAGAAAAAAGTCATGAATGATGATAGTTTTTTTTTTTATAATCTTAATGATTTTTATTTATAATCAATAATTCAATATTGTCTTATCGAAA